>PIJE02000338.1:0-17500 GCA_002895965.2 Coryphaenoides rupestris
GGTCACCGGGTCAATGCTATCTGTCTCTGTTACATAACCGCTGTAATCTGGCCTGGCCAGTTCACCTGAGGTCAAAGGTCACCCTATGTTCTGTCATTGGGAACACAGACAACAAGTGTGTCGGTGTGTGTGTGGGGGGTGGGGGGGAGTCTGCTAAGTTGGCCATCAAGTCATTAAGTAAATGTCATCCCTCTGTCTGGATCTCCATTAGGTAAATGTTAAGACACACACACACACACACACACTCAATACACTGTGTAGCCCAGAGATAAATATTAGCTCAACCTGACAATGTCTCAGAATACTCAAAGCTGTCATGATGACATCGTGTAGCACATCATCCACCTCCACACTTCAATGCCCATTGTCCTGCTTATCTCTTGCTGAGTGTGCAGGCACACACACACACACACACGCATGCAGTATTTCAGGCCCATTATTCTCTGCTCAAGTTTAGTTGAAAGTCATCCAGCTGCACTAGATGCACACACTGAGTTTTTGTACTTAGCAAAGTGAACAGATGCTAAGTCTAATGATTAGTGAGGTGTGTGGGTGGGTGGGGGTGGGTGTGGGTGGGTGGGGGGCGACGCAGCAGGGGTGTGAGGTAAAGACAAAACGCACAGACACACACACACACACACATGCATGCACACAGTTCACAAAGGTAAACAGTAAAATGTTGTTTAGTCGTAGTAAGTTTAGAAGGCTACACACGCGATCTATGACTGAACACTCAGGTCGTAAATCAATGAGGGCTCCATAAAAAACGCGGCCAACATTTGAAACATTCGGCCCGTGTGATGAATCTGCTGGATGTTTTTATGTACACCTCTGGTATGTCTCGTTACCACGGTGTTCACTACTTCACATTACCATCACCGGCTGGGATGACATGTGACATACAGTATACAGTATGTGCTGCACAGCGGGATGGAACTGTGTGTGTGTGTGTTTGTGTGTTTGTGTGTAATGCATACTTCAATCCAATTTTGCTCCTCTTTTCGACATTTAGTCGTACGTGCAAGTGTCACACGCACACGCACAGACACACACACGCATGCACACAGTTCACAAAGGTAAACAGTAATAAACAACATGTTGTTCAGTCGTAGTAAGTTTAGTAGGCTACTCAGGCGATCTATGACTGAACACTCAGCAGTTCAGCGCGGACCACAGGTCGTAAATCAATGAGGGCTCCATAAAAAACGTGGCCAACATTTGAAACATTCGGCCCGTGTGATGAATCTGCTGGATGTTTTTATACACCTCTGGTATGTCTCGTTACCACGGTGTTCACTACTTCACATTACCATCACCGGCTGGGATGACATGTGACTTACAGTATACAGTATGTGCTGCACAGAGTTTAAGAAGTTAAAACAGAGCTTACATGTGCCAATGAGGTTCATGTGTCAAAGGCTAAAAGCGGTAAGGGAGACAGACCACAGCCTGTTGGGGAATGTTTCTAACATATTTTGGTCTGTTAGAAATGTGTTATTTTAAAGCAAGACTGGCATTAAGGCACATTAAAGCACATGACTGACATGATGATTTCTGGGTTTTCCTCTCTGCTCTCTGAACTTAGTGTGAATAGAGTGATCGTTGTAATCAATAGGAGTGAGCAGTTCTAATGTTATCAATCAGAGTGATCAGTTATGTCATTATCAATAGGAGTGATCAGCTGTAATGTTACTATCAATAGCAGTGATAAGTTGTAATTTTATCAATAGGAGTGATCAGTTGTCACCGATGTAGACAAGTATTCAACATATAGGCTACATGTGGGCTACAAAATAACTTTTGGCTACAGATGCCTTCCATCTGTAGCCAAAAGTCATTTTATTTGTATTATTGAACAATATAAAGGTCCCAAAACCAAATGAGTCCATCTGAAGAGGCCTACGGTGTTTGTCTATGCGTTCCCTCTGTGGGTGACACGTTGACGAAAAAGGACGTAATCAGCAAAATAGTTTCAAGGTCGGGACAAACGTGGATGTAGATATAAATCTGTAATCATGTTCATTTTATATCCATGGCAAACTGCAGGGAGCACCATAAACCAACAGCCACCCACCAAATGGAAGGAGAAAGTACACACACAGTGAGTGTGTGTGAGAGACACACACTGTTTAGATATGGTGTGAGCCGACCTTTATTCCATGACAGATATCCCTCCAGTGATCTCTCCTCATCTTCCTCCCAACACCCTTAACTTTTAACATATCTTTTGAACTTGTGTTTTGTAAGTGTATGTGTGTGTGTACCCGTACTAGTGATGCATGCTGCATCGCCTCAGCATCGCTTTCCCGGTGTGCACATTTCCCACAATATATCAGAGGTTTCTTCAAAAAACTCTCTCCACCGTGCAGTACACACAGTGCATTGTGAACGGACAGACTCAACTGCAGTAAATGATCAACTAGAGAATAATGATAAAAATCATAGTGGAATGTGAGATTGTGTTTATGTCTGAGAATGCAGAGCGTCTGCTGTTGTGTAGGATGCTCCCCAGGGTCCCCTCCTGTATGAACCATCTCTCATTCCCTGAACTGCAAGTCATGCAAAGCCAAGCTCATGTGTGTTATTATTAATAACACACATGATTATTATGCGTAACTTAGTTCATGTCAAATCTTTTTGATTATTTTTGTCTGCACCCAGAATCTATATGTATGTATAAAATATAAAATTGTCAGAACATTTGGAGGCAAAGCACAGTTCTAAAGCACTGACAGTTCTTCCTTTTTGATGTTTGATGGTAATCTGGGATTAATAAAGTTCTATTCTATTCTATCTCTGGTCCAGAACTTAGTCCAGGCTCTGACTTCTGGGGGGAGACTATACTTTTCCTGCGCTGGAAGCCAATCACTTGCTGGTTTACGGCGAGGGTGGAGTCACAGAGTCCAGAGATTCATTATACGATATTATCAAATCTATTTCTACAGTGGCCTGTCTACTATATGGATTTGATTTTAAACCTTTACATACACGTTGTCTAAGGACGTTTTAGCTTGTCTTCCCACCGGCTATGAGTGGTATAGTTTAGTTTATCAGGGCTGGCTGTGTTGCTGGACAAGGAGGATACGGACAATGGCAAGACAAAGCTAGCGTTTAAGTTATCGGCCTTTTACTCGCAAATATGGAAGAATAAGTACAATTCCTTATGTCAAGGGCATGCGAGCTGCATATACAGGACATTAATGAACCGTGAGATCGATAATGCGGACATTGTTGTCCTGTCTGGACCTCCTGAAACCTTGGTGTGGGCTTCTGATGCCATGTTTTCAATTGGATCTCTTATAGTCAAAGTGTTTTATTGTATTATGTACATCACAACCCAGGGCCATTCTGTACAGTGACTCTTGTGACATGGCAGGCGACAGTACGTGGGAAGTAGGCAAAAAAAGAGAAATAAGAGAAAAAAATCTACATATATTGAAAAAAATGTACGTATAGCACATACGTAATAAAGATAACATATATATATATACATATATTGTTACAAAAATAAATATACTGTATATACATATACAGTATATACATTGAGAATGCCACAATATACATAATAAAGATAAAAAAGAAAACACATCAGCTGTTCTAGAAAATGTAGGAATGGGGAATATAGCCTATAAATCCAGAAGTGTTGAATATTAAGTATTATAAATGTACAAGGTAAGTGCAGACCAAGTGAGGGCAGTAGTAGCAGAAATATGGCCTGTGGCAGAAATATACATAATCAAGATATAAGAATCAGAAGCATATGTACGGTCAGTTGCGGCAGCACTCCGGTGATAGCGCTTTAGAAGTGTCAGTGCGTACCCTCCGGCACGGTCTGTTATGTCAACAGATCCCATTATCTAGCCCAAAGTGGGAATGTAGTCTGGTCCGGTTGTTTTTTGTCGAGACCCCGCCCCCAGGAACATGATTGGTAGAAACTAATTTGAAGTGAAATAAAGTGAAACGCCCATTTCACATTTGAGTTTGTCTCCCATCAGACTTCAGAATATCATCTAAAGTCTGATTTGTGAGATTAGTTTGATGGCAACACAATTACGTCAAAAAATGTACATCAAAAACCAACTAGACTACACTTGACATGAATCGTCTGTAATGTATTTATTATGAGTATCAATAATTTTTTTAATTGTATTTCATATAACCACACTTTTGATGCCATTGTGTTATTTTAATGTTGTATATTATATATATTTTTGTATTCTATTTGTATTTCTGGAAATAAAATTACAATACAAGCTACTGGCAACTGTGGCCTGCAAAGTAGGGACGTTAAATCACCTCTTGCATAAGAAAATATATATAGTAAAGCACAAAAGTATGGCAATGTCATTTTTTCCCCAAATATCATGTAGGACTAAACCGTATTGATGGAGATAAAAACACTGCAAATTATTAAGCCACTCCCATTTACCCAACCAGGGTTTGAATCTCATCCCCTCGCTGAACATTAGCACTTGGGTCTACTCGTATGTTTGTACGTCTTGGCACTAAATAATAGTACTAGCATTTTAGCATCCTATCTTGTCTATCTTGCTGTTCCTATCCTTGCTGTTCTTATCCTAACTGTCTTATCTAACTATTTAGCTGTCAACCTAGCAATTATGAATGCTTGAAATCTTTATGTACCATCAGCAATATATTGTTGTGTCACTCTTTGACCAAAGTACTTATTGTAAGTCACAGTGGATAAAAGAATCTGCCAACTGCCCTCAATGTAAATGTAAATGTAATGAATCTCCTGCGCTCCCTCCTGAGTGGCTGTCTTCAGGTCTCCTCCTCTGCGTTGCTTTGTTCCCCGTTCCCACCCTCCACCGTGCACACATCTGTTTGCCTTAGCCTTCTCATGTTTCTCTCTCTCTGTTTCTCTCTCTCTCTCTCTCTCTCGTGGTTCTCCCCCAGTTCTCTCCCACTCTCTTCTCACTCCCTCTCTCGCTAGTCTTTGCTAAGTAATTGAATTAACATAAGAACAAACATCTTTTATATACATCATTCTGTGAGTCACCTGGACACATGGTCAGTGGTGCTTCCTGGGTTCCTCGGGTGTTTCAGGTCTTTCAACTATCAGACACCCTCCTCCAGGCGACCCAGCCGGGGGTTGATCAAGCCCCGGCCTGTGTCCAGGTAGCTCCACGGCTCTCCCCTCCGGGCCTGGCTCCTCCTGGGTCTCACCAGGGGTAGCCCCTGAGCACTGTGCCACTTGCACCATCTGCACGCATTTCATCTTGGCCTGGTGGATCTTCAGGCCACGCGGGTTCTTACACACCTTGCCGCAAACGCCTTCCGTACTCGTCGTTGTGTTTCCATTGCCATGTGTTGGTGCCCTTTTGTCCGTCCGAATGGCATTCTCTTCTGCCCACCTTCTCTGGAAACCCTGTGGGTATTTTTCCGGAGGTTGATCCGTAGCTTTCTGTGGGTTCTTCCTCTCAGAAGATGTAGGACGGGCTGCTAAGCCTCACTGGCCCGTTGCTGTCTCTCCAGAGAGACAGCCTGGAGATGCGTTATTGTTGTATAAGACAACAATAACGCATAGATATACAATACAACAACCATAAGCATGTACAATACAACACAATGATATGAAAATATATACAATATAACATATTTATATTGAAGTATGTTTATCATAACGCAACAGTAACGCATAGATATGCAATACAACAATGATATACATCGATATAAACAACAGAACACGATGATAGCTTTACAACATAAATGGACCCTTTTCTTCAGGGTCATGCTGTTTACAAGTTGCAGTTCGCTCTCTCTCTCTCTCTCTGTCGCTGTCTATGTCTCTCTCCCTGTCTCTCTCTCCCTGTCTCTCTATTGTCACAGCTGTGAGTTCTCAGTCACATGGTCGCCGCTGAGGAGGCTGGTGGCTGTGGACACACTGTCCTACCTGTGTGTGTGTGTGTGTGTGTGTGTGTGTGTGTGTGTGTGTGTGTGTGTGTGTGTGTGTGTGTGTGTGTGTGTGTGTGTGTGTGTGTGTGTGTGTGTGTGTGTGTGTGTGTGTGTGTGTGTGTGTGTGTGTGTGTTGTGTGTGTGAGGTCAAGAGAGAGACATTGAAACACTGGTCGGCCTTGTCTACAAAGCAGTACCCCCCCATGTTGCGTCAAAACAATATGGGTAAACGCCCCTATTAAGCCCACCAAATCCGCTTTTCAGCCATTTTTAATATATACTGCCCCAGTTTAAATGAGAACATTTAATTTTAAATGAAAGTCCAGTCTCTCATTTAAAGTATCAATAGTTAATTTATACCAATCTATTTGTATTGTTTCATTTGTCAAAATATGTCAAAAGTCTGACATGGGCTTAATGGATAACTAACATACCCTTTAAGCCCATGGGTGTTCCAAATAAGCCCACTTTGTGTTGGTTTTCTTTTAGAAATAATGAAATATATATTTAAAAATTATTAATACAAACTCTTAACCCTCAATAGCTATTTCCATTTAGTCTCCACTCTGATCCTATGGCCTGTAAATGGCATATGAAATGGGCATGACCTGCCTTCTTGCTGGCTTGTCAACACAGAAAAATCTAAACTTCCAACAAGTCTTCTTTGGAATGTAGCCAAAAAACTATTTATGAACAAAAAAAACAAAACTATAGAACTAACATACAAGATATCTGTCACTTACATATGCTGACCTGTTGGGGGGTCAAACCCGTGTAGAACATACAGGATATCTAGCAGCTTAAATATCATATAATGTATATAATATAATATACAGTATATAATATATATAATTTGTGGACCTGTCGGGGAGTCCAACCCGACAGGTCTCAATCGGGCGGGTAACAGTTGCGCTGTTATGATGTGGTTAATATAATGTATAATTCAATGTGGAATATGAAGGTATAATAACATATATATAACAAAACAGTCTTTGACCTCAGAGGGTTAAGGAGGTTCCTTCACAAGTCAGCATCATAATGTGATGTTTTCATATTTGCCAGGGTTTCCTTAGTTGTTGTTTACTTTGTTTCATTTGTCTCCCAGACAGCGACCACATTACATAATGTCTGTGGGCAAAACCAGAAATTGATTCTTCTTCAGACAGTAAGACACCACATTGGTGAGAAGATGTGAATGACGTCACCACATAGTTAGGAGACGGGTTGATCAGGTGGTGTGCCATGTAGAGAAAGACCTTGTCATTATTGGTATGGGGTTCCTTGCTCTTCACTGGATTCACTTTTTGGATAATTTTTCGTCCCACAATACAAATCCAGCTCCATGCGGCTGCTGTTGTGTGTTGTGTAGTAATTAAAGATAATGTTTGTGTGGACCTTTTTTAATGATGGATTTACTCAATGTTTACTAATAAGATGAATATTTCATGTGCACAGCCTGGGTCCTGTTTTCTTTTTTCGTCTAGTTTGGGGATTGCAGGTTTTTGTAATTATCTCGTGGATAATTATGTAAAAACAACGAACAAAACAATCTCAAAAAACACTGCGACCATTAAATGAAGGAAATTCTAATCACGCCATTCAACCTCAAACTACTGCAGCAGCCGTTTAGCAGATATTCAGCGAGAGAGGGAGTGACTGAATTTGGAGTTGGAGCTGTGATTGTGTGTGTGTGTGTGTGTGTGTGTGTGTGTGTGTGTGTGTGTCTGTATGTCTGTGTGTGAGTGTGTGTGTTGTGTGTGTGTGTGTGTGTGTGTCTGTGTAACAGATGCAAATACAGCAAAAGAGATGGTCCTCAGTGTGTCTCTGCTGGCAATGTCTCTAGCTGGATGTGGGACACTGGTTATATGCAGCTGAGAGAGAGAGAGACAGAGAGAGAGAGACTGTCTAGAGACTTACGGACCCATTGACAGGCAGGATCGCTGTGATACCACTGATCTATTGATCCCATGGCTGTCAGACTTGAGCCTGCAGGAGTGTGTGGGTGTGTGTGCGTGTGTGTGTGTGTGTGCGCGCCTATATTTTAACAGCATAGCTTTGTAGTGTCTTTACTTTGGACAGGTGTCACCAGGCAGCAATATATCTCCCTTAATAAAACACACCTGCACTTTCCCCACTTTCCTCCCTCCCTCCCTCCCTCCTTGGGTCTTTGCTTCCCAAAATGAACCACTCTGGATACATTGAAATTCTGCCTGCATCGCAGAATGAATTAAACTCCTCCATATAGTGCCAGTCTCTCTCTCTCTCCCTCTCCCTCTCCCTCTCCATCTTGTACATCCGTTGCACGACTGAAGGAGTTGGTGTGCCTCCGACCCCCATCCTGACCACCACCACCCCCCATCCTGACGACCGCTACACTACTACACCCCCTACTCCCTCTCTGCGGTCTACGATTGTGGTGATGGGACCCCTGTTATTTACTGTACATCCCCCCCCCCAATCCATTCATGTATCTGCACCATCCACCCGCCCCCCCATTCATCTGTCACCCCTCCCCCCCCCTCCCTTTGGGGTTTTTCTCTTGAGTAGAGTTGACTTAGCACCCCTCCCCACCCCCTCCCCCAGTATTTGCCTCTGGCATCTCTACACACCACACACACACACACACACACACACACACACACACACACACACACACACACACACACCACACACACACACACACACACATTGTGCCCCGTTTGACAAAATTGCACTGCCTTCTTTCCACACAAGCCTATGACACAAGCTGCCTCTCTATGTCTGGCCAGTTGGACACATCACATCTCGCAAATCACACACACCGCACACGCACACACAGCACACGCACACACGCACACACAGTCAATTCTCACATCCAGCGGGGAAATGTGTGATCCACTCTCTGACCCCCTCCTGTTATTGTTTGGAGAAGGAAGGCAGAGGAGGAAAAGAGCACTAACTTCTTGTCCCTCCTCCCTCCCTCCCTCCCTCCCTCTTTATCACTCTCTCACTCCTCACCCTCTTGCCATCTGTCTCATCTCTGAATGACAAAACTCACAATTCAGCCGCTTCTCCAATGCGAGACACACACACACACACACACACACACACACACACACACACACACACACACACACACACACACACACACACACACACACACACTGTCAGGGAGCTCATTAGACCAAGTGAGTGATGGTTTGCTGGGGCAGAGCGGTCCACTCTCTGGTCATTTTGGGTTGACAGTCTGGACCAGGGCCAGCGGGGGGGGGGGGGGGATGTCTGCCGTACCGACCACACACAGTGCCACCCAAGCGATGCGTCAGTGCTAAGCTGCCATGTGCTAGGGCTTTCCTCTCTCCAGCATACCTTTGTTCCAAGCACAGCACGCCGGGTCCTATTTATGTAGCCCTCCCCTGGAGCAGTGCAGCGGGATCGTCCGTCTACACCGGTGACCCGGTGTGTTTTAATTATGTTGGCGAGCTGCAGGAAGGGGCGATCCTCTGGCCAGCGTTGGGTAGCCTTGGTCAGAAGGGTGTAGACCAGTGTTTCTGGGGGTAAGCCTAGCTCAGGAGGTAGATCGGTTGTCTGGCAAACGGAAGGTTGCTGGTTTGATCCCAGGGCTCCTCCTAGCTAAGTGTCGATGTGTCCCTGAGCAGGACGCCACCTAGCCCTAACTGCTCCTGGCGTGTTGGTTGTTACCTTGCATGGTTGACACCACCGTCGGTGTATGAATGGGTGAATGGGTGAATGTGAGGCAGTGTTTTGGATAAAAGTGCTATATAAATGCAATCCATTTACCATTTAACTACACCTAGGGCTACATTTCACAGTTAAGACAGAAACGCCAAACTTTTTTCTGTTACAGGATATCAGTAGACCATCCAGAAGCCAAAACTTTTTCACTCATCCCAAGATGTTATGTGATTTATTTCCCTTCCCTAAAATTATTTGTGCTGGTGAAAGGGGTACTTGCCTTAAAAAATATGTTCAAAGGGGTACCTTACAAAAAAATAGATCGATAAAATGGGTAATGCTCAATTTCTTTGAAATGGGGTGTGTGTGTGTGTGTGTGTGTGTGTGTGTGTGTGTGTGTGTGTGTGGTGTGTGTGTGTGTGTGTGTGTGTGTGTGTGTGTGTGTGTGTGTGTGTGTGTGTGTGTGTGTGTGTGGTGTGGTGTGGGTGTGTGTGTGGTACTGATCTGGAGTGTTGCTTAAACTTCAGGCAGTCTGCTGCAGTCATATCCCCTGTGATTGGCGGAGCCAGGGAGGCTTGGCCCTACTGGGTGGTTAGTGAATTGGCTGAGACAATAAACAACTTTGTCCCTTTTCTCTCTCTCTCTCTCTCTCTCTCTCTCTCTCTCTCTCTCTCTCTCTCCCCCCCCCCCCCCTTTTCTCTCTCTCTCCCCCTTTTCTCTCTCTCTCTCTTTTCCCTTTTCTCTCTCTGTCTTTCTCTCACTCCCTTTTCTCTTTCTCTCATGGTGCCCCCTCCATGGGCTCACCCTTGGCCCTGTGCCCCTCCTCCTCTCAGATCTTCCCCAGCCGCTTGCTACCTAACTAGTTGGCCTGGACATAGCTGGGCACTGCATCGTAGATAAGTTATGTGGACAGCATGATCATTGTGGAAGTTGACCCCTGCCCCACGCCACCTAAGTGGGCTCCTCCAACACCCAGCACACAGGTGGATGTGACTTGGCAAGACTTAAATGTCCCAGCTCTCTCCCTGAATGCATGTAGTAATTCACTGGTTTATCCCATACTCTCATGCACCACAGGTGTGCAGCCTCAGCCAGCCCCAGAGCCTTAAACCAGCCATCAACCACACACACTCCGCAATCATTAGGCCTACATTGAATGAACACTGGGATTATGGTTAACATTATATAGGGATGATGAAACTTTGTGTTGTGTTCATACTGTGTCAAAGTCTTCATTCCAATAAAATTAATGACCTATTAGTTATTGACAGCTAATACTCACCTCACATATGGATACTGGGTCTATGAGGGCCTCTTCTGACCTTCTGCCCATTGTGAGATTCTGTCCTAGGTGTGTCTTGTCTTTAAGTTTGTTGGGTTCCATTCATGCTATCTTCCTTTTCATCTGTAAAACAGGTTTACTCACTGAACTTTGACCCCAAAACAGAAATGGATTAAGATGGAATCTTCCTTTTACTACCTGCATTCCAACAACTTCCATCTCCTCATATTTAACAATGGCTGTGATTGGTCAACCACCCCAGATCCTCAGGTGACCTCAGTCTAGTTTTATGTTTAGGTATTAGTTTTGTGGGGTGGCTATCTTCTCACCTATCTAAACTGCTTCTAACCTTTGGACCACTTGTGAAACACAAGTGATGCCTCCACAGCAGCACTTGTCACTCAAAGCTCAGGAGGCAGGCTTTGAAGGACAATGTAAAGGAAACTTTTTTACTATTCATTGGTTTTGGTCGCATTACGGTTTCCCTGATGAACTCCAAATTCTCTATAATTTTTTCTGATTGCTTCCGTGTAATGAGGAACCTGCTTCAGGCACGTCTAGCTTCTCAATATTTTCAATCCTTGATTTCACTACAAGCTTACGGATGGATCTTCTGTCCCTCGATGCCCTTGCCCCCAGGTCGGGACCCTAGACCAAGGCGACCCGTTCATCTGGGATCAATTAGCCCAGGAAGGCATGCTTAGCAGAGTGCCTATTTCTGCCCGAGCTCAGTGTAATGATAGGCTTCCAACCAGGGTTGCCTTTATTCTGGAAAAGTCCATAGATGCCTGTTTTTTTGTTTTTGTTTTTTCCTCTTTCTTTTTCAGGGGTGCATCTAAGAGTCTATTTCTGCCCCTCTTGTTTTTCGGCTTTCCTGCCGCATTTGAAGTCTCGTTGCTTAATTAAGACCTTGGGCCGACCATCATGGGCACGTACAGGAATGCTGTGCAGACCGGAATTCTAGTTTGATCCCGGCTCTGCATTTATTGTTGGGAAACCCCAAATCGCTTCCACACCTCATGTCCATGTTTTGCTCATTTGGTTTTATGTCCTCCTTTCCACAGGTCTAAAGTGCTGTGACTCTCATTCCTATCTTTGTTATGTCCCCTCATGCACATATTAGATTTATTTTATTTGTCTGGTGTCATCAGGATCCCACCGGCATATCTGCAGGGAAGATGAAATGGCTTAATGTGCTTTTCGGAAGATCAGTTTGTCCCGCCGCAGCCCCAGCTTTCTTTGGTGTTTTAGGTTCTATTTGGACATATGAACATCACCTTTTGTGTATAAATAAATATGAAGCTGTGTGGTCTGGTATATACTTCCTCTTTCCCGCTTCCTGCACAATACCGTTCCATCATTATCATGATCCTTCATAACAGGGCAAAAAGGATTGCATAGGAACACAACTGCTTGCAGTACTTCCTTTATATCGTCAGAGTGGGTTACTCACCTACTGCAAGCTAGTGAGTCATATCTCAGCACTCATGGTTTATAGATGATATTTCGTTGACACAAGACTAGAACAGCTCTGTCATTCCATGCCAACGTAACCACCAATTTGCTGATAAGCAATGTCAATCATCTTTTGAGGTTTTATTTTTCTTCCCCTCCACTGTTTGGCTTTATCTCTGATTTAATCACCATGTTACCATCTGTTAATCCCTAGTGATCTTTTCAGACGTTCTGATTGTTGTTCGTCATGGTTGGCTGAGCGCTGTGTCTGAGATTGACCTTGTGTCTCAATGTGGCTCAGATTGCATGCATCAGCGAGGGAACCAGAGAACTTGTCTTGCGCTTCTCTGTCTTTTGGGTTTGAATGCATGATTACTTACGTTTTGAATAGTTGGCGAATATTAATGCTGATTTTGATCACACATAGGCCTACCCCTATTCCTCCAAGGCATTTTGGGGAGCGGTTCGGAGCTGGTGCTTAATCTCGATCCAGTTCCTCACGTTTCATCCATGAACGAACCAGCTTTCAGCTAGGAAAACTGGTTCCAGAGGACTTGGGGGGGTCTAGAACCAAGAACCGCCTACGTCCTGCCCGCGGGATTATCGTGATCATCTTACATTCACTGTTAATAAGAATCTAGACGTGTTCGGTATTTAATCTTCTTTAACGTAACGCTGTCCATAGCAACCTGCTTTTTCTGTTGTAGAGTAGCAAGATACAAGATTTTAATGCCATATCCATTGGAGAAATTTTTCAACGTGACTTATCCAGTTGAATTGTGTTTTAGTTCAGGGAAGGGTACTTGGTCATTCGCCGATTGTGTAGAAATATTGACCAAACGATGGCTCCATAGAGATGAGTGCTGCTGCCCAACAGCCTCGCTTGGAAACCCCGTCTTCTGGTCAGGTATGCACCACAAGACACGGGGGACTCATACCGGGGTTTGCTTCTTTAGTTCATATCCAGTATCTTTCCAATATCTAAATGTATTGTTCAAACTGCATAAGCTGCTATTGAGATGTGTGATTTGTTTTTTATGATGTGATTTTAACACACCACCACAGCAGTCATGATTATAAAACTTCCACCTACCCGGGCCAGCTACTAAACATTGGCGAACAAACGTATCGTCCAAACTATTTTATACAGCCTCAACAACAATGCATAACTGTGCTTTAAGTTGGGGCGTTGCTGTAAAGGCGGTCTGTATACAGACGTATACAGACATGTACAGTGTGTGTGTGTGTGTGTGTGTGTGTGTGTGTGTGTGTGTGCATGTCTGTGTGTGTGTGTGTGTGTGTGTGTGTGTGTGTGTGTGTGTGTGTGTGTGTGTGTGTGTGTGTGTGTGTGTGTGTGTGTGTGTGTGTGTGTGTGTGTGTGTGTGTGTGTGTGTGTGTGTGTGTGTGTGTGTGTGTGTGTGTGTGTGTGTGTGTGTTTGTGTGTGTGTGTGTGTGTGTGTGTGTGTGTGTGTGTCCTGTGTTTTAGGTAAATCGTTTAATTAGACGGCTGGTGATTAATGCAGTGTGGGACAGGGGAGTTATGTGGGTGGTTGATGACTTTTGTCTTTCTTCGCTACTATAAAGTCATTAAGATGCACATTTGAATCATCACTTTCAAATATGTAGCTTGGAGTATACTCACTACCTGAATAAGGCCTATATGAATAGATAACACAGACATTGTGCACAACCACACTCCCACATTTTAAAGTTCAGGGGCACATATTTAACATTTAACCATTTTTACAGCCAGTGGTGATAGGAATGTTACAACAGTAAACAATTACAACATCACGATTAGATGTATTTATTATGCATCTGGTTAATCTTTGGCCACTTCACATCCAAGAGGAGGGTGGCTAAAGTACCTGGCGCTGTTTTGACCTGGAGAGCAGGAAGTCTTAAGGGTTTCCTCTTCCTGTCCATCACTCGTTCTGTTGGCCCAGGGGCATTGTGGGACGGGAACTGGTGTCTATTATGTGGTGTACAGGGCAGAACGTTTCCTGAGGCAGTTACTGCTGACTGTGTACATGGTGGTACTCTTTGCAAGTTGCTTTGTATAAAAGCGTCTGCCAAATGCCCTAAATGTAAATATATAGTGTGTGTGTGTGTGTGTGTGTGTGTGTGTGTGTGTGTGTGTGTGTGTGTGTGTGTGTGTGTGTGTGTGTGTGTGTGTGTGTGTGTGAGTGTGAGTGTGTGGCGGCAGTGAGCATATAATAGAATCTGCCTAATGTTCGGTCAATTCATCTTTAACTGATTCATATGTGAACGGTGAGATGGTATACAGTGTACACCAGTGATTTTCAACCACTGTGCCGCGGCACACTAGTGTACCGTGAGAGATCGTCAGGTGTGCCGTGGGAAATTATCCAATTTCACTGGATTGGTCCAAAAAAATATTATTTAGTTACTGCAAATAATTTACCATGGTTAAGCGTCTGTGCCTGCAATGTAGTGACTGGCAGAGTAATGAAATACTCTTCTATGTCAGTGGGTGGCAGGAGGTAGCGCAATAATGACCTTGTTAAATTAAGACAATAGAATTAGTGATGCGTGTGAGAGGTGTCGCTATTAGGCTACAATGTGTCATTTTGGAACATTTTGGATGTAACATGTAAAAAATGTGCCTTGGCTCCAAAAAGGTTGAAAAACACTGGTGTACACACACACACCCCATACCCAACCACCCCAGCATACCCAACATGTATGTTATTCTAACTGTGTGTGTGTGTGTGTGTGTTCCTCCCAGATGTACGGCCGCTACACCCAGGAGCTGGGAGTGTATGCCAAAGAGGAGGCGGCTCGCTTGCGGGATGGCGCCCAGCGGCGCTCGGTCAGCCGCACGCTGGACCTGCTGGAGTACGACAAGGGACGTTGTGCCAAGTGCCGCAGTGAGTCCCTGCCCACCATGCCCACCATTACCAGTAAAATAGGGCTGGGCAATATGGCACTAATCTTCTATCCCGATACAGGTCATCTAATATCTCAACGATATATATTACAATATGGCGCTCATCAATGAGAATGTGTGTATCATCCATGCAAGTCTGATTGATGTTGCATTCGGGAGAAGACTAGTGATCTTAATTGTAGTCCATGAGCGCCAATACATTGGGGTGTTGGACTCCCAGGTGAAAGCTTCTGGGTTCCCAGTCTGCATTCAGTCTGTGCTGTAGGCACCTTGAGCCTGATGTCTCACCCCTCCCTGCAATAAATGAATGAATTGATGAACATATGGAGAAAACTGTAAGTCCATTTGGATAAAAGCATGACTTATGCCGGGATCAGACTACACAATTGATGGTCACGGTGTCAGATTAATATATTACGGAGCGATACATTTTTTGTCTCTCGAGGTAAATCGAGACAGGGGTGTAGTTGCCAGAGCTCAACAAACCTTTCCTCTGTTTCATGGTTCCATCTAGCAGCACCAACAGCTGCAGTTCTCTTTCACTTCACCATGTTTGTTTATAACGCTCTGTGCTCCTATTGCTCAACGTCTCGGGCATAACGTGATGTGGAAGACAAAAAAAGTCATGAGGCGTCCCAGATGTGGCGTTGGTTGTCTTCCACAATGTCACACTACACAAGATAAAATAGTCGACTGTCGTGCCCTGTCGGTCCCGAAATGATCCCACGCCCTCCGACTGCCAGCAGCTGGCCTTATGGTTTAAGTTTACGCCGGAGATGGAGCAGTCGCCGGAATCCTATATTTCAGATATTTCCTCATATCAAGGGAGGAGGCCACATTTAGTCCAGGCTCAGCATTCATGCGTCATTAGCTGGCTTCATTGCAGTTGCAGTAGAGGGAGATTAAGTGTTATTAGTTTTCACTCTGTCAGTGTGGTCTTGGGTCTTTGTCGACAGTGATTTGATGTTCTTGTCACATTTTAGTCAATATGATCTAAACTGTATATGGTTAACTCTAGCTTGGCATAGGTCTACTTTGTCATATGTGTCATTGTCATTGTGTAATATTTATAGTATTAGTATTATATAAGTATAGTAGTAGTATTAGCATCAACATACTCTATTAAAGAACCAAAGTAAAAGCGCAGAGTGGCCAGTGGTCAGACGAATGTACTGTATGTTACTGTTATATTATTATTAGTATTATTATAATTACTATAATATTACTAAATTATAATGATTGCATTCATGTGTTAGTCTTTCATGTGGTAATGGTGGTCATTTGTATTAATGTCTATACTGTTGCTTAAGCTATAATACAGGATCATTATTTGTTGATTTGTATTAATAATATGAATTTGCAAGCTAACTAGTAACTAAACTTAACACATGTAGTGCAGTAAAAAGTGCAATATTTGCCTAAAAAATTAAATAAAAGAAAATGGAAATACTCAAGTAATACAAATACAAAGTCAAATACAATAGCACACGCAGTATTCCCCTTCACTGTGGTTGACAGTGACGTCATTCCTCATCATTGCACCCAGTGGGCTTTAATCACGGCTGTCCGCCTGGAGCTGATGCGTTAAAAATAAGCACAATCCAAGGTGTGTGTTCAGTCATGTTCCTTCTCCATGCAGCCTTAGCAGTTAGTTAATTATTTATTCTCATCATGAACTCACTTCTGTTCTGCTGTTGGAAAAGGTGTGTTCGCATTAACTGTACAAAGTTACAAGGTACAAAGTTTGACAATGATATAATCTACAAAAGTGTGTGTGTGTGTGTGTGTGCCTTTCACACCATCTTGGTGTGAAAGCCCAAGACTTCCCACCTCTCCCAACTAATTGAAATCCCAATGGGAGTTAATGTGTGCAGATTCTAGTTAACATGTTCTGGACCTGCCAGCGAGAATCGTTACTTCACGTGCAATCGATTGCTTTTTTCCATTCATTATCGATTGCTTTTATATTAATTCATTATCTTCCGTCAGAGCTCACATTCTCTCTCTCTCTCTCCCTCTCTCTTACTTTACATATTATTGAACTTTTAATTGTGTGTGGTCAGACAATACTTCCCCCAAACTTTATTTCTACCAATTATTTAATTCTGTCATGTTTAATGTGCTCACCTTCCACCTCAGTCTCTCTGGCCAATGACTCCGTTGTGTTGGAAAGAAGCGCCCTCTTGTGTTTAGATCAAGTTAATGCAACTGGTGTTCGCGCACCTCTCCCGAATGCCAGTGTGTGTGTGTGTGTGTGTGTG
>PIJE02000338.1:20000-40000 GCA_002895965.2 Coryphaenoides rupestris
CTGACTGTTTTTGCATTTAAATTAAAAAAAAGGAAAATTTTGCTTCTGGGGCCGGGACTGAGCAAAAACACTTTAAATAAACACTGTTAGAATAGGCTTAAAACAAACTACAAAAAAACAAAAACTGTGCCAGTCTCTCCGGAGCTGTATCGTTGAACTGTCAATCCATTCAGTCCGTTTCACAGTAAAGAAGCCATGAGCCAAAAGATTATATCTACTTAAGTTTTAACTTTCTTTACTGAGTATTGGCGAACGGCGGCTCGCTTGCACACAGTTATCGCTAACAAAATATAAAAATATATTATAAAAATAATCTTGTTTATTGTTATCAGGTCTCTTGACACACAAAGATTTATTTATTTACTTCCAAGACAACTCCTAAATGTTTTGCTGCCCTACCTAACCGTTCGACTGGTGTGATGCAGAACGTTCGCTACACGAGAGCCGACTGCAATAATGCATGTTAAATATCACACCTTTCAGCCTCATTTTAAAAAAATATATATACCGTAAATCCTCTAATAGTGGCCTGTATTCCATTAAAGGCCGGTCTCTCATAATGGCCAGGGGCGTGGTCAACACTTTTGAATGACCTGTGCAAGAGAGAGGTTGACTTGTAGAACACACAGGTGTGCTGCACGCGTGCTACTCAAACGTAGCAGAACTGTACATGCTGACCCCATGCATTAAGGCGGCGTCTTCCTGCTCCTCTGATTGGTCAAGCAGAAGCACTTCCTGCAGCCGTCCAGCGAGCCTGGGACCCATGGACAGATACTGTTGCCGGCGCACTGCGTTCAGAGCAGATGTGAAGGTCCCTACATCAAGTGTAGCTGGTCTATGCCCTCTGCTGTCTCAAGAAGCTGCAGCACTCAGGACCTGATCTGTGTTTTGTCCCTATGCTCCTACCAGGGGTTGAAGTAGGACTAGGCAATAACTCTTTATTATCGTTCATGGTCTTTAAATGGCATCGTATCATCATGAAATGAAGGTATTGACTTATCGTGATGCCCAGTTTTATAGTCTAACTCAATTAAGATGAGAAGATATACCCTTAAAATTATAAAATAGGAAACGTAAGACGGAAACTAGGTATGAAAGCTAGTTTTAGTCTGATACCATACTTTACCATACTTTACAGTACGTCCATGTACTTCAATGTAATGACCTCAGTAAGACTCTTTAGAATGGTCATTTGCATATTTTGATATTTATCTATCGTGTAAAAGTCCCCATTATGGTGATGGTGTATTTGTCCATATTGAAGGGAGTGCAGTAGAGATCTCTCCTCTTGGCTGGCTATTGGCGGCTGTAGGTTACAGAGAGACTGTATGGCGATGAGAACAGCCGAGGCAAAGCCACAGTTAGTAGCAGAGGAAGGTCATATTTGTGTGGACACGCTAAATGACACAAGGAGGCAGAAAGAAGAATTTTTAAAGAATTTAGCCAAAATGATGACGCTTAATTGCAGAATTGAGTTTCTTAGCATTTCCTGTGTTTTTGAGAGCTCCTGCTCCTGTTAAACGGTTTAGACACATGACTGTATAGATCCACATATGTGACATCGCTTTGCATGGAGATGATGAGGAATCCAGTTGGGCCCTCTGTATTTCTATTCAAAACGTTTTCATTTGTACAGCACCTCCCTCCCACTGTCTTATCCTCTTTTGGACATCCTATTTTTGTATAACTTGTGGGCTATACAGAAAAATTCCATAGTTGCCTGAAGCTACTGCAAGGCTGTGACTGTACGGTAATGCCAATATATACGTTATAAATAAACAGTTGCTTGGGTCGTCCAGCAGGGGGCAGCCTGGTCCTGATCAGACTGAGTTTGAGTCTACAAATTACCACTGGAAGCAAGAGAGGCGGGGGCAGATAGAGAGAGAAGGGGGGTGGGGGTCCTAGATGTTTGTGTGTGTCCCTCTGACCCTCAATCAGTAAGACGACATCAACTGGACACACACACCAAATGACACATAATGCATTTATTTGGAGCATTTGAGGTTCAGTTTAAATGGCAGACGGGGTTAACCATAATAGAATTCGCCCCCATATGCCAGCAAACAATAATGCAATTCCCCCGGCTGTAGCAGGAGCTGATTGGATTAGCTCTGCTGTTTTATCGCTGTCTAAAGGTTGGCGGCATGTTAAGGCCCCACCGTGGCTCATCTTAGACCACTGATCAAACAGCCATGCTATCCAGGTGTGGAAACACACACACACACACACACACACACACACACACACACACACACACACACACACACACACACACACACACACACACACAATAGTATTTCCTTTTCCTCCCCTCTATATATATTATACATGCTTCATAGATGCATGTATATTGGTTATGAGATATGATTGTATATTTACATTTAGGACATATAATATACAGTATATATACAGTACACTGTATGCCATGCATCGATGGAAATGAGTTTCTAGGCGCGTGTGATGTCACCAGGCCCACACGGTGCTATGCGGCCACGTGTCGCTATGGTGACGGGAGTGTTAGTCCGTGTGTGTCGGTTGGCTCACCTCCCCTCTCCGAGCAGCGTCATGGGAACGGCGCGGTAGCATGCTGCTGATGACAAGCTGGGAGATGGAGATGGACACGGTCGGCATGGAAACGCAGACAAGCATCTCATGCACATGCACAGACACACACTCATGGCTGGACACACACACACACACACACATACTGTACATACATGTAAAACCAAATGTTATGTTATTATATTGACACTGGAGAGTGTGTCTGTGTGTGCGTGTGTGTGTGCGTGTCTGTGTGTGTGTTGCGTTGCGGTCTGTGTGTGTGTGTGTATTAAAGATGCTCAGATTGGGTGGCCTGTGTGACTCTACTAAATGCAGGGGTCGGTGGTTGTAGATCAGCCGTTAAGGTGCTGGGACTTAAAATCAGCTTTGTCAGCATTGTATTCTCATTTAATTAAGAATATAATATGATAATACACGTTTTATTACAGGCTATTGTATTTGTTGTTTTTGTTCACATGCCAAAGCACTATTTATTTTGCCTTTGTAATATTTTAGATGGTATGTGATTTCTGTCCAATAACGTTTAGCCGAAATAAAGAAAGCATATTGTGCTATAAAGTCAGGTCAGGTACAGTTACAGCAATGTGCAGATTCAGCTGAGAAAATACCTGTGAGGCGCTGGGTCACACGTGTCTCTGTGTGTGTGTGTCCGTGTGTGTGTGTCCGTGTGTGTGTGTGTCCGTGTGTGTGTGTTTTGACTAATGCTTTATGACACGTTGTCATAATCCGTTTACCAGGGATTATATCCTTGTCCCAGATTTACATTTCAACCTGACACCGGGACCACCATGAGAGAATAGCAATTAAATTAGGACCCCATCTCTCTCTCTCTCTCTCTCTCTCTCTCTCTCTCTCTCTTCTCTCTCTCTCTCTCTCTCTCGTCTCTCTCTCTCTCTCTCTCTCTCTCTCTCTCTCTCTCTCTCTCTCGGAATGGCACACTAGCATATTGAAAGATTAAAACCAAAAACTAAGGGAGAGCGGGGGGAGTGGGGGGGTGGGGTTTGCTCCAGAGGTAGAAGGGTATTGTTATTCCGTCTATGCGGCAAAGCTCTCCTTACCCCCCCAGCCCCACCCACCTGCACTGCAAACACTGCTTCTCCTGTTGCCCGTGGAGCAGAGGCTCACTACACGAACAGACTAAACTAGGAGATGAGTCTTGGGCTAGTCCACACGTACACAGATATTTCCTATAAAACGTGGCTTTTTCTATGTGTTCGGCCTTTCGTCCACACGCAAACTCTGTTTGAGGTCACTGAAAAGTCACCTTTTAGCTCAGCTGGTATGACAGTGAAGTTCCAGAAGGCCAACAGTGTTGTTGGCCTTCTGGAACTGGTAATAACTTTATTTCAGGCTTCTGTTTAGCCAATATGGCTTTACGGTTAGGGTTATATCTCCGCCTGTTGGTTCGGCCTACTCTAGACTCTTGACTGACTGTTTTTGCATTTCAATAAAAAAAAGTAAAATTTTGCTTCTGGGGCCGGGACTGAGCAAAAACACTTTAAATAAACACTGTTAGAATAGGCTTAAAACAAACTACAAAAAAACTAAAACTGTGCCAGTCTCTCCGGAGCTGTATCGTTGAACTGTCAATCCATTCAGTCCGTTTCACAGTAAAGAAGCCATGAGCCAAAAGATTATATCTACTTAAGTTTTAACTTTCTTTACTGAGTATTTGCGAACGGCGGCTCGCTTGCACACAGTTATCGCAACAAAAAATATATTATAAAATAATCTTGTTTATTGTTATCAGGTCTCTTGACACACAAAGATTTATTTATTTACTTCCAAGACAACTCCTAAATGTTTTGCTGCCCTACCTAACCGTTCGACTGGTGTGATGCAGAACGTTCGCTACACGAGAGCCGACTGCAATAATGCATGTTAAATATCACACCTTTCAGCCTCATTTAAAAAATATATATACCGTAAATCCTCTAATAGTGGCCTGTATTCCATTAAAGGCCGGTCTCTCATAATGGCCGGGGCGTGGTCAACACAGACAAATAAAGGCCGCTCCAATACAGGCCGGGTCAAAAAACGAAGACAAAAAACGACGGTTAATACGGTAAACTCCTGGTACTGTTATCCACCGGTAATGTATCTACGGTAGATTGAATGACCTGTGCAGCCTGACTGTCCCACAACACAACGTGTCTACGTAACACAGAGCTACCAGAGAAGAGAAAACAAACATGGCGCCGACCAAACGAAAGTTTGACGTGACTTTTAAAGAGACAGTTACCGTATTACGGTAATGTTTATTCCTACCTCAGGGTTGTTTTATTTTACAGTGGCCGTATTTTCCCTATGTGAGGCTGCGGTGCTGTTTTGTTACCGTATGTTATTTGCAGCTGAATCTTACTGTTTTGTTTGTTTTGTTTTTATGTGCCAATGTGTGCAATGTTTTGCAATAAAAGTCAGGAAATGAAGGGATTATGTCCATGAGAGTTTAATTTTAAGAAATAAAGGCCTGCCTCTAATATAAGCCTGCCTCCAACAAAGGCCTGGTGCTCTTTGCGGCTCAGTAAATAAAGGCCTCGGCCAATATTAGAGGATTTACGGTATATAGATATATGATACACATGCGTTTATAGGCAGATGATATAGACTCTATATGATCTCTATATTACTCGTATCGGTGGCGAAAAAGTCATATCGGTCATGCCGTAATACCTACTAGATGACATGTCCTCAGAATTTCGTTGCAAATTGAATCTTGAATGTATTATGTCGTGCATACAAATACAAGTTAGGATGTATGTCTATTAATGTATCGGAAAACATGCTGGCCAGTTTTGGAAACACACACACACACACACACACACACAGGCACGTACTCTGATGTATTAGCTTAAATAACCAATAAGACCTGATCCATATTTAATTTTTTTCGTAATTTTTAATGACTGATTCATCATATCACTGTCTTTGCCAGTGGGGTCATCTTTCTAATGATTATGTCTGTTGCAAAGGTTGATCTCTTGCGCCTTGTAGAACAGTGACTTCAGTGCCAATATTAAAAACATATTTTCGAGCCATAACCCTGCAGTGCCCCAGACACAGATTTATGAACAGCATGTTATTGTATTTTTATGTTGTGTGATTGGGGTGATCTCACCACATGGTTTTACGGTCGGTTACCTCCTTGGCCAGTAAAAACAGAAAAGATTGCAGCATTGTACCACAACGCCTATTGATTTTCCTTCTTCTTTTTACTTTCTGTCTGTTTGTCTGTCTGTCTGTCTCTCATTCTTTCCTCTGCATCTCCCTCCACCTGTTGGATATCAGGCCCTAGATCTGTTCTCTTGCTCTCTCTCAGTCCACTCCTGGAGATGGACAGAGAGAGATAGATGCGTCATATGTTTGCTGTTAGCCAAAAATAGGCCACGAAATGAAGATATTGACTTATTGTGATACCCAGTTGTAAAGTCTAAATAAATTACAATGAATATATGTCCTTAAAATGAACAAATATTACGTCAGTGAGATAGCAAAACAAGTTTTAGTCCCATACCATACTTAAAATGTCCATATATTTCAATGTAATGACCCCTCGGCGTGAAAATTGTGATATTTATCGATATTGTGTAAAGGTCCCGATAATTACGCTAACCCCAACCCTAACCCTAAAGCAGTGACTGCTAATGCATCTCTCTAATCACACTCTTCTCCCTCCTCTTCTCTCCTCCTCCTCTTCCTCCTCAGCCTGTTCTCTGTGTGACCCCCATCCTCTCTTATTACTTTCTAATCGTCTGTGAGCAGAGTGCATCCCCACACACACACACACACATCTATTCCAAGTGTATTTTTCTGTTATTTTATAGATCTGACAATCCCATTATAACGACAGAAAAGTATTGATGATTAGCAGTGGCTGAACATGAGTCTGTGTGGGTGTGTTTGTTTGTTGATTCACACTTTAATATGAGAGTATAGCAAACATCAAAGGTGTGTGTGTGTGTGTGTGTACAGTATGTGTGTGTGTGTGTGTGTGCGCGCTTGTGTACGTGTAGATGCTGAACATTGTCATTAACTTGACACAAAGTGTGTGTTTTGTTAATGTGTATTGGTGGTCATAAGTCATCATAACCAGAAAGACAGCGCCTGGCGCCCTGAGTGACGGCCGTGCTGAGTTAATAATACGTTCCTCTGGTTCTGAGGCGGCTCCTCTTCAAGAGTCTGAGCAAACATTACAAGCGTGGACAGACAAAGTACTAGCTTGGTGCGCAGCCCAACGACCCAGCCGCTAACGACCCAGCCGCCGCCACGCTGCTGCTGCTGAGTGTCTAACAGTGTCTGTGTGATCTGTCTATCCCTCTAGGGTCAGGGTATCCCTGGGTTCTGGATGCCCCAGCTCGGGACTTTATATCCGGTAAAGACAAAGTGGTCTGCATACCCCAGCCAACACCCCCAACCCAAACCCCTCCCACTCCGCCAGCCCTGGACCCCCCCGCCCCTCCTCCTCCTCCAAGCTTTTTAACGTCCTACATTAAGACCCCCATCATTAATATCCCAATAAGCCATGTTCCAGCTTTGTGGAGTGTTGCTGAAGGATTGTCCCCAAGGCAGACTCACTGTGTGTGTGTGTGTGTGTGTGTGTGTTGTGTGTGTGTGTGTGTGTGTGTGTGTGTGTGTGTGTGTGTGTGTGTGTGTGTGTGTGTGTGTGTGTGTGTGTGTGTGTGTGTGTGTGTGTGTGTTTGTGTGTGTGTGTTTGTCTGTGTGTGTGTATGCGTGTGTGTGTGTGTGAGTGATGCTGCTTCATTGTGCGCACGGCTGATAGACTACTGACCATGCTATGTGTGTCTTTCCTTTTGGCTACATATTAATACAGTTCATGGACTCATAATATAATCTATATGTCATATATATATATATATCATATAATATATGAGTTTGTTTGCCAGAAACCACACCAGCCTGGCCTTTTTTACTACTCGCCAGTCGCCACAGGCCTTAATGGAAAGTAATAAACTCCTGTGTTGGGTGTGTGTGTGTGTGTGTGTGTGTTGGGGGGGGGGGTGTGGGGGGGTGTGTGTATGAATGGCTCTGATTAACCAGTGCGAGCTACAGAGGAGCGTGATGATCAATGTCCTGCCTCTTGCTTACAGAACAGACGAATGATTCACAACTACACACACACACGCACACACACAATTACAAACAATGTTTTCATCAGCCATTGCCAGCTCTCTATTTGTTTGTGTGTGTGTGTGTGTGTGTGTGTGTGTGTGTGTGTGTGTGTGTTAGTCCTCCATATTATTGTTGCTTTCTCTAATAGAGTCGTGAGAGTTGTCAGTGGTGGATTGATGATGCCGGGTTCCAATCCCTGCGTCTCACAGTCCAAACGTCAGCCGTACGCTGGCAGTATGCAGCATCCTGAGGGTTATGTGAGCTCTGCCTGCATGTGGTGTGTGCTGAGAAATGCAATTTAATCCACAATGCAGCTGTTACAAGTCAACATACCAAAAACAGTGTTACAGTTGTGCGTGTTGTGTGGTGTATGTGTGTGTGTGTATAAGTGTAAGTTATGCATTTGGGCATCTCTGCAGAATGAAACCGCTGACCATGCAGCGCCAGGAAATTGGGATGGGTTGGGGCGGGCCGGCGGGGGGGGGGGGGGGTGCTGAGCGGAAGTGGAATGGTGATTTGGAGAGTTGGGGAGAGGGACGGGGGAGGGAGATTTTGGGGGGGGGGGGGTGGGGGGGAGAGAAACGAGGATTAAGCGGCAGGGCTTCCGAGGGACGGGGTGGATCAAATAAAATGGAGATGAGAGTGAGCGATGGAGATAAAGAGAGATAGAGATAGAGGGAGTGAGAGATGGGAGATAGAGGGAGTGAGAGATGGAGATAGAGGGAGTGAGAGATGGAGAGACGGAGAGACCGAGAGATGGAGAGAGAGTGAGAGATGGAGAGAGAGTGAGAGATGGAGATAGAGGGAGTGAGAGATGGAGAGATGGAGAGACCGAGAGATGGAGAGACCGAGAGATGGAGAGAGAGTGAGAGATGGAGAGAGAGTGAGATGGAGATAGAGGGAGTGAGAGATGGGAGAAGGAGAGCCCGAGAGATGGAGAGACCGAGAGACTGAGAGATGGAGAGAGAGAGAGATTATGAGAGTGAAAGATGGAGATTGAGGGAGTGAGATGGAGAGAGTGAGAGATGGAGATTGAGGGAGTGAGAGATAAAGAGTGTAGAGTGCAGTAGCAGCAGATATCCTATTGGCTTCTCATCTCAGGCTCTCATCCAGGAACAAATGACTTTTGGTGTGTTTACCACACGTGCCCACAGAGACAAACAAGCCGCAAATGCTAACTCTCAGGCTAAAACCCACTGTTGTGCTGGTTGATGGCCGTTGTCATGAGCGACGGAGCCATTTCTCTGTGTTGGCTCCGTCTATGTCTGCATGTCTTGGGAAGAACTCCTGCAGCCCATCTCACGAATCACTACCCACACGCATGTGGCCGTGGCTGCATCATCTTCGCTTATTCTTCATCCTCCTCCTCCTCTGTGGTGTTTGTGATGGCTGTGGAGTGACTGGTCTTCCTGAATGGAACGCTGTCATGCCGTGACTCTCCACACTCGCCAGGCCATGCTGTCTGCGTGTGCATAAGAGTGCATTGTGGGATTTTATTTTTAGGCAATCGTCAGAGCTGTGTGGTGTGGTTGAATGATGGCTCACGTTCATTTGGACCAAAGTGTGTTAACGCAGTGTTAATTTCGTTAACGAAATGTTTGACGAAAAATATGCGTTAACAACCTTTTTCCCATGACTAAGACATGACGTTGACGTGACGAAAACGGATCTTTGAAAGTAAAAACTGTGACAAAATCTATTTTTACTTTCGTTGACGAGACGAGACGAAAATATTAGTGGTGGACTAACGGACATTCAAAATTGAATAAATTATTAAAGAGTTTGATTCCAAAACGCGATAAGCGTCATTTAAAATATAATAATAATAATCGTTTCCGCAAAACGCGACAACCGGCTAGTTTCTCTGCATTATATTATTATATTATTATATTATTATATTATTATATTATTCCCTTTCTTTCCAAACTGTGATAAACGCACGACAGATTTTCAGCAGACTCAGATATATCCGCTCGGCCAATCACAGCGCGCCATTCCCGTGACGTCACTAGCCTAGTGACAGCTGTCAAGAGTCCTGTCAGAGACAACACACACACACACACACACACACACACACACACACACACACACACACACACACACACACACACACACACACACACACACACACACACACACACACACACACACACAAATTATTCATTGAATGAAATAATGAATAACTTTGATGGAACAGAGGAGCCGGTGGTTGTTTCTACAGTGGGAAAAAAAACGATCAAAAGACCATCATAGACGGGAGAATGTGAAGAAAATGCGACATTCTGGCGGTGGTCGCTAGACCTTATTAAGACGCAGAAGCGCCTGGTCCTGTTCAACTTTAGTTGAATGAGCGTAGAAACACTGGACGTTTTGATCAAGATCACCAGCAATGAGCTGATCAGCGTGACTACAGTCCGTCTTCTTGGTGTGGTGTGTTGCCGGCGATTTCTTACGCACGCACGCATGCACGGACGCACGCACACACGCACACACACACACACACACACACACACACACACACCACACACACACACACACACACACACACACACACACACACACACCAATAAGACGGACTGTAGCCACGGTGATCCGCTCATTGCTGGTGATCTTGATCAAAACGTAGCAGGGCAGGTCTTATGGTGTTAAAAGGACATGATGAGTGGAAGAACATGGCTCACAAAGCTGCCTGGCTCCTCCAGGTGAGTATAAGCCCTGTGCAGCACAAAAGTGATGGCATCTTCCACTCCAATGCCTGCCTGGTAGGTGAACTGCAGGGGGTCTCGTGATGGTTCGACTCATGAACGGACATGCTTCAAGTCTAGCCTCTCCAGCGACTTCATAACATGTGAAGTCAAAGTCACTGGTCTGTAGTCACTGAGGGTGTTTGGATGTTTTTTCTTGGGGACAGAAACCAGGCATGATGTTTTCCGCAGGAAGGACAATCATTACTGTCGGCTGTCGGGCGTTTTGCACACAAGATTTTCACTCACTGCTTATACTCACGTGAAGTGACAATAAAAATACTTGAAACTTGAAACATTATGCTCAGGCTCAGGTTGAAGATGTGTTGGAGCACCACGCACAACTGAGTAGCACATACCGTTATGCGGTCTGTGAGTCCATCGATGTCCTGCCCATGTGCATGACAGAGAACATCCCAGTCTGACATCTCAAAACAGCCCTGGAGAGTCTCCTCTGCTTCCTGTGACCACCTCGCTACTGTTTTAGTGATCACTGGTTGCCGCTGGACTGCAGGTTTCTAGAGGGGCCTCAGGTAAACCAGGTTGTGATCTGATCTGCCCAGAGGGAGAGAGAACTGTGGAGCTGTATGCTTCCTTAATATTAGCATAAAGCAGGTCCAGTGTTTTATTTTCCATAGTTTTGCAGTGTTGTTGACATCAGCAGCCTGTGACACATTAGCCGCGGGAGGAATGTAAACCATAATAATAACGGCTGGGAAAACTCTCTGGGCCAGTAATATGGACGGAGACTTACTGCTAGCTTCTTTCACTGTATGTGTCCAGGGTTGCACCATCTGTTGTTCACGTAGACAGCGACTCCCCATTCTTTCTTCTTGCCACTTTCGCTGCAACTACTGTCCGCCTGCACCAGCTGGAAGCCAGCTCAGCTCACGATGGTGTCTGGTACATGCAGCCATGTCATGCAGATAACTGAGCCCTCAGAAAACACACTCTCGCTCTTTGTGAGTGATGTTAACTGTTAACTGTTCACCAGAGATTGTACGTTCCCCATAATGATAGATGGAAGATGTGGTTGGTATCTCCTCTTCCTTAGCAGTCTTCTCCTCCTGGCTCTGCAGCCCCGGTTTTTCCTCCTCAAGTCGGAGGTTCATCAGCTGATCTCTGGTGTAAACAACTCCCCTGGGTCACGTCCGCCATGACGAGGATTGTGCATGACAAAAGTACTCCAATAGCAAGAAAAAGGAAAAACAACATGCAAAGCCAAATTGTTCGACTGTACAAACTTACTACTCAACTAACAAGAAATCTAGAAAGAAGTCAATATAGACAAAAAGTGAAAAAGACACAAGATGACGAACAGCAACTCTGGCAGGCTGGCGCCTGAGACGGTCCCAGAAGTTAGTCATCTTTAATCCTCTTTCATACAAAACAGACCCCAGGTCTCTCGATTGCTCCCAAGTGTCTTCGACCCTGAGGTCACTGGCAAATTGCATCATTTCTGTAGGGCTTTGACACCCATGTTGAGAATTTTGTCGTCTTTTGAAAATCCTTTTCATCAGCCGTAATTGATAAGAGCGGTTTTATTTCATCTGGGTTATCTTGTTAAAGAAATAGTATAAAACAAACCTTTTGGAATAGACTTTTTGGCAAAGAAACTGCAAACTTAACTTAAACCAAGGTGGACCAACACGTGTATCACACGTTGGTCCAATTGCCTTTCAGTTAGGCTGCTGTTTAGAGCAGGTTGCTTTGTAATTTGCCTATTGTGTAGAAATATTAACCAAACAATGACTCTATGGAGGAGTGCTGCTGCCTGACGGCTTCCCTCGGAAGCCCCCTCTCCCTGCACCTCCTACATCACATTTACATAAGCAGTTTCTTGTTTTACATGTCATTAGCATAAGGAACACATTAGCCGGGTGGGGGGTGAGGGGGATGAACGGGTATTGTTGAGATGAGAAAAGGCAAGTGTCTTTAATGAGGTTCTGTCCTGGGAGTGGAATTGGAGTCTTTGGTGGAGGTCTCAGAGAGGAGGATGCTGAGTAAACTACTCAGTATTATGGACAACGCCTCCCATCCCCTGCACGCCACACTGGAGTCACACCAGAGCACCTTCAGCCGTAGACTGAGGTTACCGAGGTGCACCACAGAACAACACAGGAGGTCCTTTCTGCCTGTGGCCATCAAACTCTATAACTCCTCCCTATAACTCCCCCCTACAAGACAATGAACACAGCAATATAATGTGCAATATTATCCCTCTACATCATGTGCACTTTCCCTAGTTTTACGTGCAATATTATTAATATTACTGTCCAACTTCATGTGCAATACATCATGTGCTATATTATTATTATTATTATCATGTTATCTCTAAATATTATCTGTAACACTACCTCTCATCTCCTCTCATCATCATGTGCAATATTCTTAATGTCATGTCCAATAATATTACACTTCAATTATGCCAAATTGTTTTCGCCGTCGGAATGTCTTACCTTGCCTACATATTTGTATATTTTAACAGTAGATTTGTAAATCCGTTATCCGTTATTTTTATCATTCTGTTGTTTTCCATATTGTTGTATTGCACTGTATCGCTATGTAACCTGGCACAAGAATTTCCTTTGGGATAAATAAAGTTCCCTGTGTGTGTGTGAAGAAGCTCCATACGTTCATGAAGAAGAAAAACAGGATAAAGTTGTTTCATGACAGATATATCCGCCTGTACATTGCTCTATCGTTGCATAGTGAATGAGGACAGGGGATTTAAATAATGGATGTGTTTTTGTGTCGAGTTGCAGCAGAAGGATTTGCATCGGTGGGGGGTAGGGTTAGGGTTAGGGGGGTGGGGGGGTGCTGAATCCTTTCTCCATCTTTCTCGTTCGATCTGTCTGTCTCTCTGGGCATACCGGCTGGGGCTAATTATTTAGGTTACCTTGGATACATGTTATCCCGCTCCACAGCAAAGTAACTACAACAAAGTAAAATAAATCGAGTGCATGTGTTGCTTTCAATAGTTACTGCAAGTGTGTGTGTGTGTGTGTGTGTGTGTGTGTGTGTGTGTGTGTGTGTGTGTGTGTGTGTGTGTGTGTGTGTGTGTGTGTGTGTGTGTGTGTGTGTGTGTGTGAACAATGGATCTGGTGCGGAGAGAGAGGGGAAGAGAGGGAGAGAAAGAAAGCAATATGAGTGATTGGAAAGTAGCATGCTGATTATTGCATGCCACCAAGAATAAAGGCACCAACCCTTCCACTGTGTGTGTGCGTGTGTGTGTTTGTGTGTGTGTGTGTGTGTGTGTGTGCACATGTGTGTGTGCTGAAGAAAATTACAAAACCTACAATACCAGCACAGACGGAGCAAACTAAATTACATCTCTAAGGAGACCAGATTAAAACAGGCGCGCAAGCAGCAGCCAGCAGGTACATGAAACACACACACACACACACAGACTAGAATGGGGTTTGAAAAAAAAAAAAACGCAGACACACACATGTTGTTAGTGATGATGACACACACACAGACTATTTGCTAAGGGCCTGAAAGCACTGCCACAGTGATGCTGTGCGTGCGTGTGTGCGTGCGTGCATGTGATTGGAAATCTACACTCCCAGCATTTAATATTCACCTGGTTTGCTCTCTCAGAACAGAACAGAAGAAGAGAGTTCGCTCTCTCGCTCTCGCTCTCTCTTTTACTTTCTTCCCTTCCTTGCGTGCCCTCCCACCCTCACCCTCTAATGAGGAGAAAAGTCAAGTGTCTTGAGTTCAGATCAATTCAAACAAAGTAGTTGGTTTGTTGGTTTTGGTTGTTCTCCATCTTGACTGCCTGCTCCTGCCAGCAAAAAGCAGGTTTTAGTCTGACAGAGAGCAGATGAACAGCGCCAAGTTGGACTACACACATCCCTGCTGCCATGTGACTCATTAAGCAGTCGTTAACAAGCCAAGGGTTTCCGTTCAAAACTTTGATGTCTAATTTTTATTCTGGATCTCGTACTGAAGACGCATACATCTGATTCAAATCTCTAGAGACGGTTCCTGAAATCAAAACCAATAATCATACTAACTCTGATAATAGCTCATAAATAGCCTGGACAATGTAGGTGTGCCGATACCAACTGTTCCCCCTCAATGCAAAACAAACACACACACACGCACGCACACACGCACACACGCACACACGGCACACGCACACGCACACGCACACGCACACACAAGGCTTCAAGCGTGGAGTGCCATCTGGCAGAGGTGAGGGGCAAAAGGAAGACAGCCTCAAGAGGAAGGCAGTGGAGATGGAGAGGGAGGCTGAGGTGGAGGCCAGGGAGAGAGACCTGCCCATAAACAACAGAGAGAGAGAGAGAGAGACAGGGAGAGAAACCTGCCCATAAACAACACAGAGAGAGAGAGAGAGAGAGAGAGAGAGAGAGAGGGAGAGAAACCTGCCCATAAACAACAGAGAGAGAGAGAGAGACAGGGAGAGAGACCTGCCCATAAACAACAGAGAGAGAGAGAGAGAGAGACAGGGAGAGAAACCTGCCCATAAACAACAGAGAGAGAGAGAGAGACAGGGAGAGAGGGGGAGAGTGAGGGTGAAGGCTGGGCTGTACACACACACACTTCCTAATGAAGCAGCTGCATTAAAGATGAGTTGTGCTCTGACAGTTAGTCAACATTAGTCAACGGGAACATGAAGTGTTTTTCTGCGTGTGTGTGTGAGTGTGTTTGTGGGACAGATTGTGTTTCTGTGGATGTGTGTGATTGTGTGTGTGCATGTTCTTATGCATAGCAAATGTGTTGCAGCACATTGGTGCTACGACCGGGTAGGGCTGGGCCTGTCCATACTATAGTGATGTTGAGATTTGAGTCTTAGATGTTGGATGTCATAACATCATGATATGATAAGTGTTGTCTCTTCCTTGTTCTCAGGCTGCATTACAGTACAGTGATGTCATATTCTGAACTAACCAGACTGTTCTAGCTGTTCTATTATCCCTTTAGCTACTTAGTCATTATATCCACATTACTGAAATGTGTACAAAAATCTCATTGTTTATACACGGGTACATACACAAATCGGCTTTACAATCTGGTTATTTATTGAAATACCAGAACATGTGCTCTATTGTGATATCGTTATAGAGATATTAAATGACCTATATCAGGATATATGATTTTGGCCATATTGCCCAACCCTTACCGGTTCGATGCAAGAAGCTGCTCTGTCAGGCGGGAGAGAAAGTCAACCACCACCACATCTGGATCAGCGTACACTTAAACAGCTGTACAGGGAGATACCAACGTGTGATCCACACGCTGGTGTCCTTCATGTGCTGGAGCCCCTGAGGTGGAGTGTGGTCTGCACCCATTCGGGTGAGGAGTCAATCAGGGGACTGATCTGCTCCAAGAAGACAGGGATGAATCAGCCTGCTGTTTGGTCTCAGCCAGGCTGCGATAACCTCTGCCTGTCCACTTGAGGGCCTAGTGGTACCCCAAATACTGTACCTTAGAGGGTTATCGTTGACATTCAGTGCAAAACGCACACCACGGCGTAAATCTGTGTGAATGCCCGGCCAATGGAAGCAGGCCATTAGCCGGTCACCTGTTGTATCACAGCCTGAATAACCAGCCATCTGGCTGTGATGAGGCTTTTCAAGACAAGCAACTGGCCCACTCCTTCCCCTGACTGAGTGTCACGATAATAATGTAATAATCTGTCCCTAACTGTCATGAAGTGTGGCAATGGGACAGCTGCATCAGGGCGAACAATTTGTCCAGAAATTCTAATCACCTACTGCAGGGGTGTCAAACTCAATTTCATCCCGGGCCACATCAGTATTATAGTTGCCCTCAAAGGGCCGGTTGTAACTGTAAGACTATATAAATATATCTACTCTTTATCATATTACATAATTGCTCCTGCATTTGATTATGATTGGTTTTAGTCACTACTGTCCAGTAAAGTGTAAAGTGCACAGCCATTGTACAATTTAGGGCCAGACTGGGAACATCATTCAGGCCTGGAAATATAGTCCCAGTGACGGACATAGGGTTGGGAACCGAAAATCTACGGTTCCCACGGGTTTTGGGTACCCGACCCGTGAAAAAATTGAATTTCGATTCTGCTTATCGGTTCCTAAAAGAGATATAAATCTTTATTATTGCAAACAAAGGCTATATGTCTGCAAGGACGTGGCGGCTACCTGCCAGGACGTTTAAAACAATGTATCTGCCAGGACCTGGCTACGTCACGCATCAACGCAACGCCGCGACGTGTCCATTTGTTTTGATACGAGCTAGCAGTGAGTCATCAGTGTGGAAGATGGACCGCGGGAAACGGTCAAAAGTGTGCCTTCACTTTGTAAAAGAAAGCGACGACAAGGCTAAGTGCAGTAAATGTGGGAAAGGCTGATATGGTGATCTGTCTTCTGTACTGGGAGCGTACGGCCGGGCGCTGGGACTGTACGGCCCGGCGATGGGACCGTACGGCCCGGAGTACGGATAAGCAGAACCGGAACGGAACGGGAATCAATAAAATTCAAACAATACCCAACCCTAGACGGACATTATAGTTTAGGTACCAGTATGTGCAAACTTGTTGAAATTAGACGGCCACCATGAAGAGTCGCGGTTCTCCCGATGGCCAGCTGATTTGTACGGTAAGCAAATTATATTCTTTGCAAGCTCTCGCGGGCCACATAAAATGAGGTGCCGGGCCGGATCCGGCCCGCGGGCCTTGAGTTTGACACGTGTGACCTACTGGAACGCTCCAGAGAATCCTTCAGCTCCTCCAGCCCTCTGACAGGGCCACGCCCCTTTTCTCTCAAACTAACCTACCAAAGCCCGACCAATCAGTGCCTAATAATAGGGGCCGGGAGAGGCGGGAACTAACTGCGGGCTTTACTTCATGCTTTTTCCCATGAGAAATCATTTCTATGGTCACGCCCAGATATTTGCGCACTTCCCCAGGAACACACTTGATTTACACCCACAACGTCTCCAACAGAGGCCCTCTGGGAGCCAGATTCCATTTTAAGTCCTGTTCTGTTTTGAGTGGGTGGTAATGGGTAGTAGTAATGGATGGTGCTTTGTGGCGTGTCTTTTGCAGTGCTGGAAGTTATAGCGCCGCGCCATCAGACAGCGCTATATGGCGGCGCCAGTGTGAGTGCTCTTATTGACGATAATGGTTTTGAATTTATAGAAAGCCGTACAGTGTATGTCAGGGGATGACGTGTCTAGTGTGTGCCCCCCCTTTCAGCGGTCAACATATGATGAGCTTTCATGTGTTTCTGCATTGCCAGCGTTGACAGTGTTTTCCTCTAGAGTTGAGTGTTGAAGCCTAGTGGAAAGCTTGCACTCTACACCTTGTTTTTTCAACTTGGACCTCACAAAGTATGTCACACTTTCTACTGACCTCTCGCATGTTGGCTGACAATGCACCAAATGTGTTCATCATGTGTGTTCATCATGTGACAGCTTTAACCTGAAGCCCCCCCCCCCCCCCCCCCCAACACCACCACCTCACTGTCAAAGCAAACGTTGGCCTGAGCCGGGCAAATCCATTCCCTCATTGTTTTAAATGCCATTTTGGAAATACCGTTGATGAACATACCGCTGCATGTTCGCTACTACTGTTGTTCTCATCTGTTGACACCTCCCTCCTCCCACTCCCTCTCCCCCCACCCAGTCTGCATGGTGCGTTGCCAGAAGTTCCTGATTTCGCGGGTGGGCGAGGACTGGATCTTCCTCATCCTCCTGGGACTGCTGATGGCGCTGGTCAGCTGGGCGGTGGACTTCTGCATTGCCATCTGCCTCCAAGGTGACACGGCATTATGATTTTAGCCGCTGGCTGTTGTACGTGTACACCTTCCTTTTTGTTGATGTGCTGGGGGTGGATATCGCCTTGTTCGCCTTGCTCCAGGAGGATAGACATTAAGATGGATCCAGACTAAAACTGTCCTCCTGTGACTACTTACCCCATTTAACAATATCTAAACTGGAAGGTTTCTCAAGAATAAAACACGCTCCATCCATTTTTCTCTCAAAATCGCTTTATTCTGGTCAACTCCCCAACCCCCTCTCAAAAAATACATCTCAGATGACTATTGTCTGTACATTATAAAGCTATAACTGTACAATATTCTACTCTACAACTCAAGCCACTAGCGGATGCTAATGGAAAATGTACATCGTGCAGGTTTAACTAGGTCTAGCTGTTAATCAGGACTGGCCGAAGTTATAAGGGGGATCCAATTAAGACGAGGTGCAAAACGGGTGTGCCCCGAAATGCACCCCCTTGCCATTTCCTTCCCATTGAACACAGCATCAAATGCTGTGACCAGTTTGCATATGAAGCCAGTCTGTACTACGTGTGAGTACTGTATCATATAGAGTATAGAGTTTGTTGAGCGTGCCATCATAGCCTAATCCATGCATACCATCCTATCCCAAATCTTTCAGGTACGGGTCTCTCCTTTCCTTTGATGCATGACGAGCTGCATATCAATGGGAAATGTACACATGGAAATGCATTAGGACACATGACTGTAGTGGCTTAAAATGAGCTTCTCTGTGAGGAGTCAAGATGACACTAAGCCACACTTCAAATGATCAGCCCACACTTCATGATGTGTGTGTGTGTGTGTGTATATGTGTATGGATGTGTGTGTCTGTGTGTGTCGGTGTTTGTGTGTGTGTGTTGCTAAAGCTGCAGATGTTGCTGCACACAGGTGAGTAACCTTAGAAGAAAGTGCACATCAGCTTTGACACAGCGTTGTGTGTCTTCTACACAGTGTGTGTGTGTGTGTGTGTGTGTGTGTGTGTGTGTGTGTGTGTGTGTGTGTGTGTGTGTGTGTGTGTGTGTGTGTGTGTGTGTGTGCGCGTTGAGGCCGAGTGAATGGTGTTTTTTGAAGAGAGAAAGAGTTGAGAAGTAGGAAAGTTATCCAGGCAAATCCTCTTGATGCCCACACACACACACACACACACACACAGCGGGATTACTGCTTAGGTTCTCTGATATCCCAGTAAGGTGTTCCTCCTTCCAGGCACGTCCATGCTCCATGGTGGTCCACTTGTCCTCAATCACGTGCAGGTGTGGGCTTTTTCTTATGTGTGTGTGTCTGTGTGTGTGTGTGTGTGTGTGTGTCCACAGCACAGAAGTGGATGTATGGCGGTCTGGACAGTAACGTGTTACTGCAGTATCTGGCCTGGGTCACCTACCCTGTGGTGCTCATCACCTTCTCTGCTGGCTTCACCCAGATCCTGGCGCCACAGGCCGTCGGTAGGCTTACTATCACACACACTCACACACACACACACACACGCACGCACGCACGCACGCACGCACGCACGCACGCACGCACGCACGCACGCACGCACACACACACACACACACACACACACACTGATCATCCTAATGGGCAGACCCAGTTGTGAGGAGTTCTGAGGAACAGGGTGGCCTGACTTCACGAGGCATGGAGGAGGAGATCTGTATTATTGAATGATAAGTATTTGTGAGTTTTGACTGTTTAAGTGTATTACCGTGTGGGTGGAGCTATAGGCAATGGATAGCCTATTTAAGCCTGGCCTATGTCAGTGTGCGAGTAGTGATTG
>PIJE02000338.1:42500-45000 GCA_002895965.2 Coryphaenoides rupestris
TTCTGAACCAGACTGTTCTAGCTGATCTATTTTTTTAAATGTCTTAATGCAATTCAAAAGTACTTTTCATTTGTTGAGTATTTAAGTCACACAGGAGTGCACAAAATAGGTGGTTATTTTCTATAGAAACTGTGACAACGTGCTATACTGTGATACATAGTGTTGGTGATATCTACTTATTCTCTTTTATCTACTTATTCTTATTTACTTGCTGTTTATTCATGGGCCCCCATTTCTGTTGATATGTTGCAACTGACATGTGAATGTGGCTGTATGACTGTATGTGTTCACCTGCCTGGTAGCTGTGAACTGAATTGCCCTCCGGGGATGAATAAAGTTTTCTGAATCTGAATCTGAAGATACTAAAGTGCCTATATGAGGACAGAAGCTTCTGGTCATATGGCCAGAAGCACCTGAAGAGGAAGATGGAACACAGGAGATGGCGTGCTGCTCCCACACCATCATGAGAGGAAGGTGACATCATCTGTTCTGGGATTGGAGTCTTTGGTAGAGGTCTCGGAGAGGAGGATGCTGAGTAAACTACTCAGTATTATGGACAACGCCTCCCATCCCCTGCACGCCACACTGGAGTCATACCAGAGCACCTTCAGTCGTAGACTGAGGTTACCGAGGTGCACCACAGAACGCCACAGGAGGTCCTTTCTGCCTGTGGCCATCAAACTCTATAACTCCTCCCCCCTCTGTGGGAAGGACAGTTGAAATATAAGACAATGAACACTGAGCATTATCATGTGCAATATTACCATTCAACATCATGTGCATTTTCCTCAGTATTACGTGCAATATTAATATTACTATCATGTGCAATACTCTCAATATCATGTGCTATATTATTATATTAATATTATGAATATGTTATCTCAAAATATTACCTGTAATACTACCTCTTATCATCGTGTGCAATATTCTTAATGTTATGTGCAATACCTCTTCTACATTACCTTTCAACATTATGTGCAATATTCTTAATACGTCCTCTTACCATTAGTATTATGATTATCATCACAGTTGTATTACACTTCGATTATGCCAAATTGTTTTGATAATTTTATATTTCACCTCTAGGACTGTACATTTGTAAATCTGTTAGTTTATTTTTATTACTCTGTTTATTTCTCTATTGTTTTACTATATTGCTATGCAACCTGGCACAAGAATTTCCTTTGGGATTAATAAAGTTCTATCTTATCTTGTCTTATCTTATCTTATCAATAACGGTGTTGCATCATGGTAATCCATACACACTCCAGCCCAATCTGGCCTGGCTGAGCTCAACTCTGAAATGCTAACCAGTTGTGCAAGTGTGTTGATATGGAAGAGGAGAAGATCTGTTGCACAGTGTGCAGCAGATAGAGATGGACGATGGGTAGATCCATACACAGTAGAGAGAGGCCGTTGAGCCAGCCCAGGGATCTGCTGAGCGCCTAGTATCCACTGACCACGCCTGAAAGCTGAATTTTTTGGTTTCTTCCCACAGTCAGGACAGTTTTCTTTTTCCCCGGGTTCATGAATAATTGATGCCACTTCTGGAGCCATTACAGGCTCTGCAGGGTGTGTGTGTGGTGTGTGTGTGTGTGTTGTGTGTGGTGTGTTGTGTGTGTGTGTGTGTGTGTGTGTGTGTGTGTGTGTGTGTGTGTGTGTGTGTGTGTGGTGTGTGTGTGTGTGGTGTTGTGTGTGTGTGTGTGTTGAAGTCACTGAAGTCTTTTAGCTGAAATAAATCTGTTACAAGTGAGGCATTCCCATAAGACTGTGTTGCCTGGAGCCACATACACACACACACACACACACACACACACACACACACACACCACACACACACACACACACACACCACACACACACACACACACACACACACCACACACACACACACACACACACACACACACACCGACATGCCTTCCTGTTGAGAAGCTCTGCATCCATCCGGTGTGATTTGCGTTTCCATCATCATTTACTCTCGAGCTGACGTTGAGTTGAACTGGATGTCTTGCTGGTCGGAGCGCCCTGTTCAATATTCAGCACCTGTTCAAAATAATAGTGTTGTCTGTATCCTCCTTGGCCAACAGACAACTCAGCCCGTACTGGTAAACTGGTAAACTGGTAAACGTTTTCCTGTAGCAGGTGGCGAGGTCGTCCTTAGAAATGCTGTCAGCAAAGTTTTCAAATCAAGCCGTTGTTGTAGACTGGCCACGGTAGAAATGCATTTGTTTGCCTCCCGAATCCTCAACCTTGTGCTTGAGAAGGAGTTTATCTTCAGAAACATCTCCCCTGACATGTCTACATCTCTCTCTCCTCTCCTCTGCAGGGTCCCTTCGTTCACATCGCCAGCCTGTGTGCAGCTCTCCTCAGCAAGTTCATGTCCCTGTTTGGTGGAATCTATGAGGTAAACAACTTCACGCATCATAAATACTATGACAATATATATATATGATGAGTGTAACAATGTGCTCCATGCTTCTTGCAGTACTTTCTGTAG
>PIJE02000338.1:50000-87500 GCA_002895965.2 Coryphaenoides rupestris
TCTCTACACCACACACACACACACACCCCCCCCCCACACACACACACACACACACATACATCATCTCTGGGTGCTGCACCGCAAGAACCAGAAACAGTCCCTCATCAGCCAGTGTGTGTTATTTATTCAGAGGCATTTGACAGAATTAATAATGCAGTTGGATACATTTCTGAGCTGGCTGTCTGCATGCACCCCACCCTCCCCCTTTTCCTCGATGCCTCTCTCCTTATTCCTATTGTTCATATCTCTGACACACACACTCAATTTTCAATTCAATTTCAATTTAAAGAGCTTTATTGTCATGGGAAACGTGCATTTACATTGCCAAAGCACAACTCTCTCTCTCTCTCTCTCTCTCTCTCTCTCTCTCTCTCTCTCTCTCTCTCTCTCTCTCGCTCTCTCTCTCTCTCTCTCTCTCTCTCTCTGCATTTAAGTGGCCGCTTATGTAAACCTGTGGCTGTGTGTTGTGTATCTATTTCTTCCCCCTGCCTTTCTAATATTAGTCTTGGCTCCATCCCTCCGCTCTCGCCTCAGTCACGGTGGTTGTGTTTCGTGGTTTCATCTGAAGCCCCGCCCCCTTAGTCTTACTCTTCTGTTGTGTTTTCCTCTCTTTCTCTCACTCCTCTCTACACAGCCCAATCACTCTTTTTCCAATTCCCTTCCTCGTGTCAATCAAGTCTTCCATTCTCTTAGTGTTCATTTCTCTAAACCCCCTGTCCCTATTGGCTGAATATGTTGCCATACATATTATTGGAGTTGTTTATTGTTTGTTTGCGGTGTCACAACAAGTTTAAGATAAGATAAGATAAGATAGAATCCCGAAGGAAATTCTTGTGCCAGGTTGCATAGCAATAGAATAAAAACAATAGAGAAATAAACAGAATAATACAAATAAAATAACAGATTTACAAATTTACAGTAAGTCTAAGTCCTAGTAGAAGTATAAAAATATAGGCAAGATAAGATATATTAAAATGATGCTGCTTTGCAATACAAAAGTGTACACACACTTTCCCTCTTGGCTCTCTCTCTCTCTCTCTCTCTCTCTCTCTCTCTCTCTCTCTCTCTCTCTCTCTCTCTCTCTCTCTCTCTCTCTCTCTCTCTCTCTCAAATAGTGTGAACATTGTGTGTGTGTGTGTGTGTGTGTGTGTGTGCAGTATTGCCAGTGGTTTTGGTGGGGCTCTGTTTGTCTACCTGAACCGTCTCATCGTCCAGTTCATCAGGAAGCAGAAGGCCATCAACAAGTTCCTCATGAAGAAGTGAGTCTGTGATGTCATCCTCCATCCTCCACCCTCCACCTTCACCCTCCATCCTCCACCCTCCATCCTCCATCCTCCCCCACCTTCCACCCTCCATCCTCCACCCTCCATCCTCCACCATCCACCACACACATACACACACACACATACACACACACACACACACACACACACACACACACACATACATCAACCAGGGACGGCAATTTCTCTCGTTCTATTGCATGGACACACACGCGGACACACACACGGACACACACACACAAACACACACACACATGCATACATAAATGCACATACATACACACACACACAGTCCTGCATTCTAAGCAGAGTGATGACTGGACGCCCTGCATGTGTTTTATATTCTAGTTGCTCTGTTTCCTCTATTGTTCCATAGCCAGCATTTGATACAGTATCAATCACATCAGCTTTTTATGACTCCTAGGTTCCCTTTCCCCTTCTGATTTTTACTAAAAGTTCCCCTGAAGTAACTATAAAAGTAGTTCACATTTCAGACTTTTATTTTGGTTTGGTATTTTTCTGGCATTTTTTCATTCAGCGAAATTAAGCTGAGTTTTAAATGACTGAAACAGCTTATATACTGTACATACTTGCCACATACACGTTGTGAACAACCTATTGTACTTTTAAAAGTTGAGGACAACAAAGAAGCAGTATTGTATTACCAATAACAGCCTGTTGTTAGACTGTGTCTCTGTCTCCATGACCTGTTGACCCCCGCTGTGTGTCCCTGGCCCCCAGACGTCTGCTCTACCCGGCCCTGGTCACTCTGCTGGTGTCCACGCTCACCTTTCCCCCCGGCTTCGGACAGTTCATGGCTGGCAAGGTTGGTTTCTACACACACACACACACACACACACACACGCGCACACACACACACACACAGATACACATCCATCAATAGATTTATACATGTTTTTTGCACACCAACAACTGAATTGCACAGAAATGTGTTTATTATAAAAACAGTTTTATAGTAACTAAAAGCATACAAAAAAATTATGTAGTGAAGACGTCTGTGACATGTTCATCTTGCGTCTAATGCACACTGCTTCCAATTAGCGCCCCTCGTCTGTCTAATTACTGGCATTAGCCATTGAATATTCTGTGTGTGTGTGTGTGTGTGTGTGTGTGTGTGTGTGTGTGTGTGTTGTGTGTGTGTGTGTGTGTGTGTGTGTGTGTGTGTGTGTGTGTGTGTGTGTGTGTGTGTGTGTGTGTGTGTGTGTGTGTGTGTGTGTGTGTGAAGGTTATTATAGTTTTGCATTTTTCATTAGTTTTATTTTTATTTCGTTTTGACTTTTTGTTTTTCAATTTCAGTTTACTTTTAATTTCTTTTTAAAGTGGGTTTGCTCATTTAGTTTAGTTTTAATTTTTTGAAAATGCTTCGTTTGAGTTTAGTTTTTATTAGTTTCAGTGTTAGTTTTAGTCTTTACCGCGGAACCCAACAGACCAAGGGGGGCCAGTCAGGGAAGCTTTTCAAATGGACTTTTAGATTTGTGGGATTTTTTCCCTTGATAAATGCTCCACATGTTTTATCATCTTCCACTTAGGGTGGCTATTTCCATAACACCATAAAGGAGGACACTTTGCGGCATTTAGTGAAGCCAGAATAATGACAACATATAGAACTCTGGTATACTCCCCACTACAATACAATTTTGACCATGATAATGATGGTATCATGATACAGTGATTGTGAGATACTCTATTCATTGCAAGACAATTTAATCTATGATATATCATGATGTATGTGTAACAGAAGAGGAAAAATGTATTTGTTCACAGTATTTGTATTTATTCAATACATTTCAAAAACTGACACCTGCGAAAAACCTGCCCTGCAAAGTGCACAGTGACAGAAAGGCAGATCATTTCTGGACTTAAAAGATCAAAATAAATAAACAAATGAATGCAAAAGATACACATTTCAGTTCTTAACAGGAATAAAGAACTTGTTTTAGGTAAACAACAAAAGAGTGAATGCAACTGGTGAACATTCAACTGCTCAAATAGTCTTTTGGGGACTTGTCTGCACTGCAGTGTCTTCCTCTGTGTGTGTGTGTGTGTGTGTGTGTGCAGCAGTTGTCTGTTGCTTCTATGTTTTTCTGTGCTGGCATGTCTGTCAATGGCGCCACGTCCAACGCATCCACGTCACAACGATGCTCATCAATCCGTGCTCTTTGTTCCATTCCGGATTAAACAGCTCTTTCATTAAGTCGTGTTGACTCATGTTCACGTTGTGTTAAGGTAACGATATGACGTAGCCAACACATGGACGCTTGTTTACGTTTTTAACCAATCATATATCAGATAGACACCGCGTTCAGCCAATCATCTGTTAGACCGGAGATCTTACAGATACAATACTCACAAATCTTAGATGAGTTCCAGTGCATCTCCAAAAAGGAGGACAAATGAGCGTCCGGCTTGAGGCTGCGTCGGACAGGTCATTTAAAATCCGGACGTATGGCCACTCTACTGGCCACCCTACTGGCCATCCTACTGGCCACCCTACTGGCCACCCTACTGGCCACCCTAATGGCCACCTTACTTCCACTGCAAGGCACTTGCTCTTATTTGCGACACATTCATATACAAAGTAATCCCAAATGGGACTCTGTCGCTTTCTCCCGACTTTTGCCGCCCTGATACCAGGCGAGGGGCGTGTACTACAAGTGGCTCAGCGGAAGATAGACTGAGGCTATGTATGAAATAAATTGACAAAGACGAAAACTAAAGACATTTTCTCTCTAATTTAATTTAATTTTAGTTAGTTTTGTAAAGACACAATACAGTTTCAGTTAGTTATCGTTTTTTTGTAAAGCCTCGTTTTTATTTTTATTTCACACCTAGTTTTCGTTTTTTCGTTAGTTTTTGTTAACGATAATAACCTTGGTGTGTGTGTGTGTGTGTGTGTGTGTGTGTGTGTGTGTGTGTGTGTCTACACACACACACACACACACACACACATACACATACATGCACTTCCTGTGTTCTCTCTTTCAAATACAAAGGGTGAGTCAGGCTCTTCTAACTCTGCCGCAATAAGCTGCTGATTCCACTGCCTCCTCTTCACTGCACCTCTTTAAGCCCCCGAAAACACACACATACACACACACACAAACACACACACACACACACACAGATACACACACACACACAGATAGAAACAGACACACACACACACCAGCAGATTTCATATGGCGCCAGGCACATTAATTTGTCGTACCAGGTACCTCACTATCAGATGTGCAGTCTGCAGTCAGGCTGCACTAACATAACAGAGAGGTGTTCAGACTGCACCACATAACAATTATCAGTGAAATAAGACAGGAACCCCACACTTACCAAATGGCCAGAGCACTGAGTTTGGTCCAATTCTGGCGTTCAATGCCAGTGAGACTCCCTACATATTTGTGTTCTTTGTGAGGTGCTCTTAACAGCGCTGCTGACATGTTAATGCTAAATGAGTCAACATTTCTGCTGTAACACGGCTTGTAAAGACACTGTGCTTGGCTTGAAGGTTTAATAAAAAAACAATTTGTTGGTTAAGTACTATCCCAGACATTCCTGACTAGAATGATGTTGTTTAATGGCCAAAGGAGATGGGCAAAAATCACAGGTAAACCCAATGAAGTTTTAATTGTGTCACCACATCACAACCGTGCGCCATTTTCACAACCGTGCGCCTTGATACACGTTCATTGTCGGCTGAGGGTTGATGATGTCACTTCCTGTGTTCTGCACAGCTGACACAGAAGGAGGCGCTGGTGACTCTGCTGGACAACCGGACCTGGGCCAAGCAGGGCATCGCCGAGGACTTTGACTACCTGGGCCACCTGCAGGCCTGGCAGCACCCGCAGGTCAATGTCTTCGTCACCCTGGTGCTCTTCATCGTCATGAAGGTAACTTATCATCTCATTGTATTTATTGTATTCATTTTGCATTATTATTCTTTTCATTCCCCCACAATGGAGGTGTTTGATCTCACTTAAAACACCTGAAATTAAATTAATGGTCACAGTGGGGATATTATGATAATCAATATTGATATTTATTAGTCTCTCAATCATAACTCTCAAAGTTATGAAAGTATTCTCGTGGCATAGTAATAGGTCTTCCTTTTTTCTGTGTTCTCGTTAAATAAAGATGAATATACCGGTTTTCATGGCGATAAAGTCAACAGAGTGACATAAAGATTCTAAACTTTCTTCATTTTTATGGTGACACTAAGTGTGTAAACACTAATGGTTGCAACAGGGCACGTCTCGTCTTTGCTTCAGCGGTGAAACGTAACACCCAGCAGCAGTAGCAGCAGCAGTGGGAGTGTTGAAGCAGAGATAGTGTCCCTGTTCACACTGTGGTCTGCACCATTATGTTCTCTTCTCTTTACTCTTCTCTGGTTCACTTCTGTAAGCTGTGGGCCATTTCGCTTTCAACCTCGGCGGGTCAGTTTGAACCATCTAGGGCAGGGATGTCAAACTCATTTGAGCTTGAGTGTCGTGACTGACCAAATACTACTCAGCGTGGGTCAGACTAACACAATATTTTTGGACTTATTCCTATTTATAACTGAAAATGCCTGTTCACATCCTATCCATGATCGGTTCTACATGTCAGTCAAAGTCAAAGTGTTTTATATATATTGGGTTACTTTTATCCGAGGTACTTCACACCCTCAGTGGAAAATGTGCCGTTTAACACAATATCACATTGGAAATCTCCAATTGGAGGTCCTCTGTCAAGTCAGAAGGGTTGACTGAAAAGGGTGAGCTAACAGCCTTAGCTCCATCTCCAGGTCCCTCCACTCATGCAGCTTAGTGGTGACTTGTAGGAACTACAACAGATATTAGTTTCATAATTTCATAATTGCTAGGTTGCCTGCATAATAGCTGGGATGAGAGCAGAAGAGCCATTAGGGCTTTACCAACATTCAGGAATATACTATAGGCTAAACAATGCTAAGTACTATTAGGGTCAGGGTTAGGAGAGGGAAGGCAGGGGGGGGTGGGGGGGGGTTATGCCGAGTCCAGGTGAACTCTGAACAGGTGTGTCTTCTGGCCTCTATTACTTTTCTATTCTAATGAGGATGTTTAAAACAGGGTTGACCAAAGCACACGCAAGCAGAGCACACACCAGACCTTTTTATCAAGGCCCTCAGGTGGCCATCTCTGGTGAAGCACTGTTTATTGCTGTGTGTGATTGGCTGGTGTCGCTGACTCACAGGCATCAGGACAGTGACGTGATGGGACGTGACAGGGCGTGACGCGGCCACGGTGTGGTTTGATGTGTTGCCGTCGTTTGCTTGCTGTTTGAGTTCCCCAGTTAATGTCAATAGAGAAAGGGCAGAACCACGCTAATAATACCTAATACCACGCTATTCTAGCGTGGTAATAGATCTTAAAGGTGATACAGACACAAGCTATGCGTTGACCTTTCTGCCTTTCTGATGGGAGGTGAGGCGCAAGGGTGCCCCTGCAACTCTGTGATTACACTGTTAGGCCCTGAGTCCACATCGTCTTTTTCTGGAAGAAATGCGCTGGCATGGCACTGGGAGGCTTTGGGATGAAGTGCTTGTGCACTGCAAAAAAACACTTTCTCTCCGACAACTAGCCACGTTAGCTCCAAGCCTAACATCGTAGCGATTACTTCTTATTCGTGAGTGATGAGCAGCAAGATATGGAAGTGGGGAATTAGACCTTGTCCACACGTACATGGGTCATTGTGAAAATGTATCCCTCCCACCGACATGAAAAAAAGGCACTGGTGACGAAAACCAGCAGCTTTCCGTGAAGTTCTGATATTTTCAACTAGAAGGAGAAGGCGCTCACTGCAGAGCAATGACATCTAGCTCCCCCTCACTGGACGTCTAGCTCCACGAAAATTTTTGTGTCAAAATTATTCACAGTAACACAAACTCCAACACAAAACATCCTTTAAATGCCTTTAATGTTTAATTAAATGCAGGAAAACAGAGCATTTCAACATTATATTTTGAAAAATAAAGTGCAGGGAGCTCCTAGCACATTTCTTATAATCTGAACTGAAATTTTAAATAGATAAAAATAATTAACTAAATGGCTCCCTAAAGGTTTTCTTCCTGTAAAAATCTCGTTTAGTACTAAAGAAGGGCAAAAAAAAGCAACGGAATTTCATTCACAACGGAGGTGATGGGAAGAAAGCAAAGTAGTCCGCACTCAATTTAATTTAGTTTTATTTATCTTTCTTTTTTTTGGCGCGGACGTTTCGGCTGACAAGCCTTCCTCGGCGTCTTCCTCGGCGAGCATGAAAAACCATGCAGCCTCTCGTCTCAGCGATGCATCTCACTCTGCATGCGTTCCTCTTCCCCACGTGTCTCCCACAAATACATACAGATTTACTATTTTGTACCCGTGATGTATGTATGTAGTGATGTATGTATGTATGTAGTGATGTATGTATGTATGTCGTGATGTATGTATGTAGTGATGTATGTATGTAGTGATGTATGTATGTCGTGATGTATGTATGGATGTATGTAGTGATGTATGTATGTAGTGATGTATGTATGTAGTGATGTATGTATGTAGTGATGTATGTATGTAGTGATGTATGTATGTATTGATGTATGTATGTATGTAGTGATGATGTATGTATGTATGTAGTGATGTATGTATGTAGTGATGTATGTATGTATGTAGTGATGTATGTATGTAGTGATGTATGTATGTAGTGATGTATGTATGTATGTATGTAGTGATGTATGTATGTAGTGATGTATGTATGTATGTAGTGATGTATGTATGTAGTGATGTATGTATGTAGTGATGTATGTATGTAGTGATGTATGTATGTAGTGATGTATGTATGTAGTGATGTATGTATGTATGTATGTATGTAGTGATGTATGTATGTATGTAGTGATGTATGTATGTATGTAGGTGATGTATGTATGTAGTGATGTATTGGTATGTAGTGATGGTATGTATGTAGTGATGTATGTATGTCGTGATGTTATGTATGTAGTGATGTATGTATGTCCGTTGATGTATGTATGTAGTGATGTATGTATGTAGTGATGTATGTATGTAGTGATGTATGTATGTCGTGATGTCATGTATGTAGTGATGTATGTATGTCTGAATTGTTATGTATGTATGTATGTATGTATTTATGTATGTAGGTATGTATGTATGGTTATGTAGTGTAGGTATGTATGTAGTGATGGTTATGTAATGTAGTGATGTATGTATGGTAGATGATGTATGTATGTAGAGTGATGTATAGCCAATCCAATAATGCTGCCGGCGGGACATTGAGCCAGAGAGAGGCGACTGCATCAGAGCCGCTTGCAAGGAGTGCATTTTGCTGCAAGGAGCGCATTTAAAATTTTTTCATTTAATCAGCAATCAGATCATACAAAATAACGACTCCAATAATTGGAAAAATTATGAATATCGGATGTCGACCCCTAATATATATATATATATATATATATATATATATATATATATAATGTAATCAGGACTCACACCAATAATAATAAATACATTAGACAAATACATTAGAACTGTGCAGACTTGAAGTCATATCATCATCACAATATCCAACAACGTTATCGCATGTTGTCCTCATATCACGCAGCCCTACTAGAATTGGTCAGATATTAATGTTAGCATTACCTAGCATCTGACGTTTTGATTAGGGTTAATCCTAACCCTAACCCCCAAGTCTTTAGAGACTTCCAGATCGTCAAACTAACTAGCATTATAAAAGCTGCAAGCAGCATTGGATGGGTGCCAAGAGAATAGAAGGCCATAGACGAGTATTTAGGGGCCGTCTGAAAATTGTGTTGTTGGTTGTCAGATCAAAATGTCAATCACTCAAATTGAGACGTTGGCCTATGGACACCAAAATCGCTTTACATACTTTTGGGACAGCCCTCTATCAGCATAGACATTTTCAGAAAAAGTTATCAACCGGTTATATGAGCTCCCATGCAAAAGGTTGCAGGAGAAAAACTAATAATAATAATACAACTAACAATAACAAGAGGGTGCTGCAGCACCTTCTGCTTTTGTCTTTGAAGCAGCCTTCCAGATCATCAATAACAACCATTAACATGTCTTTAAACTGTGAGTTCTTCCGAGTTCGTCATTTTGTCAGTGTCACCAGGTCCAGAGTGTTGGAGCTAGAGGTCCAGAGAGGTGGAGCTAGATATCTGTCTGTCTGTCTGTCTGTCGGTGTGTGTGTCTGTCTGTCGGTGTGTGTGTCTGTCTGTCGGTGTGTGTGTCTGTCTGTCGGTGTGTGTGTGTCTGCCTGTCGGTGTGTGTGTGTGTGCACGTGACACGGCTGGGCAGGCTCACTCAACTACTGAAGCAATCTGGGCACTGTAGTGGTTTGTGATTGCAAATATCTCTATTTCAGCCATGTCAGAATATAATGGGAGTGTCTGCCAGCCTCCAGTGCAATCCTCTCACCCTCTCTCTCTCTCTCTCTCTCTCTCTCTCTCTCTCTCTCTCTCTCTCTCTCTCTCTCTCTCTCTCTCTTTCTCTCTCTCTCTCTCTCACCCCCCCCTTCTCTCTCTCTCTCTCTCTCTCTCTCTCGCTCTCGCTCTCGCTCTCGCTCTCTCTCACTCCATCTCTCTGTGTCCTCGAAGCACAGTTGTGCAGAAGATCTTCTATTGCCGTCTCCTCAGGCGACCTCTTCTGTCAACACTTTGGGGTTCACCTATATTGCTTAATCACAAAGTCTTTATAGAGGGGGTCATTTTTCACTGAATCAACTTTTTCTCTTCGATACACACACACACACACACACACACACACACCACACACACACACACACACACACACACACACACACACACAAGCCGCAAGCCGCCAGTCCGTTGGCTGCGCTTCTGTGTGCGCGTGTGCGTGCGTGTGCGTGGTGAGAAAATGGTGGCCAAGAGCAGCAAAGGTCAGAACAGTCACCACACGCCACGCACACACACACACACCACACACACACACACACACACACAGAAACACGCAGGTTTGACGTCACAAAGCAACAATGACGTTGAATGTAATGTCATCGGATCAGGGACGGCCAATACACTGTCACACACACACACACACACACACACACACACACACACACACACACACACACACACACACACACACACACACACACACACCTGTAGGTTTGTATCAGTGTGTGCCCTTACCTTTCTGCACCATTAGCGAGTCCTCACTTGGAATTAGTGTGTTTGTGTGTGTTTATGCCCTCTATTAGAGGTGTGTGTGTGTGTGTGGTGTGTGTGGTGTGTGTGTGTGACAGAGTTACACAGAGCTAGCAGGACTTTAATTGGAAAGGGAATAGGACCGGGACCCCTAGGTTCCCAGAGGCCCGGGGCGGAAAACTGTTCTCTGAAACACACACGCAATGCACACGCACAGACACACACACACACACAGACACACACACACTGACTGAAGAATGAAGTACAGGTATCCTGGACAGTGCATGACAACTCTTCCAGCTATGTCTGTGTCCTTCCTCTGTCCTAGCTCCAGCAGGGCCATGACTTTGTTTGTTTGTCTGTTTGTTTGTTTGTTTCCTTTTGGTATTTATTCTTCACTCCATCTTGACATGACTAATGATGCAGTGCCTGTTCAAAGCTGTTCTGTTTGCCTGTTTGGATTTGGCTGATCGCGTGGCCGCCGGTATTGCTGCTGCTTGCAGCTTTCTCCTGAACCTTTCTTGGGTCCTCAACAGCCATTGCAGTGCCCATTCAATGCCTGGTCGAAATGAGCCAATTGCTTGCAGCTTTCTCGAGAACTGCTTGTCTGAACAACTTGACACTCGACACTGCAGGTCCTTGGATCCTCAGCAATACACCCACCGAGTGTGAAGTGGATAGAAAGAAACGGTTAACTTGATAGCAAACGTGAGACACTCAACTGGCTGCTTCATTGGGACCCGGCTATTTATCTTATTGGGACCAGGCTATTTCCAGGAACCAAAGTGTTAATTCTGAAAGCTACATCGACGATGCCTGAAATGTTGAACTTTAGCAAAACAAAATGGCTTACAAAACTTTTCTACAAAGCAACAATGCATCTCCGGTCTCTTCCTCACTCACACATCCATCCATCCATCCATCCATCCATCCATCCATTATAATCAGGTTTGTGTGTGTGTGTCACTCATGGTGTGACTGTCTATCTGTCTCGCTTGCACTCTATCATTCTCCCTCTTTCTCCCTTGCTGCCTATAAGATAACATAAGACAATCCTTTATTATCCTTTGAGTTTGCAGTTTTACAGCAGCAAAAGCGGATAGCGCAATAGCATGAAGCATCAGTAAAATAGCAATGTATAAACAAAAGTAATATGCAATGAATAAGTAAACAGCCTCAATGGTTGAGTTCGCAGAATTGCACACTGGGAATAATAATATTACACACTTTAGTATATATTGATACTGCACATGAGTGAGCTAGTCGGTCTTGGTGTGTGGTCTACTGGAGGCAGTGTGGGTTGTACAGTCTGACAGCGGCAGGATGGAGGAGCCCACGGTATCGCTCTCCTTCACACACCGCGGGTGGTGCAGCCCGACGGAGACGGAGCTGCCCGCTGCTGTCAGATGCAGTGTATCAGAGTGTCACGCATGGGCCGGGACATGGTCTCCATCAGGGATGATATCTCCTCCCGCCACCTCTACTGGGTCGGGCATCTCAGGACCGATGAGCTGGTCTGTTAAGTGTCTTCCTGTCAGCAGTGGAGATGGACCACTCCATAAGAGATGGCTGATGCCTCCGGAGTGCCCTCCAAAACACCTGAGGCTCCTCAGCAGATGATAGTCTGCTCTGGCCTCTCTCTCTCTCTCTCTCTCTCTCTCTCTCTCTCTCTCTCTCTGTCTCTCTCTCTCTCTCTCTCTGTCTCTGTCTCTCTCTCTCTCTCTCTCTGTATGTGGGTAAGGCAGTATGTCAGTGAGTGCACAACATTTTAAGACGCGTGGTTACAAAGTGCTCCACAGACGCATTAAAAAGACACCATTAATAGAGATGCACAACAGAGTAAAAGAATACATATGAAAGGAAAAAATACATTATAAGATAAAACAAATAAGACACAACAATGAGAGGCATACCAGACTTAGAAAGAGCCATCTTTTCACCTTGACTTGTGAGGCGACCAGTGGAGAACAAATGTGCTCATTGTTTTGATCAAATGAATTATGCAAATACATCGTGAAAGGTCAGTTTCTTGTGTCCTTCTCCTTTACGCCCCCCCCCCCCCCCCCCCCTCCCGTTCTCATCCCATCTCGTACTCGAGGAGAATCAACAGTTCTTCCTGGGGGTGGGGTGTGGGTGGGGAGGTGTGGAGTGTTGCGACGGCGCTCCTACAGTTCTACTGATTCAGCATGTCTCATCCTCATGACCGCATGAGGATGAGAGTCAATCCAAAGCAATGGCAGCAATGAACACACCAGCGACGAGGGTACGTGCACGGAGTGATCAGGTCACCATAGTTCCCACTTCTTCTTACCAAAGGTTCTTTTCAACCTTGTCCCTGGCCATGTCATAGGGAGTGTGCTTGCGGTATAAATAAACGTATAGCTACATGAAATTTACGCAGGGCTCCTACTGGTCACTTGCCGGGAGGTGTTGAGGCGTCAGGTGACGTCAGGAGCGCCTCGGGTAGCTAATTAACACTTGGAACACGATACTCTATACTCGTCCAATCAGGAGCAGGGGGTCCATGGTCGCTCTGGGGCTGGTTAGCAACACAGCGTGCATACTTGATATTGATCATGGATGGAGTGGTCCACGTGTAGCGTACTGTTCACATTTTCATTTACATGATGTTTTTCACATTATATTGATCAATTGGTTGACATTGCTTGAGATGTGTTCACATGGCGGTGACACAAAGGAAACCATTAAGGTGATCCCATAGGGTTGGTCATTAAGAGGTCCCATCATGTCGGCATTGGCCAGACCTACTGATGTTTGTGTCATGGGGAGATTTTAATTGAGAAATAATTGGCTTTACACTATAGGTTGTCCTTTATAAAACGTCTCCTGGCGGGGGGGACGGCTCTAAAATGGCCTCATAAAAATAGTTTTATTGAAGGACGTGCTGATGCTAGTTAGCTAGTTAGAGGCCATGTCTAAAAGGCAATGATTATCGTACAAAACCCACCAAATCCCTCTTAATAGGTCTCCGTTATGATAAATAGGCTATATTTGCGGGGCTTGTGAAGTTTGGCGCATCATGGACACGGACTGTTCCAGTACCGCAGCGCTCAGAAAGGCAATGAGGGCAGGAAGACAGCAGGCCCCTGACCCCCTTAACTTCATAAGCTTCATCATCTCTCTCTCTCTCTCTCTCTCTCTCTCTCTCTCTCTCTCTCTCTCTCTCTCTCTCTCTCTCTGTTCGAGATCCGTTAAGGTGTCATGCTGTTTCCCCTACGCACTGCTCTCCTATTGTTCTCTCGCCCTTCACTGCCTCCCGGAGGTGTGCACATACGCTCACTAAACTAGGTGCTCGCGAAACTAGGTGCTCCCTAAACTAGGTGCTCACTAAACTAGGTGCTCACTAAACTAGGTGCTCACAAATCTAGGTGCTCACTAAACTAGGTGCTCACTAAACACTAGGTGCTCACTAAACTAGGTGCTCACTAAACACTAGGTGCTCACTAAACTAGGTGCTCACTAAACTAGGTGCTCACTAAACTAGCTGCTCACTAAACTAGGTGCTCACTAAACTAGGTGCTCACTAAACTAGGCGCTCACTTAACACTAGTTGTCCACTAATTACGGTGCTCGCTAAAGACTAGGTGCTCCCTAAATACTAGGTGCTTGTGAAACTAGACGCTCACTAAACTAGGTGCTCACTAAACTAGGTGCTCACTAAACTAGGTGCTCACTAAACTAGCTGCTCACTAAACTAGGTGCTCACTAACTAGGTGCTCACTAAACTAGGCGCTCACTTAACACTAGTTGCCCACTAAATAAGGTGCTCACCAAAGACTAGGTGCACCCTAAATAGTAGGTGCTCCCTGAACAAGGTGCTCACTAAACTAGGCGCTCACTTAACACTAGTTGCCCACTAAATAAGGTGCTCGCCAAAGACTAGGTGCACCCTAAATACTAGGTGCTTGTGAAACTAGACACTCATTAGACTAGACACTCACTAAACTAGGTGCTCACTAAACTCGGCGCTCGCTAAACTAGGTGCTCGCTAAACTATCCATCCATCCATCCATTCTCGTCCGCTTATCCGGGGCCGGGTCGCGGTGGCAGCCGGCTAAGCAGGGCCCCCCAGGCTTCCTTCTCCCCAGCCACACTCTCTAGTTCCTCCTGGGGGATCCCGAGGCTTTCCCAGGCCAGACGAGATATATAATCCCTCCAGCGGGTTCTGGGTCTTCCCCGGGTTCTCCTCCCAGTTGGACGTGCCTGGAAAACCTCCAAAGGGAGGCGCCCGGGGGGCATCCTAATCAGATGCCCGAACCACCTCAGCTGACTCCTTTCAACGCGGAGGAGCAGCGGCTCTACTCCGAGCTCCCTCCGGATGTCTGAGCTCCTCACCCTATCTCTAAGGCTGAACCCAGCCACCCTGCGGAGGAAACTCATTTCGGCCGCTTGTATCCGCAATCTCATTCTTTCGGTCACTACCCAAGGCTTGTGACCATAGGTGAGGGTTGGAACGTAGATGGACCTGTAAATCGAGAGCTTCGCCTTCCGACTAAGCTCCCTCTTCACCACAACGGACCGGTACAGCGCCCGCATTACTGCAGATGCTGCACCAATCCGTCTGTCCATCTCCCGCTCCATTTTGCCCTCACTCGTGAACAAGACCCCGAGATAATTGAACTCCTTCACTTGAGGCAGCAACTCATTCCCAACCCGGAGGGAACACTCCACCGTTTTCCGGCAGAGAACCATGGCCTCAGACTTGGAGGTGCTGACTCTCATCCCAACAGCTTCACACTCGGCTGCAAACCGCCCCAGTGCATGCTGGCGGCCATGGTCTGATGTAGCCAACAAAACCACATCATCTGCAAAGAGCAGAGATGCAATTCTGACACTCTCCTCACCTCGGCTGCGCCTTGAGATTCTGTCCATGAAGATCCCGAACAGAATCGGTGACAAGGGACAACCTTGGCGGAGTCCAACACCCACTGAGAACGTGCTTGAATTTGTGCCGAGAATACGGATGCAGCTCGTACTTTGTTCGTACAAGGACCGAATGGCACGTACCAACGGCCCCGGTACCCTATACTCCCGTAGTACCCACCACAGGATTCCCCGGGGGACTCCCGGTCATAAGCCTTCTCCAAGTCCACAAAGCACATGTAGACTGGATGGGCAAACTCATTTCCCAACCCTGCGAGGGTAAAGAGCTGGTCCACTGTTCACGGCCGGGACGGAATCCGCATTGTTCCTCCTGAAGCTGAGGTTCGACAATCGGCCGGAGCCTCCTTTCCAGCACCTTGGACTAAACTTTTCCCGGGGAGGCTGAGCAGTGTGATACCTCGATAATTGGAGCACACCCTCCGGTCCCCTTTTTTGAAAATGGGGACCGCCACCCCGGTCTGCCATTCCACAGGTACTGTCCCCGACCTCCACGCGACATTGACTAGGCGCGTCAGCCATGACAGCCCGACAATGTCCAGAGCCTTCAGCATCTCAGGGCGAATCTCATCCACACCTGGCGCCTTGCCACTGAAGAGCTTTTTGACTACTTCACTGACCTCTACCAAGGATATGGGTGAGGCTTCCCCCGAGTCTTCAGACTCTGCCTCTTCCACAGAGGACGTACTGGTCGGGTTCAGGAGTTCCTCAGTGTTCTTTCCACTGCCCGACAATATCCTCAGTCTGGGTCAGCAGTTCTCCTCCCCGACTGAGCACAGCCTGAGCCAAGACCTGCTTTCCCTTCTTGAGTCGCCGGACAGTTTGCCAGAACTTCCTTGAGGCCAACCGAAAGTCCTTCTCCATGGTCTCCCCGAACTCCTCCCACACCCAGGATTTTGCTTCAGCGACTGCTGAAGCCGCAGTCCTTTTGGCCTCCTGGTACCCGTCTGCTGTTTCAGGAGACCCCCGGGCCAACCAGGCCCATAAGGCCTCCTTCTTCAGCCTGATGGCTTCCTTCACCGCTGGTGTCCACCAACGGGTTCTTGGGTTGCCGCCACGACAGGCACCGACAGCCTTTTGACCACAGCTCCGAGCTGCAGCCTCCACAATGGAGGCTCTGAACATGGCCCACTCAGGTTCCATGTCCCCAACCTCCCCCGGGATGCACGAGAAGTTCTTCCGGAGGTGGGAGTTAAAGACCTTACGGACAGGGGCTTCCACCAGACGTTCCCAGTTCACCCTCACTACACGTTTGGGTTTACCAGGTCTGTCTGGCAGCCTCCCGCGCCATCTGATCCAACTCACCACCAGGTGGTGATCAGTTGACAGCTCTGCTCCTCTCTTCACCCGAGTGTGCAAAACATGCGGCCGCAGATCTGCTGATACGATTACAAAGTCGATCAGCAACCTTTGGCCTAAGGTGGTCCGGTACCAGGTACACTTGTGGACCACCCTATGTTCGAACATGGTGTTTGTTATGGCCAGTCCATGACTAGCACAGAAGTCCAATAACAAAACACCACTCTGGTTCAGATCGGGCAGGCCGTTCATCCCAATCACTCCCCTCCAGGTTTCTCCATCATTGCCCACGTGTGCGTTGAAGTCCCCCAGTAGAACTATGGAGTCCCCAGATGGAACCCTTTCCAGGATGCCACCCAAGGACTCCAAGAAGGCCGGATACTCTGAGCTGCTGTATGGTGCGTTAGGCACACACAACAGTCAGAGCCTTCCCCCCAGTGACTTGCAGTCGCATGGAGGCGACCCTCTCGTTCACCAGAGAGAACTCCAACACAGCTGCACTCAGCCGGGGACTTGTGAGTATCCCCACACCTGCCTGGCGCTCACACCCTGGGCAACTCAGGAAAAGGAGAGGGGCCAGCCCTTCTCCAGGAGTTTGGTTCCAGAACCGGTGCTGTGCGTATAGGTGAGCCCAACCATATCTAGTTGGTACCGATCCACCTCCCGCACCAGCTCCGGCTCCTTCCCCGACAGTGAGGTGACATTCCACGTCCCCAGAACCAGTTGGCGATGCTGGGGATCCGCACGACCAGGACCCCGCTTTTGCCTACCGCCCAGTTTACAACGCACCCGACCCCAATGACTCTCCCTGCAGGTGGTGAGCCCACAGGGAGGTGACTCCACGTAGTCTTTTCGGGCTTGGCCCGGCCGGGCCCCGTGGATCCAAGATTTAAAACACTGTGGTGTGTCAAAGCTAAAAAGTTGACGGCTTCCACTTTAATATCTCTCAGTACCAGCACTAACTGCTGACTGTGTGTTGTGTATTACAACAGAACAAAGCTCTGTTAGACAAAACTGAAGATATTAATTCAACATTATTATTATTATTTTTTTTAAACCTTTAAAACGCCATTGGCCAAGTCTCTTTGAGTCCATGACTTTTCACTTTCCATATAAAGTTGATGATTCGATTTGACTTGAACCCAGAAGACCGTCTGTTAAAAGGCACAGCTATTAGCATATAAATGTGGCATCGATCGGGAACCGTCGAACACAACCATCCTTTGAATAAAGCTTTTTGAAATCTTTAATCCATTAAATATCTTGTTTGTGTGTACATTTGCTGGCTCTGCCTGCCTGTCTATTTAAATGTCTATTTAAATGCCCTTCAACCCTTCAACCTCTCCCATTGTGATGGTAGAGCCCTTCGGGTGAACTCTGCACTGCACTGATGCTGAGGTCTGCCTCAGTCATTATGTCTCTCTCTCAATTTCAATTTCAAATGTTCAATTTCAAGAGCTTTATTCGCATGGGAAACGTACATTTACATTGCCAAAGCGAGTGGTAAATAAAAAGCATACTTATAAAGAACTAAATATATACAGTAAAAAATATAAAAGAATATAAAAAATACAAAAATCTCTGTCTCTGTCTCTCTCTCTCTCTCTCTCGCCCTCTCTCTCTCTCACACACACAGCCACACACAGGCGTGCAGGTCCACAGGCATGTGAAGGTTTCCTCAGAGTTCGCGGCCCTTGTAATAAAGTTAAGCCAGTGTTATGAGTTCCCAGATCCGCTAAGGCTGCAGTGCTTATTAAAGGTTTACCAGCAAACAGAGACGGAGAGGGCCCACTGACCTGCTGACCCATACCATCATACCTCTGTATGGTGTGTGTGTGTGTGTGTGTGTGTGTGTGTGTGTGTGTGTGTGTGTGTGTGTGTGTGTGTGTGTGTGTGTGGTGTTGTGTGTGTGTGTGTGTGTGTGTGTGGTGTGTGTGGTGTGGTGTTGTGTGTTGTGTGTGTGTGTGTGTGTGTGTGTGTGGTGTTTTCATGGTGGACGTATGGCTGTATGTGCCCGTGGAAGACTCATTACTTGTGCGAGGCAGCTGGCCTTAATTACAGCTAACTATAGACTAAAGAGGAAGCAGAGGAGAGCCGAGAGAGAGAGACAGAGATGGAAAGAGGCACAGAGAGAGAGATGGAGGGATGCAATTTAAACCAATCAAACTATTTTGGGCTCCTTCCGATTATCTCGTTGCATTGATGAGCGTCACTGCGGCCTTCTGTACGGACACTTTATGCATTTTGATATCAAACAAACCTGTATTTGTGTGGGGCTTTTTGTATTGGGCGGGGGGGGGGAACTCCACATGATGAATGTGTGCGTGATGTTCCACACCTATACCTTCCCATAGTCACTTTAGTTTAGACATTTTATTGAAGTGGACCATTCACAAGAGTATCATATGTAACCTTTGCTGGGGAAGTGGAACGAACGTCTGAACTGAAGTGACGTGTTATTCTTAACCTTACGGACGCACGGAGCACAGCGGCTAGCGCGGGCTCTGATCGGCCCACCCGTCTGGGAGGAGAAGAACCCTTCAAGTGACCAGGGGGTCTGGTAGCATGTGTTTGGCTGCACTCATCTCATCAGCAGCCTGTTCTTTGTGTTGTACTGACTTCCTCCATCTCCTTTCTGTCTCTTCTCTCTCTCTCTCTCTCTCTCTCTCTCTCTCTCTCTCTCTCTCTCTCTCTCTCTCTCTCTCTCTCTAAAACAGCAGATAGAGTCTGCAGTCTGGCCAGTCTTATCAAGTGCATTTCTATTGTATCGTCTCTGTCTTTCTGTCTCCCTGTCTCTCCGTCTCTCTCTCTGTCTCTGTAGTTCATTAATTCATCCCACCATATGTGTGCTTAATAAAAAGTATAGATGCATTTTTGCTGTACAGTGGGACCCTTTTGACATATTCTCCCCTTTCTCTCTCTCTCAGTTCTGGATGTCTGCCCTGGCCACCACCATCCCAGTCCCCTGTGGGGCCTTCATGCCTGTCTTTGTCATTGGTAAGACACTATGAGCTTGTGTGTGTGTGTATGTTTGCACATTGCACGTGTATTTGAACCTGTCTCAGAAACTGCATACAAAATTCTCATTTTTGTACATTTCTATTTGATTCTATTCGTGTCCAGGGGCGGCGTTTGGTCGTCTTGTCGGTGAGAGCATGGCCGCCTGGTTCCCAGACGGCATCCACACGGATGGAGCCATCTACCCCATCGTGCCCGGGGGCTACGCTGTTGTTGGTGAGGACTAGCCCCCTAACCCACCCACCCCCCCCATCGCTTCAACCTCCACAAGGTCCCTCACTTTGAGTTCCCGCACCGTCTCCTATCCAAAGGAGGACTACCTCCTCTGTGGAGCATCAGATGTTCCAGAGTAACAACACAGACTTTGTAATTTGATTGTGAGTCAGCCCGCTGTTGCTGCTAACTCCAGCCTTATATCAGAGGCTCGTCTCGGCTGCCTCAGATCTATTAAAATCAGCCCTTTTCCTCCACCGCCACGGCAGCCTTGCTGGCTTATGTTCTAATGACTTCCAGACTGAGCGTTTCCACCGGGGGTGTTGACTATGACTGTCAGACCCTGATCCTCTCATCAGAACGCTGCTTCTGTTCGCGTGGAGACGTCCCTATTAGAATATTGCGGAGCCGTCCCCTGGCTAATGAAGGTGCTGTTGCAGTCGTACGGGGCTCTCATAACGTGAAGTTGTTTACAATGCTGCTGTGGTTTCTGTTGTCGCTGCGTAATGAGACTCTCAACATTTCTTTTAACCGCCTCCACCCTTTCATCTGGCGTGTCGGTTTCACTGCGGGTGTTTCACTGCTGTAGGTTGGCGGTAGAGACGGGCAGCAAGTGGGGTAGGCAGTGTAACAGATGAAAGTACATAAAAAAATAAAAATGAAATACAATTGTGATTCTCTCTCCATCTCTCTCTATCTATCTGTCTTTTCTATATCTCCATTCATCTATCTTCATCTATCCATCTATTTATCTATCTAAATTCAATCTATCTATCTATCTCTGTTTATCGCTAAAGTATTTTTCCTGCTTTCACTTTGTGTGCAGTTTGTTCTCCTGCTTTGGGCACATCAGCACACCCCCTCTCTGTTAAACTGGGACATATGTCTGATATATTGTCTTGAAGTTTTGTTCACTTTTTTGCGCTACCACTCGAGTTTCCCAAGATCACATGGAATCCCTTCAGGAAGCAGGGCTGGGGGTGCAGCGGTGAGGAAGCATTAATCATGTATAACATGACGGGTCGCCACGTACGTCTTCTGCCCATGGTTGTTAACAGCTTGATGGACTAGTTGACGATGTACGTATTGAATCTCCTATGGTGGGACAAAAGACCTTTATAAGAGACCTGCATAAGACCTGCATAATACAACACTCATATGAACTATGTGTATATTTGGTCTATATACTGTAACTACATTTGTTCCTGTAACTGTAGCTATAATTATAGCATTGTATGACTTGAATGACCTTTGTTCCCCCAGGCGCGGCGGCTCTGGCGGGTGCCGTGACGCACACGGTGTCCACGGCGGTCATCGTGTTCGAGCTGACGGGCCAGATCTCCCACATCCTGCCCGTGATGATCGCCGTGATCCTGGCCAACGCCGTGGCCCAGTCCCTCCAGCCCTCGCTCTACGACTCCATCATCCGCATCAAGAAGCTGCCCTACCTGCCCGAGCTGGGCTGGGGACACCACGAGTACGTACGCCGTGTTGTAATGTAGACCCTAGAGGAGCGTGGAGGAGAACCTAGACCTATCTCCACACGTTGTTTTAGTGTTGTTGTTGTTGTTCTGATTCTGATTCTGTTATGCACACAGCGGCATCATCGCAGGACAAACCCAGGTGTCGCTCATAACACTAAATGTAGGTGTGCTATGTTAATGTACGAGGGCACAATGTACGATGGTGGATGAAGCATCTGTCTATCACCACCCCCGTAGCTGCCAGTAGTTCCATTAGATCTAACCCTTATCTTAAGCCTAACCCTAAACCATAACTTGAAGCCTGGCCAGAACATTTTCACAGAACAGAATTTGAACGTACGAGATGCTCTCATGATGCTAAGTAGACTTATCTTCACTAGATTAGTCTATTACCTGTGCCCTGGTACATAGCAGACCCGTAATTAGTGTTATGAGCCACACCTATATTTGTCCTACGATGACGCCGCTGTGAAAAGGGTTTTTTCACTTTCAATAAGCGGAGGACAGGTGTGTCGCATCAACGCTTAATCTTCATGTTCCAATTATAGCTCTCCCAAGACAGTTCAGGCTCCCTCATGGTGTAATAGCATTTCTGACTCTGTGAGAATGTGACTGGCCAAAAGATAGACAGATAGACAGATAGACAGATGGACAGATAGATTGATAAGCCCTAAAGTCCACCTAAAGTACCTGGAACTTTGAGTCCCTGGAACTACTTTTCAGGCACTAAAAAGGTCCCTTCAGCTCGTTGATCTGTCGGCGTGGATGTATTAAAGAACGCTCCAAATGTACAAAACCGAGATACACCCACTTATCATAATCCTGCTCATCCGTGAACTTGTATTCACAACACTATTTTACACTGGGTTTAAAAAGTGAAACATTGGATATCTTCACAAGGCTAAATGAGGTTGAGTGTTGAATCCATGTATTATTGCAATTTCTATTGGGAAAAGCTGCATATTTGTGCCGTAATTGATAAATATATATATTGAAGCGATTTTGAGTCTGTGTGTGTTGGCTGGTTTAAGAAGCCTCACCTGAACCAAGTCAGGCTGATCAATGCCCACACGTTAAACCAGCCGTCAACACACCAGAAAGAGTGCTGGGATGCATTTACCTCCTGTTCTGTAGACAAACTACTACAAAGTCTGCCTTGAAGCAGTTAATCATCTTCCTGTGTCCTTGGATTAAGAGAGCTGGTCCTATGGTGGACGCTGCAGGTGTATTTGAACGACTCTGTAATACAACATTTGTAGACGGTGCGGGCAGCTTGTAAGGCGCCATTAGCACCTCCGGTTTGACGAGAATGTGAATTATTCAAGAAGCGGCAGCATCGCTGTAACCGTGTTCCTTTGTTGCATTCCATCTGTTCATTAACCTGCCAACGTCTCCGACTGCTCTCCGTTGTTTGGGCTGTCTTCTGGTTGTTCTGTCTTCTACCCCTCTCATCTCTAACACCATGTGTGATGTGTGAGTATGTGTGTATGTGTGTGTGTGTGTGTGTGTGATGTGTGTGTGTGTGTGTGTGTGTGCGCGCCTGTGTGTGTGCGCGCCTGTGTGCGTGCATGCCCATGTGTGTGCATGTACATGTGTGTTTGAGAGTCAGGAGAAAACGGAGAGACGAGTAACGGACGTTACCTGAGAGGTTTTCACTGCGCCGCTGCGTCGTTCCTCGTGTCCCCGTAATACACACCCATTACAAGTGCACTTAACTGCTGTGTGTGTGTGGTCACGTAAACACACACACACACTTACATAATGTGCAGAGCATTGAGCCCCCAAAGCATCATATGTAATGAAAATACATCTGGCATCAGGCAGGAGGAGTTCAGATGAATGTGTAGGCATGATGCTCTGTTATTACTGGTTAATTACATCTAATGGGGTTACAATAATGAAAGTTTGTAGTGAAGAGAAACATATATATACATAATGAGATATATATATATATATATATATATATAGATATATATATATATATATATACACACACTCACCGGCCATTTTATTCGGTACACCTTGCTAATACCGTGTTGGACCCCCTTTTGCCTTCAGAACTGCCTTAATTCTTCGTGGCATAGATTCAACAAGGTGCTGGAAACATTCCTCACAGATTTTGGTCCATATTGACATGATAGCATCACGCAGTTGCTGCAGATTTGTCAGCTGCACATCCATGATGCGAATCTCCTGTTCCACCACATCCCAAAGGTGCTCTATTGGATGAGATCTGGTGATTGTGGAGGCCATTTGAGTATAGTGAACTCATTGTCATGTTCAAGAAACCAGTTTGAGATGATTTGAGCTTTGTGACATGACGTGTTATCCTGCTGAAAGTAGCCATCAGAAGATGGGTACACTGTGGTCATAAAGGGATGGACATGGTCAGCAACAATACTCAGGTAGGCTGTGGCGTTTAAACGATGCTCAATTGGTACTAAGGGGCCCAAAGTGTGCCAAGAAAATATCCCCCACACCATTACACCACCACCACCACCAGCCTGAACCGTTGATACAAGGCAGGATGGATCCATGCTTTCATGTTGGTCACATTCTGACCCCACCATCTGCATGTCGCAGCAGAAATCGAGACTCATCAGTCCAGGCAACGTTTCAATCTTCTATTGTCCAACTTTGCTGAGCCTGTGTGAATTGTAGCCTCAGTTTCCTGTTCTTAGCTGACAGGAGTGGCACCGGTGTGGTCTTCTGCTGCTGTAGCCCATCTGCTTCAAGGGTCGACGTGTTGTGCGTTCAGAAATGCTCTTCTGCATTCCTCAGATGTAACGAGTGGTTATTTGAGTTACTGTTGCCTTTCTATCAGCTCCAACCAGTCTGGCCATTCTCCTCTCACCTCTGGCATCAATAAGGCATTTTCGCCCAGAGAACTGCCACTCACTGGATATTTTCTCTTTTTCGGACCGTTCTCAGTAAACCCTAGAGATGGTTTTGCGTGAAAATCCCAGTAGATCAGCAGTTGCTCAAATACCAGCCCATCTGGCACCAACAACCATGCCACGTTCAAAGTCACTTAAATCACATTTCTTCCCCATTCTGATGCTCGGTTTGAACCTCAGCAGATCGTCTTGACCATGTCTACATGCCTAAATGCATTGAGTTGATGCCATGTGATTGGCTGATTAGATATTTGCGTTAATGATGAGTTGAACAGGTGTACCTAATAAAGTGGCCGGTGAGTGTATATATACTGGAGAGAGAGAGAGAGAGAGAGAGAGAGAGGAGAAGAAGAGAGAGAGACGAGAGAGGAGAGGAGAGAGAGAGGAGAGAGAGAGAGAGAGAGAGAGAGAGAGAGAGAGAGAGAGAGAAGAGAGAGAGAGAGAGAGGAGAGAGAGAGAGAGAGGAGAGAGGAGAGAGAGAGAGAGAGAGGAGAGATTTCACCTCATTAAACTGGTTTCATTTTTTCATTGTTTGCATGAAGTGGGTAGGAGTTATAGCTGTAGTAAAAGTCAGTCAGGCAGTCACACACACACACACACACACACACACACACACCACACACACACACAACTGTATACCGTGTCATATGTGTTAGTTCATAACAACCCTGCATCTGGCAGCATGTGCCATGGCTACACTCATCTCATCAGCAACCTCTCTCTCTCTCTCTCTCTCTCTCTCTCAATTCAATTTTTCAATTTAAATTTAAAGAGCTTTATTGGCATGCATACATTTACATTGCCAAAGCGAGTGGTAAATAAAAAGTATATGGTAACCTATATATACAGGTAAGTCAATCTAGAGTATATATATAAAATAAAATAAGAAAATATATATATTAAAAAAATAAAAATAAATATAATAATAAAAAAATAATAAAAATACACCCCACCTGACAGAGCTAATTAGATTATGCAACACAAAGTATAAAACACCTGAGATACACCTTATGCATCTGGACATCTGTAGTTCCGGCTGTCCCCCTTTAACCTTTCGATGAATGTTGCACAACACACACACACACACACACACACACACACACACACACACCACACACACACACACACCACACACACCACACACACACACACACAACAGACACACACACACACAGAGGACTCCCTAGCCTTCTCTCTCCTCTCTAATGAATCTGTCTCTGTGGGCAACACTACAACCAAGTGGCAACAATTGTGGTTGTGCGCGTGTGTGTGTGTGTGTGGTGTGTGTGTGTGTGTGTGTGTGTGTGTGTGTGTGGGCGGGGGTCTTCCATGCGTGTGCGCCGGCGTGTTCCTGGGCGCTTCATAAAGTCCAATTAAGGGCAGAACTTTCTCCCCCCCCCCCCTCCACCAGCACCAGCGTCTCTGTAGTCACCTGACAGCGGAGACAGGGGAGCTGATCCTATTTCCCCCACATCATTACACTGGGGTCCTCCTGCTTTATTGCTTCTGGAGAACACACACACACACACACACACACACACACACACACACACACACACACCACACACACACCACACACACACACACACACACACACACACACACACATGGGCAGGCACACTGCTAAGTTATTCTTCTTCACTCTTGGGAATGATGACAGATAAAGCCTTATTATATTTGCTGTCTATATATAGATATTATATATGCCTGCATATGTATACATTATGTATATTATGTGTGTGTGTGTGTAGGCGCGAGCATGCAGGCACACACGCACACACACGCGTTGACATGAACTCGCACTATCACGCTCACTCACACAGACACTCACACAGACACGTTAGGTCGGGGTTATAAGGGCCGATCGAACATGTATCGGCCAGTGTGGTGAGCCAAGGAGAGAGAGAGAGAGAGAGAGAGAGGAAGACTGAGTAAGGGTTCAATTAAACCCAAACCCATTAGGCTTGATCAAGTGCAAATGCTTCTCCCGGGGGAAATTAGTGACGGCCAGGCCCGGGACGCTAACGCCGGTCAATGGCCTCAGAATGAGAGTGAGAGCGGAGAGTCCGGAGCGCCGGGGCTGCGGAGCCGCTAACCGGGCCGCGGGTTCCATGGAGAAGCGCGTGAAGGAAACACTTTTTCCTCTTCCGCTGTTTCCTCTCTCGCCTGAATGTGTAAAGTGGAAAAAAAGAAAATGTAATAAAAATAAGGATCAACCTGCAGTACAGAATTTCCATTGACATTGACATTTAGGGCATTTAGAAGACGCTTTTGACCAAAGCCACTTACAATGAGTACACTTGTCCGAACGACAATATATCACTGAGGGCGCAGTCAGATAATAACTCATAACTGCTAGCTTAATCCCTTGGTGGTAAACAGCAAGATACGTAGATAGGATAAGATAGCTACACAATGCTAAGCACTATTTTTAAGTGCCGGGATGTACGGACATACAAGTACAGTAGGTGCTAGGCATGGGATTCAAACCCTGGTGGGTGAGTGAGAGGGGGTTAAGGAGGAGAGGTGGTGGGGGGGGGGAAGCTATGCAGAGTCCAGGTGAACTCTGAACAGGTGAGTGTTGCGTCTGCTGTCCTGGCAGCACAGTTGCTCAAAGTACAAAGTACATTTGTCGAAAGAGTGAAACAACTATACAATATATCGCTGACGGGACAGTGTGTGTCTGATATATGCTTGATCAAGAAAGGTGAATGGAGAAAGTTACAACACACTAGTAGAGGCTCGCATTCAACATACCAGTATAATACAGGGGGTTACACACACACCACACACACACGCACACCCTTTTTGCTGTTCCTGGACACAAACGAATAAATTCTGTTTGAGTAGCACTTTGCTCCGCGCACAATGTCACCCCTTAACACCCTCTGCTCACACACACACACACACACACAACCAAACCCCACGGCACACACACACACTCACACAAAATACCTTCGATCTCCTGGGCCCCGTGCCCATGTCCGCATCCGGAATCCGGATGAAATTCTGCGTCACCAGCGGTAAGGCGGCTCAGCCCGGGCACTGGAGGTGATCTCTGGCCAAGCAGTTGATGGATGGGATGCGGGATGGGTGTGGGATGTGGGGGTGGGATGGGGGGGTGGGCTGGGCTGTGTATCGGGATAAAAAAAATTTGGGCCACTGCACCACTCCAGTCAAACCTGAAATTAAATTGCTTTTCTTTTTCATTTCTACTCTGCTACAACCCCCCCCCCCCCCCCCCCCCCCCCCCCCCCACTCCTGCCTGTATTCAATCGATCATTCAATCTCGCTCAACCTCCTCATCCTCCTCCTCCTCCCTGTGTTTTTTTTTTACCTGGCCACCCACCTCTTATCCTCCTAATCTCTGCTCACACCTCTGCTCCCATCCCCCAACCTCCCTCTTTACTGTTCCTCTAATCTCAGGACTCACACAATCCACTTTGAACATCTTTTAGCTCTTTTTTTCTCCCAGAGTTTGTGCCGTCAACCTGAGTTGCGAAGCGGCGTAGGTTGTTGGCGTGTTGTGGATGGATTTCCCCCTTTCCCAAGCCCCCATTTTTGGATGGATTTTACTTCCCCAAACCTGATCAGGGCCACACTGATTCAAAATTGCAAATATTAAACACTGTTCAATATGTTTGGTCCCATATCCTGTAGTGTGAGGACAGTGGAGTACACAGTGTGTGGATTGTGGGAAGACGATAGCCAATTGGGAGTCTGACTGACCAGTAATCACAACAGAAGCCAAAATGAAAGTGTGATGGATTCGCAAAATGGAGTCGTCCATTTTCGCAACGTCTCCATGACTTCATCCATAGTATTTCAATAGTTGTTTAGGATGTTCCAGGAAAAACAAAAACTAGTCCCATTTTTCGCGAAGATTGCAATTGCGATTTTGCGAGACTTTTGGTTTTGAGAGCCTGACTGGATTGTTTGGGAATGGAATCATTTAGTGTGTGGTGTGGTTTGCTGTGTTGCCTTCCACACACTTAAAAATCTAAACCGTTACATTTATCTTTATCTATTGTTATGTGTATGGTCTCTCACAGGTTCTAAATACAAAAAAATCATCTTGTGAGTGCCAGGCATTAGGGTTAGCATTAGGGTTGGTCACCCCTCTTGAAGACTACACAAAAAAAATTTCAGACAGTCAGCTTTTCTTCCCTGGAAATTAGCAGCCCTGTCAGGTTTGCAGAATACTTTCAGATTGTACTGCCACTGTTCTGACTAGTCTGCAGTAGGGTGATCATATTTAAGCAATAGCTCACGACAGGCTGTGGTATCTGTCTAATATATCACAGCTACAGGGTTGTTCGGCCACCAGGTATGGCTATATGAAAGCACACCATAGACACACTAATATATAGATAAATGAAATGTATTGCTATGTTCTACTCACATATACTGTTATATTTACTTCAATATTACTTCATTAGTCTATTTTAGCAGAGCCACACATGACATAAACGCAGTGCCTTGATCTGTCAGAATCTCTTTCGGGATTCCAATGTGGGAGATTAATTGGAAGAGAGCCTGCGCTACGCTCCTCGCCGATATAGAGCGTAGGGGCACTGCCTCCGGGTACCGTGTTGCATAATATACAATGACTAACACAAATTGACAACCCCATGCACTATGGTCTAATGGTCAGACGAAATCCATCGCAATTCTTTCGTAGGGAACCTCTATCAATGGAAGCGGCTGCAACGGGGCATTTGTGATGCACACCACCACCGCATGTCTACGTGAATGCCCTGCTAATAGATTCGGGCAATGATCCGTTCGCATGTCTGATCACACCCCAAGTGACCTGCCATCGGGCTGTGGTGAGCCGCCTGGAAAATCATTTCCCGCCAGCTTTTTGGAACAAGCAATTGACTCACCTCTTCCCCTGACTGGGTGTCACGACTCACCCTATATAACCTGTCCATAATTATCACAAAGTGTGGGAACCTGACAACCGAGCCGGGGCATACCAATTGTCTATTTTCATTACCTGATCGAAGGCGCAGCATAGAATATCGTCGTGCGCTTGCTCCAGGGGGAAATCTCCCACCGGGGAAAACACCAGAGCCGGTAAAGCTCCACTGGTTTCTCCCTCCCTGGGGGTGCGTCGGACAAGCTTGCGTCGCCGGCGAGCACAGCACACATTCCGCATGTCCCTGTCTGTCGTGTCTGCGCATCCCCCTGCCCTGTTACCAAGCTATTAAAGCCCAGCCAATCGGTACGTAATAAAGGGGACACGTCAGGCGACAATGAATCACAGCCCTTACATTATGCTTTTTCCCTTCATGTCAGATTTCTAAGGTCAAAAGCGGATAGTCGTGCACATCCTCCATGACGCCTACATGTGCCTTCACCGCTGGCCAGATTCCCGGCGGTCCGCTTCAGCAGGTTACGCCTGGTGCTCGTCCATGTCCAGTATGGGTGTGTGCCTGCATCAGGAAAACAACAGTTTGTCGGCGTTGGGAGACAATGGGGAATCGATAGCCATTTGTTCCTCTCAAAACAAAACTGTGTGTTTTGCAGTGATTCGACTGATGTTCTTAGGGTAGTTAGTCTAGACTGAGACAAAGCAAAATTATTCTTACACTACGCCGTAGCCAGTAGTGAGATAAGAAAAACGTGGTCCTTTGTTCTTCTAATTAGCTTAACTTGTCTGAGGAGCTGAGAACTACCACTACAACGTACGTAACCGGGAGCCGCAGGAATGAAGACCAGGCAGCAAGTAGTAGGAGTTGGGGTCCCCTTTCCTGCTTATATGGGCAACGTGACCTCATAGGCCACAGGTTAGCTGACCAATGAGCAAACGCGAGTGGGTCTATGGGCCAGGTTTCACGTTCAGGTGAGAAACATGTGAACATCCTGGGAACCTGTGTCCAGAATGGCTTTTCTTTGCCTCCAGGACAAAGGACCATGTGGTCCCAACCATCAGGTTGAGTGACTGAGGCCATACAGCAGGATTACTTGAATTCTACTTGGACTAGGCTTGCATTTTTTGTGAGGTGAAGTTGTGTTGCTTGGCATAGCAAGGATGTTGCTCCACTTACTCCGGCCCCTGAGTTTCGGTTGCCAATAGCATAAGGTTTGAAGAACCTACATCCGATAGTTCCTGAATGGTGGTTCTGTGGACGTAGTGGTTGATGTATTTCCGCTGTGTTCCTGCTTGCTTGCATATTCTGGGCAACATTCCTATATCCTAATATGTAATCTTTTAACTTTTTTGTTCTCAGTCAAAATACAACTGACTTGTGAAGGAATTAGATGTCTTAGCCGTTATATATGGTTAATATACCATGGCTATGAACCAATGACCAGTGAATCAACAAATCAACAACCAGTGATTGTTTGAGCTATGTGTTTTATAATGTCTTATATGCTACCTGTTGCCTAGCACTCAACTGCCCCCCTGCCCCCTCCCCCCTTTTCTTCTATCACCCAGGAAGTACAATATCCGTGTGGAGGACATCATGGTGCGTGACATCCGCTACATCACCCTCAACTGCTGCTATCGGGACCTCCACAACGTCCTGCTCACCGGGAACCTCAAGACACTTGCCCTGGTTGAATCTGCTGGTGAGACACACACACACTCATGCAAACACATGTATGCACACACACACACACCGGGGCTGAAGAACTCAAGACCGGTGGAGAGATCTGTTTTTGCTCCTCTCGGTCTCGTCCCATGCCCATGTCTCATCTAGAGGTCTCAGAATACAAAAGCTGTGTTTGAAATTGGATAGCTAAATATTATTTTTATTATTTTAATAATTTTAATGGATGCATCCAATTCTAGTTAAGTAATGGGGCAACTATGTAATATCCTCAAAACTTCAGAAACCTTATTCTCTTCTTGCAGGTCTTGAATCAGACTTGTTTGCGGATTTGGTCTTGACCTCTTGGTCTTGAGCTCTTAAAAAACTTTTCACCATCCTCCCGGAACCATCCCGAAGTGAAATCTAAAGCCAGGCATACGCCGTACGATTCACCCGATTTTTGAGTCGCACGACTCAATCTAGCCAAATTTCAGCTTCGTCAGGCGTTGTTTTCCATGCATTGTACGGGGGCAGTTCCAAAATTTCTCATGTCACAAATTTTGGTCGGCTGTTGTCAGGATCTCACACAGTTGAAGCAGAGCCATGAGTCCATTCCCCACAATCAGCACCTTTTTTCTCACTGCGCCTGCGCAAAGTCGCAAACAGAGCGTCTGAAAGTGCCATGGCAACACAGAAAACATGCAGGTTGGTCGCACCTTGACAACAGCATACCTGCCTCTTTGATGCTTCCTCCTCCTCCTATCATGACCAATATGAACGAGAGAAACGTTGGCACGAAATAGCCTCATGTCATGAGTTAATATGTGCCAGCGTTTTTGGTTTTTTTTCAGGGTTAGAAACAAACAAAGTTCTTCAGACTCAAACAAGGAGCTTTTAAATACATTTTTATTGACAATAGTTGTCAATAGGCAGAATGGGGACAGGGTCCGATGGGCTGTTTTATTTACGTGCAGTGTGAGCACATAAAACATGAATTTTGGCTTTACATCGCAAGATTTACTCCTACAGTAGGAGTTGGAATGAAACGCATGACTTATGCACAACTTCAAAAATCCGTACAGTGTATGTCCAGCTTAAGCCGTCCCCAAATAAAGTGGACCTTCTCTTTTATATGTGGTGTTCCACCTTCCCTCATCCTGTACTCTGTATGTCCTCCTCCTCCCTCCACCAGAGTCTATGATCCTGCTGGGGTCCATTGAGCGTGCCCAGCTGCAGTTGCTGCTCTCCCAGCAGTTGGGGCGCGCGCGGCGCATGGAGTACATCCACGAGAACGCCATGGCCGTCAAGAAGCGCATGGTCCGACCCAGAGGCCCGCCCCCTCCTCCGCCCACCGAGGAGTCTGACAGCCAACAGCGCCACTCCAACAGGAGGTGCGCTTCCAGGTACGGAGCCGGCCCATGCACTCCTCACTCACTTTTCCTAGTAACCAACTTCAGCCACACTTCAGCAGTGTGGTCTGTGGAGTCAGGTCTTCTCAGACTTCCATGCGTTAAGGTGGGGGCTGTTCGCTCAGCAGAGTTAGACTTCTGCTTGATCATTCATAAATGTCTCAGCCAAGTCCAGGGGCAAAAGTTTAGAAACTAGCAAAAACAAATCATGTCTCCCGAAGCCTACTCTCGTCTTATTCTTAAGTTCTCAAAAAATCTGCGCTGGGCCATAAACCCCTGATCCTACCACCACCACCACCCCCCATACTCTAATGTGGTTCTGGTATTTTGGTCGCCGTTCGTTTCGTCTTCCTCTCATTAAGATCTTGCATTTTAACGGGCTGCAGGACCTATGGTTGCCAACTACCAGATGGACTTTAGGGCTCATAGAGTTTAAAATATGGGAAACAATCTGATTTATTCCAGATCACTGATGGAGCAAAATGTTATCCAACTTACTTTGGGTTCCGCTGTGGCGGTGGGAAGGGGTAAGTGGGTGGAGAGATCACATTTTTGGGGAAGGGCATAAAGGGAAAAATTGAAATCTATTTTGGAGATGGATTTGGAATGTCTTTTACAGTGCAGAGACATATTAGTAATTTGCCTGTGCTGCCGTGCATGCGGGTATTAAGAGATGATGCTTTCAGAGAGAGAGAAGTGCGTGTGTGTGTGTGTGTGTGTGTGCGTGTGCGTGTGCGTGTGCGTGTGCGTGCGTGCGTGTGCGTGTGTGTGTGTGTATACATGCATATGACAGATGGATAGCCTGGAGCAAAATGTTGTCTTATTTAACGCATGCAAATAGAGAAGGAAAGAACATTGTGGGTGTGTGTGTGGGTGTGTGGGTGTGGGCGGGCTCTGGAGACAGGGCGTGTTAACAGTGTCTAAGGCTTGCACCATTACTGACTGCTCAGTGGAACACCCACAGGCAGGGATGCAGATGTGTTTGTGGTGTGTGTGTGTGTGTGTGTGTGTGGTGTGTGTGTGTGTGTTGTGTGTTGTGTGTGTGTGTGTGTGTGTGTGTGTGTGTGTGGTGTGTGTGTGTGTGTGTGGTGTGTGTGTGGTGAGCAGGTGTCTGTCTTGGCTCACATCAGTACTCCCACAGGAAGGCTCACTGATTAAAATGTGCTGATATGTACATGTGCATCAGCATGCACACTTCTATCCAAGTGGCTTACAAATGGGCCATCGTGTCTATAGGAAACGGCCATTGAGACAGAGTAGGGTTGACCATGCTGTGTGTGTGTGTGTGTGTGTGTGTGTGTTTAGATTTCCACTGAGGAGTCCACCTTGAGTCCCACCCGACCCAGCCTCCAGAAACCCCCTCAAGCTGCCCTCAAGAGACCATCAGTTGTAGACCGACCGGCCGAGATCCTCGCCGGTAAGACACACACACACACATGCACACACACACACGCACGCACGCGCACACGCACACACATGCACACACACACACACACAGGCACGAAACACTAAATTAATACTATTATAAGTCTTCTCATAGACACAGGGATACTTTATCTAATGTATCTATCTCCTCTCTCTGTCTCTCTCTTGTTCTGTTGCTCTCTGTCTGTCTCTCTTTCTCTCTCTCTATCTCTCTTTCGTCTGTCTCTTCTCTCTCTCTCAATCTTCTTCTTTCTCTGTCTCTCTTCTCGCTCTCTCTATTTCTCTCTCTCTCTCTTCTTTAGCCCAATAATTGATTAACTTCGGGCATCCGCCTCTAAAGAATCCTGTTCTGTGCCAACCCTCGATGCAGAAGCCATGGAGGTAGCACACAGGCACACACACACACACACACAACATGTGCTCTCCACTTCTACACGGTTCTGTTGCATTCTTCTGTCTTTCCATTGATCTCTCCTCCTACCTTACTCACACACACACACATACAGTACCCCCACAGGGGCCTTCCTGCTCCTGCAGAATGTGGTTGCACTGAGGAGTGTGTGTACAGCGGTGGTCTGTATGTGTACTGTATGTACTGTAATGCTTGTGCGTTGTCTTCGCTATGGGTTGGGGGGGGGGGGTGCAGTCCAACAACCAACAGCGTGGAACATCCCGCGTCTCCTGAAACACAGGAGGCCACCCAAGACGGGTCCGGATATCCGTCGTGGTAAGACCCATCAGGCTGGCCGGGTAACCGCCCTCCATCGTCACCGATCAATCAATCAATCATCAACCACCCACTGAATGTCCACCATCTTCCATCCACATTCCCCGATCAGGGCGGCCCTGATGCCGATGGACTGTGATCGGGGTGGCGGTGTCTGTCTGCTCCATCAGGCCACAAAGTGCTGAGCGCCCTCTTCCCGCTTCTGGGCTCCACTGGGAACCACCGAACCACTGGGATTGGTTGAGATTATGACCCCTCCCACCCATTGTAATCTGGTGTCATTACGTGGTCTGAGCCGGCGTGTGCTTAAGGTTAACGGTTAGTCACGGCTAGTGTCCAGTCCAGTGGTCCACGGGGAGGAGGCTGCTCAGCCCTGACATGCTGTCTGTCCTGTCCATCATCAACACCGTGTCACCTGAAGCGTCCAATCAGTGACTGCTTCACCATGAGGGGGGCGGGGCTGCTGGGATCAGAAACACCCCGAATAGATCCCGCCTCTTTGAAAAGAATACATGTGATGACATCACCATCGTTGTGTGGAGATTACCTTTTTCTGAATGCATGCAAATTCACATCTTGAAACAATGAAGAGACGAAAATGTGATGTAACTTGTAGGAAAACATTTTAATTGCACAAACAATTAAACGGCGAGACTAACGAGTGTGGTATATCTGTAATTAGTAAGAGTAGGGGGATTGGATTTCAAGCACACCCGCGCTGCAATTCAAACAATGATGCATGGGGGGGCGCGCGGAGGTATTGTTTAATTAGCAATAACTAGCGTGTGGCGTTCCCAAACGGGCGCCGGGCGCTTGATGGATGGAGCTGCCGCCGCCCGCCGAGACGTAATGACTCCACCACCGAGGAGGAGGAGGAGGAGGAGGAAGAACCAATATGCTGCATGTACTCTCCTCCGCACCGTTAAACAAATCAAGGTTTCGAAAGGCTAACTGCTCTCAGATTGTTCCCCTGAAAAATGCACGAATAACAAAATCAAATCTAATAAGGCTTCTATCATACAAACATACAAGCTTTTGATGAGAAAAGGAAAACATATATATGATTTTGTATCTATAATTGATTTGTGGAGCAATCGATCATGATAAAGAAATCTATTGTACCATTTTTGGGGGGGCGTGAATGTCCTGTTTTCATGCGCCTCAACCTCTCTGTCGTTTCATTCGTCAGGAGCCACCGCCTCACTTAAAGACGTACTTTTGGGTGAGCATACTTCATCATATATCATACGTTCTTAACGACGACACACACACACACAGAAGACTCTCACACCAAAGGCACATTGCAGTAGTCATTAAAGGTACATTTCTCCCCTGGTACTCTCTTTTTCCCCAATAGATGACAATTATTCTATATAATCCAGTGGGGATGCACCGATACCGATACCAGTATTCGGTATCGGTCTGATACTGTGCTCATGTACTCGTACTCGTACTCGTTAAACTACTCCGATACAACCGCACCGATACCACTTTGGCAACGCAACGTTAACCTTGTAATATTCTTAGCCAAGGAATATTGAAATAAAGAGATGCAACCGAGTTGATGTTTATGGATGTTTAATAGCAACTGCGCATGGTACCGAGCATGGGCGTAGAATTTAACGGAGCACCCCCCCCCCATCAGAACCGCAAATTAACGAGCACCCCCCCCCCCCATCAGAACCGCGAATTAACGGAGCACCCCCCCCCCCCCATCAGAACCGGCAAATTAACGGAGCACCCCCCCCCCATGTGTGTTCAATCTCTCCCCCATTGTGATCTCTGCCCTGGTACATACCACTCATAGGGTAACAACTGAACGCAACACACAGGCTCTGTATAGTAAGATAAGATAAGATAGAACTTTATTAATCCAGAAGTTCTTGTGCCAGGTCGCATAGCAATACAGTACAATAAAACAATAGAGAAATCAACAGAATAATACAAATAAACAGATTTACAAATGTACAGTTAAAATATACAAATATAAAGGCAAGATAAGGTATTCAGACGGCGAAAACAATTTGGCATAATTGAAGTGTAATACTGTGATGATAATAATAATAATAATAATGGTTAGGGGACGTATTGCACTGGTATCGGTATCGGTGCATCCCCACTGGATTATATAGAATAATTGTCATCTATTGGGGAAAAAGAGAGTACCAGGGGAGAAATGTACCTTTAATGACTACTGCAATGTGCCTTTGGTGTGAGAGTCTGTGTGTGTGTGTGTGTGTCGTCGTTAAGAACGTATGATATATGATGAAGTATGCTCACCCAAAAGTACGTCTTTAAGTGAGGCGGTGGCTCCTGACGAATGAAACGACAGAGAGGTTGAGGCGCATGAAAACAGGACATTCACGCCCCCCCAAAAATGGTACAATAGATTTCTTTATCAAGATCGATTGCTCCACAAATCAATTATAGATACAAAATCATATATATGTTTTCCTTTTCTCATCAAAAGCTTGTATGTTTGTATGATAGAAGCCTTATTAGATTTGATTTTGTTATTCGTGCATTTTTCAGGGGAACAATCTGAGAGCAGTTAGCCTTTCGAAACCTTGATTTGTTTAACGGTGCGGAGGAGAGTACATGCAGCATATTGGTTCTTCCTCCTCCTCCTCCTCCTCCTCGGTGGTGGAGTCATTACGTCTCGGCGGGCGGCGGCAGCTCCATCCATCAAGCGCCCGGCGCCCGTTTGGGAACGCCACACGCTAGTTATTGCTAATTAAACAATACCTCCGCGCGCCCCCCCATGCATCATTGTTTGAATTGCAGCGCGGGTGTGCTTGAAATCCAATCCCCCTACTCTTACTAATTACAGATATACCACACTCGTTAGTCTCGCCGTTTAATTGTTTGTGCAATTAAAATGTTTTCCTACAAGTTACATCACATTTTCGTCTCTTCATTGTTTCAAGATGTGAATTTGCATGCATTCAGAAAAAGGTAATCTCCACACAACGATGGTGATGTCATCACATGTATTCTTTTCAAAGAGGCGGGATCTATTCGGGGTGTTTCTGATCCCAGCAGCCCCGCCCCCCTCATGGTGAAGCAGTCACTGATTGGACGCTTCAGGTGACA
>PIJE02000338.1:92500-117500 GCA_002895965.2 Coryphaenoides rupestris
GATTGTCCAATCACAGCCAGGAGGAGGGAGGATCCAATGGCATCCGAGTAGGAACAGCCAAAACTTCCCTCTCACCTCAGCTCACCTCCTCCTTCTCCCGCTGGAAACAAGTGCTTACAAAACCCTGGAAATGCAGCATCTCTAACATTCAAAGCCTATAGAAGTCCTTGGGAGCCCCCAGCCTGCAGCTGGTGTCCAGCCCTGGGAGCTCTCCTCCTCTCGTCTCTGCATGCCGTCTGCTGAGTCAGCGATGATCTGGTGTGGGACCCGCTACTAAGCAGCAGCTCATAATTTCATTTAGCCAAAAGGGCGAGCCGAGGAGAACAAGGCGTGCACACATCCTCAGCCTCAGTGTACGTGTGTGTCGAGATAGCGACACACACGCGCACAACGTTTCCAGTGCAACCATTGTGCACATCACGTGTGTTTGTGTGCGTGCTTCAATCAACGTAAAATGCAAATGGAACCATTAAGAGTTCATCATCTACTCGTACAATACCTCTCCTACATTACCTTTCAACATTATGTGCAATATTCTTAATATTCTTTCTATCATGTGCAATACCAGTATTCGGTATCGGTCCGATACTGTGCTCATGTACTCGTACTCGTTAAACTACTCCGATACAACCACACCGATACCACTTTGGCAACGCAACGTTAACCTTGTAATATTCTTAGCCAAGGAATATTGAAATAAAGAGATGCAACCGAGTTGGCGTTTATGGATGTTTAATAGCAACTGCGCATAGTACCGAGCATGGGCGTAGAATTTAACGGAGCACCCCCCCCCATCAGAACCGCAAATTAACGGAGCACCCCCCCCCCCATCAGAACCGCGAATTAACGGAGCACCCCCCCCCCCCATCAGAACCGCAAATTAACGGAGCACCCCCCCCCCATCAGAACCGCGAATTAACGGAGCACCCACCCCCCCCATCAGAACCGCAAATTAACGGAGCACCCCCCCCCCATCAGAACCGCAAATTAACGGAGCACCCCCCCCATCAGAACGCGAATTAACGGAGCACCCCCCCCCATCAGAACCGCGAATTAACGGAGCACCCCCCCCCCAGACAAAAAATAACATGTTTTCAAAGTCATTAGAACTGTAATGGTTTTATTAAGTACTCGTATCGGTATTCGGTATTGGCAAGTACCCAAATGTAAGTACTTGTACTCGGTCTGAAAAAAAGTGGTATCGGTGCATCCCTATAATCCAGAAACTGCAATCTATTGAAAAACAACAATCCATCTAAATGTGACGTTGCTGAAGACATATTCTAGAGCAGTTCAATACGGCTTGAGGCGGGCCACTTTAGATTCAAACAAGTGTTTCTCCGTGCCTATATTTAGGCACCGCGATATGGAAGGGTCTCAGTGACACCCAGCCTGCACCCTAACATGAGACACCACATGATCTACCATGCAGCCTCTGTAGAAGCCTAGCTCGCCTGCAGCAACACACGCCTGCCAAAATATAACATTAGCCACGGCGGCGGGCAGCTGGCTCTCCTCCTCTCATCTGTGCACACCCGAGGCTCCTCCACTAATCTGACACCAGTAAACGTGTTCCTGTTGCCAGTCTGGGGAGGACAGGATGCAGGAGGTCTGTAGCAGAAGGCGTATATACAGCCGACAACGCATTGTGTAGACATCCACCAAACCGGGTTGGCGTTTTAACACACACACTTTCTGTTTTGTTACTTGATAATAATAATGGTTAGGGGACGTATTGCACATGATAGAAAGAATATTAAGAATATTGCACATAATGTTGAAAGGTAATGTAGGAGAGGTATTGTACGAGTAGATGATGAACTCTTAATGGTTCCATTTGCATTTTACGTTGATTGAAGCACGCACACAAACACACGTGATGTGCACAATGGTTGCACTGGAAACGTTGTGCGCGTGTGTGTCGCTATCTCGACACACACGTACACTGAGGCTGAGGATGTGTGCACGCCTTGTTCTCCTCGGCTCGCCCTTTTGGCTAAATGAAATTATGAGCTGCTGCTTAGTAGCGGGTCCCACACCAGATCATCGCTGACTCAGCAGACGGCATGCAGAGACGAGAGGAGGAGAGCTCCCAGGGCTGGACACCAGCTGCAGGCTGGGGGCTCCCAAGGACTTCTATAGGCTTTGAATGTTAGAGATGCTGCATTTCCAGGGTTTTGTAAGCACTTGTTTCCAGCGGGAGAAGGAGGAGGTGAGCTGAGGTGAGAGGGAAGTTTTGGCTGTTCCTACTCGGATGCCATTGGATCCTCCCTCCTCCTGGCTGTGATTGGACAATCATTTCACTACCAGATCTTCCTCTAAACTGAACCACACAAAACCATGACCTAATGTATTCCCTGGTACGGTTGATCATGAAGTTCATTCTTTGTAACTTTATTCCTAAACCTAAATGTTTGATAGTCAACAATTTCATATTTATTCATAATTACTGGCTTGTGTGATGGGCTGGTTTAATGGAGCCCTCACCGTGGACCCAGTTAGAGTCTGGTGAGTGGGGCTGCACCACCTGTGCAACAGCCATCAAACACATTGCTGAGAAGCATTCACAACATATGTTATTATTATTATTGTTATTTCTGCATTTCAATAATTGCCTCCTCCTGTCCTGGGAATTCTTGGTAGTCAAATGGCCCTGTTCTAGAATTGGCAAATTATTATTAAGGCTATTATACTGTGCAGTGTGTGTGTTGATGTCTGGTTGGCAACGTGTGCAGCCCCATCCACCCAGACCCTAACAGGGCCAGGTGAGGCTAATTAAACCAGACAACAAACACACACACTCCACAGTATAATAGCCTTAATAATAATTTGCCAATTCTACAACAGGGCCATTTGACTACCAAGAATTCCCAGGACAGGAGGAGGCAATTATTGAAATGCAGAAATAACAAAGAAAGCTTAACTGAGGATATGAGAATGCAAAATGCTATAAATGAGAGACATGGAATGAGGGATGGACATGCCAAGGAGACCTGTGAGATGGAACACATATGGTTGTATGGGTTCTGTAGAAGGTGTCTGGCATTGATGATGATGATGATGATGATGATGGCGTGCGTGCGTGTGTGTGTGTGTGCGTGCGTACGTGCGGTGATCCTGGCCACTAACTGCTCTGACAGATGTAAATCATCATCACTTTGTGTTGGCTCTGCAGTATTTCACACATACAGTGATCCTAACGCACTCTGTCCGTTACATAACACACTCAACGGTCTTTCAAAGAGATGAAGTGTGTGTGTGTGTGTGTGTGTGTGTGTGTGTGTGTGTTTGTGTGTTTGTGTGTGTGTCCTGGATTGCCTCTCTTCAACTCGGGCATGTCACACCAGCGCTTGCATAAGCCTACAGTATAGAGCACCTCTCCCTTTGGCCCATGGCAACAGTTACCAGCGTTACTGACAGGTCAGCCTGTCCACAGCGTCTGGGATACACGAACTCAGGGCTCCCATCAGCGCTCTCTCTCTCTCTCTCTCTCTCTCTCTCTCTCTCTCTCTCTCCCTCTCTCTCTCTCTCTCTCTCTCTCTCTCTCCCTCTCTCTGTGTCTCGCTCTCTCTCCTCTCTCTTCTCTCTCTGTCTCTGTCTCTCTCTCTCTTCTCTCTCTCTGTCTCTCTCTCTCCTGTCTGCTCGCATGGAGCGTCGATGGAGATGGGGCGTGCTCTCCTCTCCGCTTCCTGTAGTCCACGATCAGCTCCTTGGTCTTCTTGACGTTTAGGGCGAGGTTGTTTTCTTGGCACCACTGTGCCAGTGATCCAACCTCCTCCCTGTAGGCTGTCGTGTCGTCAGCAAACTTGATGAAGACGTTGGAGCTGTGCATAGCCATGCAGTCGTGGGTGTACAGGGAGTAGAGGAGAGGGCTCAACACGCATCCCTGAGGGGCTCCAGTGTTGAGGGTCAGTGGCTCTGAGGTGGTGCTGCCCATCCTCACCACCTGGCGGCGGCCCGACAGGAAGTCCAGTATCCAGCTGCACATGGTCGGGTGCAGGCCTAGACTCCTGAGCTTGGTGTCGAGCTTGGCAGGAACTATCGTGTTGAACGCTGAGTGCGTGTGTGTGTGTGTGTGTGTGTGTGTGTGTGTGTTGTGTGTGTGTGCGTGTTTTGTGTGTGTGCTGGAGTGGAGCAATAGCACGTATCCCTCAAAGATTCGCACACAACAGTATGCTTGCCGCTCCCGAGAGCGTGAGCAGATGGGACATGTGTGAAGTCGACGCGCGGTTGTGGCAAATCCAGCGCTGCTGCGTCGGTGGATCTGTTATTGAGACTCGGTATGAAGCGCATTGGGCGCGATGGGTTCTCCTCAGAGGCGCTCGGGAGATGGACCACCTATGTAATCGAGAAGGTGATATAGTCACTCTAGACGCAGCGCGTACGTGTATATGCATTCTAGCGACAGATATGGACCGAGTGCTGGGTGAGTGTGATCGGGTCTCCACGATTCACGATGTCGCCGCTTCGGAGGTTAGCAGGATTGAGGCCTTATTATTACTGTGGCTCGGGGGCAGAGCGATTGGTGCACAGAGCCGAGCCCCTTGCCATGCCTGGATGCATAATCGCGTGGTAATCTCTTAGGGGGTTATCGTTCTCTCATCCAGATTACCTTCGCGGTGCTATTTTGGGGGCTACGTTCCATTTTTTTCCAGTGCGAGACTGTTGCCTTTCTACAAGTCGTCTGTGGGACACCACGCCATCCTGCCACAACTGTCTCCGCTCATCCGTTATCCTTTCACTTGATTGCACTCCTCATCCGTCCTGACCATGATGCGACATATTCGCACACGCACACGTCGGGACACAAACAAACACTGCGACAGCTGGGCCTTCTTATCCGCTTGGTCCGCACACTGGTACTCATGTGCCGTGCATGCACCGCACGCAGCCCAACCCAACATCACCACCTCCACGCACACCCCACACAAAGGCAGCGCGCATTGACACTGCACCTCTGATCAAGCGTAACATGCTTACATACACACACACACACACACACACACACACACACACACACACACACACACACACACACACAGCACCCCCTCACCCCTGCTCCAACACATACACAAACACACATTTCCTTGTGCATTTTCATCCATTCACACATGTTGTCAGAGGTCTGGGGTGTAGAAAGTGTGCTTTGGTGCCGCTGGGTGGATTGCTTGATACTGTGGAGCACCTCCTCTGATCACCGAGCATGGATACAGCCCAGCTGGATCTAGAGAGCTCAGCTGGCGTTCTCAGGCCAACGAGGCCCAAAAAGAATTGAAATTGAACCTGTACGCATTCCAAGGTGTTGGGGGATTCTCAACGTGTGTTCATCGAGGCAGTTTTTAACACCCTATGGTGTATTCGCCTCCCCTCTCCTCCGCCTACCTTCCCACTAACCCCCCCCCCCCCCCCACACACACGCACACATCTGCCTCCCCCTCCCCCCTCTTCCTCTCCAGATTGCTGAGTGGGAGGAGCAACAGCTCGACGAACAAGTCAACTTCAACAACTGCAAGATCGACCCCGCACCCTTTCAACTTGTGGAGCGAACATCGCTGCATAAGGTTTGTCTGTCTGTCTGAAATGCTTACTTCTGTTAAAATTCTTTACACAGAATCAGGTGGAATGAAGCTCCTAACATTTGGGGGCCGCATTGTGATCCGAATGAATATAGTCTAGTTTAACTTGTTTTGTGTGTGGAACCAAAGTTCAGAGTCTGGGTTTCCACCCAGAGCCCTAACTGGAGTAGCACGCCAGGAATCCACAGTTAAACTCACGTCTGCTTTATGTGTTATAAGAACACGCATAGCATGTTATACGCCATGTATGCTAAATGTAATTCATTTAGGCAGCAACCGCGATGTCAACACTAGATATGATCAACACATTAGTTATATATAATTATAATTATATATAATTATATATAGTTATATTTCTAAATCGTACCGAGCATGTGACTTTAAAACCGATGTACTGTATGTACCGAATCGTGACTCTGCGTACCGTGACACCCCGTTACACACACAGACACACACACAATCAAATACTCGTCACTCCTGGGAATGGAACTGATGACTTGAGTACAGAGAAAGAAGAGATTGTGGCATAAAGGAGGAGCTTGTTGATTTAGCTTTCTTACTGTCAGCTTCCCCACAAAGATGTGCATTACATAACAATACATCGGGGAGATGCATTACAACACACATATTTTACCTGGAAGTACAGAAGAAGTACAGAACGCTAGGGATGCGTTAGTTCTGCAGATGTGGTCCATCCCAGCCCAGCAGAGGCTTTATCGGACCCCCCTGTGGTATTCTGTGAGAGGCGATGGTTGGCACGCCCGCTGTATCTATAGCTTCCATGCGGGCCGACGGCTGCTGTGTCCGACGTTCGTTTTAGAGCGATTAATTACGCAGATGGGAACGACGCTCGAGACGCAGAGCAGATTAGCAGACTTTGGGTTTTTTCCACATCGGCGCTGAGGGAAGCGAAGCCCGATGGTTGACTGATTAGCTTTGTAGGAATGAGGCGTTGTGGACAGCATAGGCCGGAGCTTTAGGGGTTCAACATGAGATGCACCTCCCAGTGTGTGGAGATGAGGGCCAGAGCTGTCAGTCACGCCTATTGGTCCGCTCTTTGATCGTGTTCCATGTTGATCACCGACCACATGGGGTGCGGAGTCACAAAAGTAGCTTTAGAGCAAAAGGTTTTTACTTACGATTGGACTGCTATTCACCAAAAGATATCTTAAGAATGTTCATATGTTCTTTCTTCTTAGATCACTTCTTAAGATAACAGTTTGCTTGTCTTAGGTTGTCACATGGAGAAATTATGTGTTGATATCAATTGATAATAATTGATAATAATGTTTTTGTTGCTTCTATTTATGATATTTTCATTCATTGTAAGATGTTGCTGCTCACTGATTCAAAATGTGCATGATTTTATTATTAGAATATAGAAAAAGACAGGTCTAGGCTACATCACTATTAACTATGCAATTTGTTTATAACTTGATTGATTTTCACTTATATACATATTAAGTGGTCCAAAAGTGAAAACCTAAGAATCTAATAAAATAACTTCTTAAGAAATACATTTAAGAAGAAGACAATGAAAGGCTCTTAAGCAAACATTGAGGAATTGCAGCTAAGAACACTCTAAGGAACTTAGAGTATAATTAGTATAATTTATCTTTTTTATAGGGAAACCTCTTAAGAATGATCTTAGTGACTCTGGCCCCTGGTCAGAACGAGGTTACTTCCATAAACTCTACACTTGGTGTGTCCTCACCATGGAGTCACCATGCTGTCATTAATACTGTCTGACAGGTTAGAAAGGCTGTCCAGTGATCATGTCCCTACCTCCTCTCCTCTCCTCTCCCCAGACCCATACCATCTTCTCCCTGCTGGGCCTGGACCACGCCTACGTGACCAGCATCGGACGGCTCATCGGGGTGGTCTCCCTCAAAGAGGTGAGGCCAAGCCGGTAGACACCATCCCACACACACCATGTGGAAAGCCATGTTACATCAGCGTGACCGTGTATAGGCACATATATCATATGTCGCCCAAATAGCTCGCTGCTACATGTGGCTCTAACGTGGCTGACGTGGCTTTTCAGGACACGTGCAGTTAAATGTTGAATAATCTGGTTTATTGTGGAGTTTGTAGTTGTGAAATATATTACGGAGCAGGTGGTGAAAGCATGTTAGCACTCTCCTGAGTGTGTGTACTGATGCCTGGTTTAACCTGTGGGCCTTGATGCACCACAGGTGTGCAGCCCCCCCAGCCCCAGTCTAATCGAGGCTACTTCAACCAGCCACCAACCACACACAGTCCACAATGTCTTTAAGGTAGATCCCAAGTTCATGCCGATCACATCCAGAGACGAGTCGTCTGCTCCAGCGTGGCTCTCTAGCTCAACTGGGGGCAGACGTAACCAGGCAACAGAAAATGATACAAGCTGGGGAATTATCACTCTGCATAAAGTGATGGCAGTGAGTGTGCGGGGGATTAGAGTAGCTGGTCTTGTTGGCGCCGTAACGCCCGTGCTCGTGGTGTCACCGCGATGTGGGCTGCAGGGCAGGCGTTATGAATTGTAGCTTCAAGCGTTTGCTACTTAAGTAATGCTAAACAGCCCGGCGGCGCAGGGAGCAGATGGTTCCCGGGTGAGCGAGCGAGAGCCCTCGCCGGCGTGACAGCTTGATCCATCATCCTGAGTGCGGAGCCCGGAGCAGAGGAGGACGACTGCGGCGTTCGTCTCGTTGATCACCCAAACACAGACGTCGATATCTCCCGCAATCCCCCCGATCCGTCTCTTCTCACACCGAGTGGAAAGGAAAACCACAACAGAAACACGCGCGTTTTTAATGAAGCCCGTCTGAGCGGGCGCATGTGTAATCAAGCGCTTCCCGGATAAAGGATTGTTTAATTTTCCCCGTCGAGACCCGATGTGGTTCTCTTGTTTTTCATTTGATCTTTTCCCACTCTCCACTCTGTACTCTCCATCATCCCCCTCTCTCTCTCTCTCTCCTTCATCCTCTGCTCTGTCATGGTGTCCAGCCAGTGTCCTCCTCCTCTTCCTCCTCCTCCTCCTCCTCCTCCTCCTGTGTCGGGCTGCTCCCTCTTCATCGTCTACTCTGTTCGCTCCGCTTCTTTCAAGACCTCTTTCAAGACTTCCTCTCCCTCACTTCTCACCACCTCTCCCCGGCTCCGCTCCACACACACACACACACACACACACACACACACACACACACACACACACACACACACACACACACACACACACACACACTCCACATGCTCCACACAGCGTGGGGCTTGAATATGTGTGTGTGTGTGTGTGTGTGTGTGTGTGTGTGTGTGTGTGTGTGTGTGTGTGTGTGTGTGTGTGTGTGTGTGTGTGTGTGTGTGTGTGTCTGTTTGCGCGCTGTTGCAGAACCCTGAAGTTGCGCCACGCCAGTGCAGGCCGCATCCGCACGTCCGTCCGTCTGTCTGTCTGTCTGTGGGCCAGTATGTCAGGAAACAAACAGACATAAACACATCATGTCATCTTGCCACTGCACATAGGTGTGTGTGTGTGTGTACACGTATACATGCAGATTCAGTGTACCCTGAGGGATAGGTCTGTGTTCTAGTGTGAGAGCCGGGGGGAGAGAGAGAGAGGCTGTGTTGTAGTCGAGGGAGCTGGGGAGCAACTGGTGTCTGTGCCTAGAAACGGGGGGTGGGGGGCTAGCTGAGTCGCTGAGGCAGCAAATGACATGGCATGCGGTGGGGTTCCTCTCCCCTCTCTCATAGTTAACTTGTGTAAGTGTAAGGAGCCATTTTGTCAATTTAAAACCGTGTCAGCCCTTACTTTAGGACTCGGTACTATAACAGAGTCCACAGAGGCGAAACTTTCACAGGAGTACAAGTAGTTTGGAGTCGTGGAATGACCAAATGGAGATGAAACAACGTGAACATTATTAGTGTAGGAATTATCCTGGGCTTGGGCAAACAAAATAATGAAAGCTTTTGTCTTGTTAATAAACATTAGCACTGTAAAGCTTTAAAGCTAAAGCTTTAAGCAGACAGGCTTGAAAAGAAGACATTACAAATAAATTTCTTCTAACATAGCCAAGATGTAGCATCCAAGTGAACCAAGTTCACATTTTTCTTGCACGGAAGCTAACCGGCTCTGAAAATACATTTAATAAATCCTTGAATATGTGTTAAGCTTAAATAAGCTGATGACACCATGGTGAGAGTTCATTGGAAATATATACACAGAGCTCATCCATGTCTCAGCCCAGACCACATGGGGCCAATTTTAATAAAGCCGCCCAACTGAAATATGGTCTTTGTGTGGAGTGGTGAGGTGTGAGGAAGTGAAAGGCTCTCCAATAGGTCTTCTGAGAGTACGACAGGAGGGAAGAAATGTAGTCACCGGAGCCATTGACGTCATTTTTATCCCGCTATTATTCTGCTCAACATGGATGTTTTACTGAGCTCTTAGCTGCGGGTGGTGACACCGGGAGAGTTTATAAGGCCATGACGACACATTCACGCGGATTTCAAAACGCATCTTTGAGTCAGTTTGTTTTATTTTGCGGCCATCCACAGCTCTACCAAATGGATGAATTTGAAAACACTGGGCCGAGTGTGAGGTGTGTGTTGACGTTTGACAACGGCCCTCACACTCCTGGGCAGAAGAGCTCCTGCTGAAAGGTGCTTTGCGTCCCCTTTAATGATCCTTTAGTAGAAATCCCTTATCAGTAATATGAGGCATTTACTGTTCAGAAAATGTCCCATTTGCACAAAATACAAAGCGAGTAGCAACAACGAACAGATTGACATGCTCCCCGCGGAACAATCAGAAGAATGCCTGCATGTTAACACTATTCTCTCTCTCTCTCTCTCTCTCTCTCTCTCTCCAACCAGCTGCGTAAGGCCATCGAGGGCTCCGTGACGGTGAAGGGTGCGAAGGTGCGCCCCCCACTGGCCAGTTTCCGGGACAGTGGCACCAGCAGCAGCGAGAACGAGGCCACGGAGCTCCACAAGCTGTGGGACCGCCACAAGAGCATGTCTCTGCCCCGCGAGCACACCCAGTCCGACTCGGATGATAAGTCCCAGTGAGACGGGGCCCCGCCGAGGGCTGCTGGAGGAGGAGGAGGAGGAGCAGCTGGGGAGTGGGGCAGGAGGAGCCAGCATCGAGTGCTTCCCTTGAAAGCTGCAAACACAGAAGAAGAAGAAGACGAAAAAACTAATGCTCAGGGTTCGGATCGATATGTAATTCTAGGAAATGGAGTCGTCTTATTTCCCCAGCGTCTCGAGAGTGCCCCCCCCCCCCCACCCTCCCTCACTCTGACTGGTGTATCTCCTCTTCCTCCTCTTCCTCCTCCTCCCCCGGCCCGCTGGGGCAACCGGGGGCATCCTGGCTCTCACTAGGGTCAGACCTCCACACTCCTTTGGCGGGGGAGAGGGAGTTGAATTCAACACAGCTTGTGCCCTGCTCTCCACTCGAACCCGCAGGAACCAGAATGAATAAATGTGTGTGCGGAGGGTAAGGTTAGCATTGTGGCGAGCAGGTGGAGTCAAGTGATTAAAATAGACAAGCGGGGGTGGGGGGGGGGAGAGGATATTTAAAGGGAAGCAACCTTCTGACTCACCTTGCGTCATCCGTTTGTTCGCCGTTGTGATCAAACTCTGAAATGGTTGTCAGCTGCAAAACGTCTCCTTATCTGGACGAGTCCTCGTTCGTGTCGAGGGGACGAGTGGTCCTGCGTGTCCACAGAGAGTGAGTGTGTGGAGAGAATGGATGCGTGTGTGCATGTAGCAAAACGGCTATTTCCTAATGAGGTTTTTTTTTTATTTTGTATTTAGTTCTTAACACATTTCAGTCTTGTATTGTAGTATTGTAGTTCTGTGTTTATTTAATCGCCATCCAACAGGTGGTCTGGCTGTAACTGGATTTTAGTCCTGTAGCCCCGCCCCTTGTTCACAAGACACGGGGCCAGGGGGAGGGGCTTTCTGCCCTAGTTCTGATTTTTCTTTACTTTCTTCACATTTCTGCCACTTTTACACAAAGCATGAAGAACGCTGCTTCAAGAAAAACGGCTCTCTTCATCTTGTCTCTCTTTTGTCTGGTCCCTGTGTGTGCATGGCTGGACTACACCTCTCTCTCTCCTCTCTCTCTCTCTCTCTCTCTCTCTCTCTCTCTCTCTCTCTCTCTCTCTCTCTCTCTCTCTCACACACACAGATGCATTCTTTTTTCACTTCGTCTTTTTTCAAAATCTTGTTCTTGATTGTATTATTTTTTGAATGGGTGAAAGATGTCTCATCAACACTGGTTGATATGTTGCAGATGCCTTAAACTCCACAACACACACACACACACACACACACACACACACACACACACACACCCCCACACACACACACACACAAACCTATATAGGACAACATATATACTGTACATGTACACATGCTCATCACAGAATCCTGGGGCCCATGTGAGCCAGCATGGCGTCAGCATGTAGCGCTGCATGGGACTCACAAGGCAGCCACACGGGGACATGACAACACCACGTGTACCATAGGACCCAAAACACAGAGGAGGCAGGCAAAAAGAAAGACACAGTGTGTGTGTGTGTGTGTGTGTGTGTGTGTGTGTGTGTGTGTGTGTTCTGCTTCCACGGAGCTGTCCACACAAAAGTGTGATCTCTTCGCCATGATTGGCATCTTCCATTCTGCCTGACCAGGTATTGATCAGTGACTGGGAACAATAGATTGATCAATTGAACATATATATATTAACACAATGACTTGTAATATAAGATCCTAATTTAATGTCTTAACAGATGCAATGTGTTTTTGGTGTCTCCTTTTTCTGTTCGATTTTACTGGCGACATTATTGTTGTGTGTGTCTGCTGGCCGAAGGTATTTTAACTTCCTGTTGTGTACCGTGCAAATAACACTAGAACACTGACGGCTACTTCCTGCATTGTAACAATAATAATATTATTAATTATAATGCTGTTAATGATTGACAATAGGCCATGGTGGTTGTGTTTAGGTTGATGGTAACTGTATGAAGTGGTGTGTGTGTGTGTGTGTGTACGGTCCATTCCACAAGTGCCTCTCCACTCTTCATCAGCTGGACTGCATCTCTTCCTCTTTTTTATATTGTTGTTGTTGTTGTCAATGGGGATTAGCAATCACGACCGCTCTTATTGCATGTGAGCATCTTGGCAAGACACGCACACACACACTCACTCACTCACTCACTCACTCACTCACTCACTCACTCACTCTTTAGTCTCTCTCGCTCTCTCGCTATCTCTCTCTCAAACACACATACACTTTAGATGATTGTGTCAGCGCCACTGTGCAATTATGCACTATCTCCATGGCAACATATCATCATCACCCCACTCCTCACATACACTCCTCTCTCCTCTGCAGAGATCCCTCCCGGATTTCATTGTTCTCCGTGGTTCTGTCCTCCCGTGTTCATTGTCCTTTCCTTCTCTGCGTCCTCCTACCAGCACAGCGTCTCTCTCTCTCTCTGCAGTGTCGTCAACATTCAACTGTTAAGTGGCCCGCGCCATATTGTGATATTTATTAATCTAATTAGTTACATTGTGATTTTTTTGTTTCCTTCCATTTTTAGATTTTCTTTCTCTGTTTGTTTATGCAGTAATAGTTATACATTTGTGCAATAAAAATTGTAACCCAGTTTTGAATTGACCATTTGACATGAATGCAATATAACCTTATTTTTTTAAAGAAACCTGAAAAGTGTATATACAAAAAATATGTAGTGTGGGTGGAAGGGATCCGAAGAGTGTGTGTGTGTGTGTGTGTGTGTGTTGTGTGTGTTGTGTGTGCGTGTTTGTGTGTGTGTGGTGTGTGTGTGTGGGCTAGGCTTCTCAAACAGCCAGGTGGTCTCAGCTGCATGAGCCTAACAACAAGGTCCAACTATAGTTCTGTACAATCAAAGAGGTTCTGTGTATTGTAGGGGAGCCCTGGGGGCCCCTGCTTCCAATTCTCTATTTGTGGGGGACTGTACGCTCTTCCAGGGGCCACAATGCTCTGGGGGTTGTGCTGACTCAACCAGTCTTAAGGGCCCATCAAACGTAGCCCAGCCTCTTCTACCGGCTCTCTCTCCAGGGACAAGATTCTGTCCCCTCACCGAGGGCCCCCAGGGGCCCGCACACATCATTGTACATATAGCCCTTAAACTACAGTAACCCAAGAGGGCAAACAAAAAAAACGGAATAAAAAAGTATGACTTCAGAGGTATTTTTCACAGCCGATTGAAACAATGTTTTGTATAACAGGAATGAATAAAGACATTTTAACAACATAGCATTTCTGAAGCGTTCTCTTTACAACAAACCACAACACAAGAATCTATGACTTGCTGAGTTCTACTGGTTGTTCCCTGTTAAACACACACACACACACACACACACACACACCCTCTCTGGTTACTAAACAACTACCTTCTGTGTGTGTGTGTGTGTGTGTGTGTGTGTGTGTGTGTGTGTGTGTGTGTGTGTACACGTAGCCATCCTGTCATGGGAAGAGAAATTCTTAATTAGCTAAATTAATTTGTTAAGTTGTCTGCCTCCCTGCTCCTTGGCTGGGTTCTGGTGTGTGTGTGTGTGTGTGTTTCATTAGCAAAGAGAGCGCTAATGAAAGGAAATAAACAACAATGATTCTTATTCTTCTTGGGATCAACACTTGTCTGTTTCGACAGTTGGGATTCCAACCTGCAGGGGGCAATAGAAATGGTTGGTAAAATGTAATACTTCTTTTAAATATTAATTTTATATTCATTTAACGTTCACGTTAACATGTTTCTGGTGCCTGCTGCTTCTAAACGATAATAAATGATTGATTTTGTCAGAGAATGTCATTTGTCTTCTAGAAATGCTTGGATTTATAGGCCGTAGAAGGCATCTTCCTAACAGCTCGATTGAACTCCTTAAACATGTTGATAGGAAAGTTAATAGTGTTTGGAAGATGTATTTACAAGATAAAACAAACACAATTGCTGCTCTGCAGGGGATTTTATTGTGACAGCCGCGATATAAAACTTCCTGTCCCCATGGTTTCTGCTTTTAATATCGTTTGTAACCCCACCAGTTATCCTGCAATTTCTATATTGATTTTGTGCATCACAGGTACACAGATGTGCAGTTTGCATGTTCTTGTGTTTAGATCTGTGGTGTACATGGGGTCAATTTAACATCAATGCAGGTGTAGAATCCTGAGGTAGTTTGAATAGTGAGATTTGTGAATTCCAATCAGTGGCCCAGGAGCTAGAGCAGGTTGTCTGGCAAGCAGAAGGTTGCTGGTTCGATCCCGGCTCCTCCTAGTGTTTGAGGTGTCTCTGAGTAAGGCGCCATCCATGTATGAATGGGTGAATTTGAGGCAATGGCAATGGCTACGGGTCTGAAAAGCACAATATAAATCCATATACCATTTATTGTGAAAGGAAACGTCTGAGGGGATCGCCATGAGGTGTGTGTGTGTTTGCCTGTGCCAGGATCAGATTTGTTGCTAGTGATTGTGTGGTAGATGATGTCCCCGATGTAGTCTGTAATCCATCTCAACCAATCAGCAGGAGCGATGAGGTGTCAACACTATATGACACATTACTGCCTTCATAGATGTTGTTGTTGGGGGGAGCGTCGAGCCGCAAGATTGAAAGGATATTTGAGTCAGGACCCAACTTGGACTGTTTCACCCCAGTCCTTGTTTGGATGGTGGATAACATAACCAGACTACCAATGGTTGTATATTTCATTTTAAATAATGTTTAAACACTGCTCAAATATTCAGAAATCCATTTAATTATAACAAATACTCTCTTAAGTACTATTTGCAGTACACAACAGTAATGCCCATGACATAAAAAGTAAACAAGAAGAACCAATCAAATCACATCTTCCTCTGCCAGCCCGGTCAGACTAAACGATACAGCTTTCATCTTTCACGATGGACACCATGATGATTACCAGATGAGTCAATCATCATGGCATAGATCCTTGCCGTGTCACTACAAGCATGACCCTGACCAATCATCTATGTTGCCTTTCACAACCTTACGTGAGTTCATAGTTCACCGGGGAAGACGGTTGAAAAATAGTCCATCATGGCCTCCGCAGCGCTAGGTGTTATACTTGGAAGCTGTTGCGGCTAGCGCGACTGGGGAATGACAACCTAGCATAGTTTGACCAGCGTGGTAGTGTGTGTGTGTGTGTGTTTGGTGGCTGGCTTAATTAGCCTCACCTGGCCCAGTTAGAGTCTGGGGGGGTGGGGCTACAAGCCTGTGGTGCATTGGCTAATCAGAGCACCACAGGTTAAGTCAGACACCAGCACACACACTCAGGGAGAGCTGGCATGCTAGTTAAGAACCACCTGCTCCATGTCATTTCGTTTCATACCACCTTTGTAATAAACCGGACCTTTCAACACCACTACTGCCTGTGTCCTCGGAGGAGCCCAGAACAAAGCCACATGATGTTGCATTGTGACAAGAGACTTTGCTACAAACAGCTACTCTCAGGGTTGCTGATGTTTCCTCCACTATTTCTCACCTGCACTTATCTTTTGGACTCTGTCTCGGTGCTCCCTCGAGGGATCGTCCAGTAGGCCGGCCCCGGGGTCTTGTTGCCTCTGCTCAGCCAACCTTTCCTCCTCGTTCCATCTGACAGATTCCCTCTTTCTCTTGGCTGTGTTTACATAATAATACGCCAGAGAGCACTCTGCCATCCTATTGGTCAATGCCAAGGAACACATTGTATAGGATGTGTCAAAGTAGGCAGGAAAATACAAACATGCTGACATGCCAGACTTTCCCTCAGGGTGTCGTGGGGCGTTCCAGACGCCACGTCTTGTTGTTCTTCGATGATTTCACACTACAAGGGACGGACGTTCGTCATTCCCCATTAAACTGAAACAGCTCTTAACCAATAAGTGCTAGCCAGAGCCTTGGTATTAGCCAATCAGAAGCATAGCAGGGCGGGGCGGTCTAGCGCACGAGCAAATTAAGAAGGAATCCCTTGTATGGTGGATCCTGCGAGTAACGTTACTGTGTGAAACTTATTGAAGTTTGGAAGAACATCAGAAACGGGGGAATGCACGAGTGGATATTATGATATGACGGTCTATCTGTGGATATATATTACTTACTTAAAATGGATAGCTGATGATGGATAATGTTATCTGAGAGCAGCTTCTTCGGTAAGTCAAGTGTCTCTATTTGCTGTTAATGTCACCGCGTCCTGTTGCGGTTCAGGGTTAGGATTAACATCATTTGTAATCTCTGTAATTTGAACAGCTGTTATTGTCATCTATGTTTATTCCCTCGGTTTTGATAACACAATTGAGATGCTTGTACTGGTAGCCTACGTTACGTTAACGTAACGTTATGTTACTAGCTGATGATGGATAACGTTATCTAACGTAACGTAACGTTACGTTACGTTACATTAACATAACGTTACGTTACGTTAACGTAACGTAACGTTAATTCCTGTGTAGAAGAAGATCTCTTGTGATTGTGATATTGGTCATTTATCTTGTTAAAACACAAAAGAAGAAGCAACACGGAAAAGAATAATGTTAATTTGTACACTTTACTAGGGTGGCTGTGTGGTTCTTCAGGTCGCCTAAACACTAACGTTAACGTTAAATTAGCATGCCAGTATGGACGCGCTATTGCTCGAGGAAGGCTCCGACGTATCGCAGATAGAGAAATCGGTCAAAAATTAAATGGAGATGGGCTTGGCTCAATGAAACGGGGGGGAAACGGCAGGCCCTTTAGTTTCGTGGTGCAAAAAAAATCAAACTTCCAGGCGTGTGTATGTGTGTGGTATGACACAAGCATATTCAATACGACAGTAATGGCAAAAAAATGCTTTTTCAACCATCAGTCAGATGAATAAACACAAAGATGCCGCGGGGCCAGGGGGAGGGGCTTTCTGCCCTAGTTCTGATTTTTCTTTACTTTCTTCACATTTCTGCCACTTTTACACAAAGCATGAAGAATGCTGCTTCAAGAAAAACGGCTCTCTTCATCTTGTCTCTCTTTTGTCTGGTCCCTGTGTGTGCATGGCTGGACTACACCTCTCTCTCTCTCTCTCTCTCTCTCTCTCTCTCTCTCTCTCTCTCTCTCTCTCTCTCTCTCTCTCTCACACACACAGATGCATTCTTTTTTCACTTCGTCTTTTTCAAAATCTTGTTCTTGATTGTATTATTTTTTGAATGGGTGAAGATGTCTCATCAACACTGGTTGATATGTTGCAGATGCCTTAAACTCCACACACACACACACACACACACACACACACACACACACACACACACACACACACACACACAAACCTATATAGGACAACATATATACTGTACATGTACACATGCTCATCACAGAATCCTGGGGCCCATGTGAGCCAGCATGGCGTCAGCATGTAGCGCTGCATGGGACTCACAAGGCAGCCACACGGGGACATGACGACACCACGTGTACCATAGGACCCAAAACACAGAGGAGGCAGGCAAAAGAAAGACACAGTGTGTGTGTGTGTGTGTGTGTGTGTGTGTGTGTGTGTGTGTGTGTTCTGCTTCCACGGAGCTGTCCACACAAAAGTGTGATCTCTTCGCCATGATTGGCATCTTCCATTCTGCCCGACCAGGTATTGATCAGTGACTGGGAACAATAGATTGATCAATTGAACATATATATATTTAACACAATGACTTGTAATATAAGATCCTAATTTAATGTCTTAACAGATGCAATGTGTTTTTGGTGTCTCCTTTTTCTGTTCGATTTTACTGGCGACATTTTAGTTGTGTGTGTCTGCTGGCCGAAGGTATTTTAACTTCCTGTTGTGTACCGTGCAAATAACAATAGAACACTGACGGCTACTTCTTGCATTGTAACAATAATAATATTATTAATTATAATGCTGTTAATGATGACAATAGGCCATGGTGTTGTGTTTAGATGATGGTAACTGTATGAAGTGTGTGTGTGTGTGTGTGTGTGTACGGTCCATTCCACAAGTGCCTCTCCACTCTTCATCAGCTGGACTGCATCTCTTCCTCTTTTTTATATTGTTGTTGTTGTTGTTGTCAATGGGGATTAGCAATCACGACCGCTCTTATTGCATGTGAGCATCTTGGCAAGACACGCACACACACACTCACTCACTCACTCACTCACTCTTTAGTCTCTCTCGCTCTCTCGCTATCTCTCTCTCAAACACACATACACTTTAGATGATGTGTCAGCGCCACTGTGCAATTATGCACTATCTCCATGGCAACATATCATCATCACCCCCACTCCTCACATACACTCCTCTCTCCTCTGCAGAGATCCCTCCCGTGATTTCATTGTTCTCCGTGGTTCTGTCCTCCCGTGTTCATTGTCCTTTCTTTCTCTGCGTCCTCCTACCAGCACAGCGTCTCTCTCTCTCTCTGCAGTGTCGTCAACATTTCAACTGTTAAGTGGCCCACGCCATATTTGTGATATTTATTAATCTAATTAGTTACATTTGTGATTCTTTTGTTTCCTTCCATTTTTAGATTTTCTTTCTCTGTTTTGTTATGCAGTAATAGTTATACATTTGTGCAATAAAAATTGTAACCCAGTTTGAATTGACCATTTGACATGAATGCAATATAACCTTATTTTTTTAAAGAAACCTGAAAAGTGTATATACAAAAAATATGTAGTGTGGGTGAAGGGATCCGAAGAGTGTGTGTGTGTGTGTGTGTGTGTGTGTGTGTGTGTGTGTGTGTGTGTGTGTGTGTGTGTGTGTGTGTGTGTGTGGTTTGTGTGTGTGTGTGTGTGTGTGTGTGGGCTAGGTTCTCAAACAGCCAGGTGGTCTCAGCTGCATGAGCCTAACAACAAGGTCCAACTATAGTTCTGTACAATCAAAGAGGTTCTGTGTATTGTAGGGGAGCCCTGGGGGCCCCTGCTTCCAATTCTCTATTTGTGGGGGACTGTACGATCTTCCAGGGGCCACAATGCTCTGGGGGTTGTGCTGACTCAACCAGTCTTAAGGGCCCATCAAACGTAGCCCAGCCTCTTCTACTGGCTCTCTCTCCAGGGACAAGATTCTGTCCCCTCACCGAGGGCCCCCAGGGGCCCGCACACATCATTGTACATATAAGCCCTTAAACTACAGTAACCCAAGAGGGCAAACAAAAAAACGGAATAAAAAAGTATGACTTCAGAGGTATTTTTCACAGCCGATTGAAACAATGTTTTGTATAACAGGAATGAATAAAGACATTTTAACAACATAGCATTTCTGAAGCGTTCTCTTTACAACAAACCACAACACAAGAATCTATGACTTGCTGAGTTCTACTGGTTGTTCCCTGTTAAACACACACACACACACACACACACACACACACACACCCTCTCTGGTTACTAAACAACTACCTTCTGTGTGTGTGTGTGTGTGTGTGTGTGTACACGTAGCCATCCTGTCATGGGAAGAGAGATTCTTAATTAGCTAAATTAATTTGTTAAGTTGTCTGCCTCCCTGCTCCTTGGCTGGGTTCTGGTGTGTGTGTGTGTGTGTGTGTGTGTGTGTGTGTGTTTCATTAGCAAGAGAGCGCTAATGAAAGGAAATAAACAACAATGATTCTTATTCTTCTTGGGATCAACACTTGTCTGTTTCAACAGTTGGGATTCCAACCTGCAGGGGGCAATAGAAATGGTTGGTAAAATGTAATACTTCTTTTAAATATTCATTTTATATTCATTTAACGTTCACGTTAACATGTTTCTGGTGCCTGCTGCTTCTAAACGATAATAAATGATTGATTTTGTCAGAGAATGTCATTTGTTTTCTAGAAATGCTTGGATTTATAGGCCGTAGAAGGCATCTTCCTAACAGCTCGATTGAACTCCTTAAACATGTTGATAGGAAAGTTAATAGTGTTTGGAAGATGTATTTACAAGATAAAACAAACACAATTGCTGCTCTGCAGGGGGATTTTATTGTGACAGCCGCGATATAAAATTCCTGTCCCCATGGTTTCTGCTTTTAATATGGTTTGTAACCCCACCAGTTATCCTGCAATTTCTATATTGATTTTGTGCATCACAAGTACACAGATGTGCAGTTTGCATGTTCTTGTGTTTAGATCTGTGGTGTACATGGGGTCAATTTAACATCAATGCGGGTGTAGAATCCTGAGGTAGTTTGAATAGTGAGATTTGTAAATTCCAATCAGTGGCTCAGGAGCTAGAGCAGGTTGTCTGGCAAGCAGAAGGTTGCTGGTTCGATCCCGGCTCCTCCTAGTGTTGAGGTGTCTCTGAGTAAGGCGCCATCCATGTATGAATGGATGAATTTGAGGCAATGTCTACAGGTCTGAAAAGCACAATATAAATCCATTTATTGTGAAAGGAAACGTCTGAGGGCATCGCCATGAGGCGTGTGTGTGTTTGCACTCCAGCTGTGCCAGGATCAGATTTGTTGCTCGTGATTGTGTGGTAGATGATGTCCCCGATGTATTCTGATGTATTCATCTCAACCAATCAGGAGGAGCGATGAGGTGTCAACACTATATGACACATTACTGCCTTCATAGATGTTGTTGTTGGGGGAGCGTCGAGCCGCAAGATTGAAAGGATATTTGAGTCAGGACCCAACTTAGACTGTTGGGTCCTGACTGACACCCCAGTCCTTGTTTGGATGGTGGATAACATAACCAGACTACCAATGGTTGTATATTTCATTTGAAATAACACACACTCCTCAAATATTTGGAAATCCATTTAATTATAACAAATACTCTCTTAAGTACTATTTGTAGTACACAACAGTAATGCCCATGACATAAAAAGTAAACAAGAAGAACCAATCAAATCATATCTTCCTCTGCCAGCCCGGTCAGACTAAACGATACAGCTTTCATCATTCACGATGGACACCATGATGATGACCAGATGAGTCAATCATCATGGCATAGATCCTTGCCGTGTCACTACAAGCATGACCCTGACCAATCATCTATGTTGCCTTTCACAACCTTACGTGAGTTCATAGTTCACCGGGGAAGACGGTTGAAAAATAGTCCATCATGGCCTCCGCAGCGCTAGGTGTTATACTTGGAAGCTGTTGCGGCTAGCGCGACTGGGGAATGACAACCTAGCATAGTTTGACCAGCGTGGGAGTGTGTGTGTGTGTTTGGTGGCTGGCTTAATTAGCCTCACCTGGCCCAGTTAGAGTCTGGGGGGGTGGGGCTACAAGCCTGTGGTTAAGTCAGACACCAGCACACACACTCAGGGAGAGCTAGCATGCTAGTTAAGAACCACCTGCTCCATGTCATTTCGTTTCATACCACCTTTGTAATAAACCGGACCTTTCAACACCACTACTGCCTGTGTCCTCGGAGGAGCCCAGAACAAAGCCACATGATGTTGTATTGTGACAAGAGACTTTGCTACAAACAGCTAGTCTCAGGGTTGCTGATGTTTCCTCCACTATTTCTCACCTGCACTTATCTTTTGGACTCTGTCTCGGTGCTCCCTCAAGGGATCGTCCAGTAGGCCGGCCCCGGAGTCTTGTTGCCTCTGCTCAGTCAACCTTTCCTCCTCGTTCCATCTGACAGATTCCCTCTTTCTCTTGGCTGTGTTTACATAATAATACGCCAGAGAGCACTCTGCCATCCTATTGGTCAATGCCAAGGAACACATTGTATAGGATGTGTCAAAGTAGGCAGGAAAATACAAACATGCTGACATGCCAGACTTTCCCTCAGGGTGTCGTGGGGTGTTCCAGACGCCACGTCTTGTTGTTCTTCGATGATTTCACACTACAAGGGACGGACGTTCGTCATTCCCCATTAAACTGAAACAGCTCTTAACCAATAAGTGCTAGCCAGAGCCTTGGTATTAGCCAATCAGAAGCATAGCAGGGCGGGGCGGTCTAGCGCACTAGCAAATTAAGAAGGAATCCCTTGTATGGTGGATCCTGCGAGTAACGTTACTGTGTGAAACTTATTGAAGTTTGGAAGATCAGAAACAGGGGAATGCATGAGTGGATATTATGATATGACGGTCTATCTGTGGATATATATTACTTACTTAAAATGGATAGCTGATGATGGATAATGTTATCTGAGAGCAGCTTCTTCGGTAAGTCAGGTGTCTGTATTTGCTGTTAATGTCACCGCGTCCTATTGCTCAATGAAACGGGGGGAAACCGCAAGCCCTTTAGTTCGTGGTGCAAAAAAATCTAACTTCCAGGCGTGTGTATGTGCGTGGTATGCCACAAACAATACGGCAGTAATGGCAAAAAAAGTGCTTTTTCGCCATCAGTCAGATGCAACAACGACCACAACCGAGGCACGCGCATCTATGGCTGACCGTGTGTGCAACCAGAAAGTGTGCATATGTTCTTTCATAGCGGAGCACGACCTGCCGCTCACTATGTCGCTGCCACTAGTCCAGCTCGTCAAGACAGTTGCTGAAGATCAGAGCGCACTCTCCAGATTGTCAATTTCTAATGCACACGGCTCCTACCTCTGCACTCATGGCATAGCTGCCCATCACAAAACGGAATTGTCATCCAAACTGCAAACAAAGACGTACTCTTTAAATGCAGACGAGTCAACAAATGCAAACATGGACAGAGGGTCCTTAATGTTCTGGTTAGATACTTTGATGAGGATGTGGGTAAAGTATTGACCCAGCATCTGGCCTCAAGAAAAGTCAATATTGCAGATGCCACAACCCTCACACACACGCTGACTGATATTCTCCAGTCAAACGGTCTAAACTGGGATCAGGCTGTTTCGATCCTGTTGGATAACTGTAATGTAGTTGAGAATTAGTTGAGAATTTAGATTGCATAGGCTAAAGCCTTCTTGCAACTTGAATGCTGTATTGGGAGCAGAAACAGAGGAGCTGTTGGGTTAAGGGCATGTACACAATATACTCCTGTTTACATGAAAATGGGAAGTGACCGCACGGCAGAAAAAAAGGAGCCGTTAAAGTGTGGAGTGTAGATGGGAATATGATTTGGCCTGAAGACATTTTCAGTCAAAAGATTGTTTCTTGCTTTAATCCCTGCATGTTGGTGCTGTGTAGATCCGGTTGCAGATTGGTCCATCATGTGATTGCAGTAGCAGTCCACCGAGTCCCTAGAACACAAGTGGTTCTACAAAGCCCACTTCCCTCTCCAGCTGTGGTGGGACCATAGGCCACGCTGGCAGCTTCTGGTCGTCTGTGTGGGATTCATTACATTAGGAGTGCGCTGCCTGGTTCAGAAGCATGATGCAGACATCAGCTCCTGAGCCGAGCATCTGGTGCACTTAAAAAAGAAAAAATATATCATTTGATGAATGAAATAATGAATAATTAACTAAATGGCAGCTGCCTTGCTGGCGGTACTATTACCATGGTTTCTGTGACTTCCGGAAGAATTTTGGCTTCTTTAGTTGTTTTGTATGTTCAGAAACACAACACACATGGATGCAGATGGAGCAGACAACCATTATTATATTATGTATTACATCACTGGAAAATGTAAAAAAAAAAAAAATAGACAAAAATACAAATAGTATAATTAAGTTTTGTAAAAAAAACACACAATACATTTCATAATTAGTTAGTAGTACAGCATCTAGATATTCAGCTAGTATATTTAAGTATCAGCTGGTATATTTCATACAATAATATTAATAATATTAATAATTATTGGTATTAATATACTCAATGATAATACAGAGGAGTTCCCGTTGAGTTGAACCACAAACAAATAGTAATAAAGTGTATACAATATAATAATCATATAATTTATGTTCTGAAGTTTCAAGAGTCAAAGGTGGGATGGGGTTGAGAAGGTCGTGGCTCCCTTGCGGTCTGACAGCCCCCCTCGCCCCCCACACCGGGCAGACGCTGGACGCTGACCACTAGGACCCCGTCAGAGCCGAGGGTCCCCCTGACCGTCAGGGGGTCCATGTCCTCCGGCAGCAAGGACTTGTGGGTGAATGTGTCACAGACACTCCCATCTTCCATGACCTGCATGAACGGCATCCAGAGAATGTGAGAGTCGTTACACTCCTGTCCCTTCTGGAGATACTGGACACACACACACACACCACACACAGACACACACACACACACACACACACACACACACACACCGAAGGAGGTCAGATAAGCCTGGAGTGGGGGGGGGGGGGTGTTTATGTGTGTGTGTGTGTGTGTGTGTGTGTGTGTGTGTCTGTGTGTGTGTGTGTGTGTGTGCTCACGTGTGTGTGTGTGTGTGTGTGTGTGTGTGTATGTGTGTGTGTGAGGGAGAGAGAAGGAGAGAGCGAGAGAGAGATGGTGTGTGTGTGTGTGTGTATGTGTGTGTATCGTTCAATCCTGTCCACTCTGGTCATATTTTACATTCCCAGAATACAAATTAAAAGGAAAACGGTTCAGCCATTAACCCACCCCATCAACCCCGTGACCTTGATCTGTGTT
>PIJE02000338.1:122500-130000 GCA_002895965.2 Coryphaenoides rupestris
GTGTGTGTGTGTGTGGTGTGTTGTGTGTGTGTGGGTGTGGAGGGGTGGGGGTTGGGGGGGTGCAGCTGAATTAGGACTGACTTTTTCCCGCACCACACATTTACAACACGGACCCACCCGCCGTCTTGTCTAGGAACAGTTCATGCCTAATGGGCTACCAAAACATGTCAGTTTAATATTTAATGTTTTAATGTTTGTGAATGTTCAATGTGTGTGAGGTTGTAATGTTGTGAAGTGTGTATAAATGTGGTCCTTATGTGGCCAAACTCATTGAGCAACGTAAACCTGTAGTTACAGCATCAACAGCATTGTGGAAGATTTTCAGTGAAGCAATAAATATAAATCATAGAATGATTGATGACCTATGTGAAGCCAACATGTTAGATTGTCGAGCAATTATATTATTATTTTGATTGCAAAAGGCTACGTTACCATTATAACTTCAACTAGGCCTAGTAAATAGCCTCAACTACGCCTATATCGTAACAGGCATATATAATAAGTTATAAGTCATAATAAGTCATGATCCACTTCTCACTCCGTAAGTTGCCACTATCACCGTCTCATCTCTTCATTCAATGTCTGTGTGTGTGTGTGGGCATGTGTGTGTGTGTGTGTGTGTGTGTGTGCCGGACAGAGGGAGACTGCAGGTATCCACGTGTCCACAGAGAGGTCGGGAGGTGACGATGAAGTGGTCTCTGGATGGGCTTCTAATGGCGCTAAATGAGGTGAGCTAACGCGACGTGATGTTATCTCATCATCATCACCAGACATCTTCCTGGAACGCTCCAAGATTTATGTAGTCCTTCTCCAGGAGACCAGCCCCCTCATATATCCCACCCCCTCCCGGCCCCCCACTGCGTTTATGATCACTTCTGAAACAAGACCAGCCAAATAAAGACCAACAAACATGTTTTTTACAAAAAACATTAACAATATTTTAATTAACTTCAAATAATCTCAGATGCAGCAAACAAATATCCAAAATAATTCGAAATTCAAGGTGGCAATATCGAAATAATTACATTCAGCCTAAAGTAGTAGTTATAAAAAAAGAAGGAATAAAATAATTAAAAAACAGGGATCATATCTCGAAGAGTGAGGTGTGATACTTAAATCCGGTCAAGGCTGATGATGACGATGGTGGTGGTGGTGGTGGTGAGATGGAGCATGGTACATTCATTTGGGGTCCACTAACTCCTTGTAGCTCGCCCGTTCCTAGTTTTCACCGCTGTCTGACGGGTTAGATGGTGGCGGGGAGTGTTGTTTAAATTACAGCTTATGGCTCAGTTATTTCCCTGGTCCCAGGTCGCTCCCTGTGTATGTGTGTGTGTGTGTGTGTATGTGTGTGTGTGTGTGTGTGTGTGTGCGTGTCCACATCAGGGCCCCATGGTGTCACTGGCCTTCTTAACTCACCTTCCCCAAGGATTTTTGGGGGAACTTTAAATTAATTAGGACGGTGGCAGAGATTAATGTGTATTAAACACAGATCAGCTCTCTCTCACACACACACACACACACAGACACACAAGAAGGGAACCTTCTGCAGTGCGGGGCCCCTGGGGGCCTGTAGTGTACAGTGAGAGCAGCAGGCGGGCCCTGGGCTTGTGTTCTAAAAGGGGAACTAGGCTGATGGAGGGGGGGGGGCGGGGGGGGGGGGGGACCCTCCCCTTGTCAATATTCATGAGGCCTTCTGGCTGCCCACCATCACAGATCTTTGATGTATTTTAATAGGACAAGATTTAAAATCACACACACTCAGCGAAGCTTGAGCAGTTGGAGCCCCTCCCATTAAAGGTGCTGGAGGTCAGATTTAAAGGGCCCCTGTGTTACTACCAGGTGGCTTGTAATGGCTAATCATCATCCCACCTGGTGGTAAAGTAGGTGCCCTTTAAGAGCTATTATTTACCTGTAATTTGTGAAATGGCTTCGCTAGATGCCGGGTATTAGCAAATGAAAGGTGCTGTGAGAATATCTGTTTCTAGTTGACTGTGTCTGCTTCTGTATGAGACTATTTACATCTTAGACTACTCCTGGCTCATTTCTGACCAATAAGAGCATCTCTTCTCTGATTGGTTCGGGGGAATCCATCTTGACTGTCAATCACAGGTGCGTGAAATGCAGTAACTCTCAATGGTGGACAAATGTAGGGAGGGAGCAGAGCAGGGAGTGGAGTGTTTTGGGTTGTTTAGTTGCTTGCTCTCTTCCCCTTTGTTTCTCTTTACAACTCTCTGATCTTACCTATAGCACCTTTAGTCCAAACCAAATCAACTGTGGACCGCGGATTGGAGAGGGTCAGTGGTCGCCATGCAGGTCTGAGTGCAAGGGCGTCTCCTGCCGTCAGGACATTGGGGTAATCGCAGGCTAATTGGCTGTCAGCGAAGACGCCCTCTGATGATGTAGCGAGAGGAGAGGAGAGAGAGAGAGAGAGAGAGTGGGAGAGAGACAGAGAGAGAGAGAGACAGAGAGACAGAGATACAGAGAGAGAGAGGGAGAGACAGGAGGGGAGAGCAGAGAGGACAGAAGGGTGAGAGAAAGGGAGGGGGGACAGTTTGGGGAAAAAGTGACATGCTGATGGAGGGGGAGCCACAGGCATACAATAAGCATTGTGTGTGTGTGTGTGTGTGTGTGTGTGTGTGTGTGTGTGTGTGTGTGTGTGTGTGTGTGTGTGTGTGTGTGTTGGTCTCTGGACGAGGAGGAGGAGGAGGAGGAGGAGGAGGAGGACAGGGAGAGGCTGACAAGCAGCCAGTGACTCCTACTCGCTCTCCCTCCTCTCCCAAGCTCGTCACTGAGAAGTGAGGAGCATGTTTTATGCTTTGATTTTCCGTGACTCGCTCAACTCGTTTATTTACCCATGACTTGTGTAAACCGTCCACATTGCCTTATTTGTACAACAATTTAAAATCTCATCGTTCCAATTCTCCTGAATTGTTCGGCCCATAACCCACAGGACCCCTCCTCCAAACCCCCAAATGCTGACCTTTGAACTTTTTTATTTTGAGGCGTCCAAACAATCTTTTCTATCTGTGAGAAGGAGTACTGGTTTGGCCATGGAAGCCTTCAGTGACACTGTGCATTGGAGCCTGCTGATTGGTCAGCTGTTAGTATGTACACGTGACTGCGGATTGGTTGGTAGGGGCTGGGAAACCCGCTCTGGAATGGACGCCTTTGGATTGAACAGAAAAGTGGACCGAGTCCAGACACTCTGAATTGAATTTTGCATGTGTCTTTTGCAAGTGCTATAACCAATGGGCTTAGCCGGAGCACAGTTGGTAACCTTATAGGCTGTTGTGTATGACCTTTTGACCCCTGCTCGTGGATAAAGCCTGTCCAATCGGCGGGCAGGTTGACACCGCATCCTGGGACCTGCCCAGCCGCCTCCTCTTTTAATTCCCCCGTTTCTTTCCTTTCTTGCAAGAGACCGATAGCATCCTTAAATGGGCATGGCTTGCTGCGTATGCCAAACTACTAGAGTATCCCAGTCACAACCAATTATGAGCAAATGCTGGAATGTTTTTCAAAAGTGACGGGACATTAGTATGTATGTATTTTAACAAAGTTTAAACTATGGGGGGAGAAAGGAGGGAAGGATTTGTGACAGATGAGGTCAGAGGAAATGATGTGCTCTCGTTGTACTCGTTTTGTATCCTCCGAGCGGCAGTGGTTGTGTTGGCGTGATGGGACCACGCCGCTAGATGAAGGTAGACAGATCCCGGTTCTGCTGGGGGTCAGGGGGTTCCCTAACATGGGGTCCGGGAACTTTGTGTTTAAAGACATTCGAATGGAAAGTAAACATCAGTGACCCCCGTAACCAAACAAACAAACAAACAAACAAACAAAATCACTGAGAGAATGTTCCTGAAGTGACCCTTTGTTGGCGGAAGTCGTGAGAGAAAAGCTGGCGGGCGACAGAGAACCCTCCGCCCCCCCCAGAAGAGGCCAGGAGGTCGCGTCAGAGATTTTTCTATATTTTTGTATGCGTTGTCTTGCTTTGATCTCTTTGCCTCCTGCGGCGTGCCAGTGTATGTGTTTTTTTGCACGAAGCTAGCGTCGTGGCTGTGGTTTTCTCCTCTTTCTTCGTTATCACTGTGTGATATAGTCTACTGGGAAAAAAGAAAACAAAAACTAAATGTGAACAAGACGATTTTTTTTCTTCAAAAGCAGATACTGTGATATGGTTGGTTATTGTCATTGTCATCATGACCCTGCCCCCGTGTCCCAGAGTTCCAGAGTGTTTGGTTTCATCTCTGATTACAACTTCCTGTCATACTGAGTACGGATCAGCTTTGTCTGGATTGGATACTCCCTCTTTTTCCAAGACAAGGTTTACTACGTCTCTAGTCATCTAGGTTTGACCTTTAGCCCTTTCCCACCAAAATTAGCGCCGGTTCTTGAACCGGTGAACCGGTGGTCCCGACCAGAACCATTGTTATCAAGGATGCGTCGTCAACAGAGGTCAGGAGTAAACAGTAGGGGCAAGATGGTGCATCGCATTGATTACCTGCAAGCTTTTCTTCTGTTTTGACATATATTTGCGTTTATCCAAAAGACAAGCATTGGGTTTGGTTTGCAGACCACGGCACACTCTTTTTCTCACCCCAACGATTTCTTCGGGTTGTGAAAAGTCAAAGTGCTCAGAAAAATTAGGTGCGTGAACCGGAACCTGTTCCATGTTGGTGGAAAAGGGCTTTTAGTCTTCGTCATTCAGGTTCTTTTTGTCTTTTTTGAGGGAGAGATGGGTGTTTTGCGAAAGGGCGTACTTGATACAGTACATCTTCATCTCCATACTGTGTTGCGAGGAGTCCCGCCCCACCTTAGTCCACTCCCACATCTCCTGTCATTCATGCAACTCAGGAAATCCCATTGGACAGAAACATCCACGCCCCGCCCCCATAGACCCACACATTAACACCCGGTGAACGCTCCCATGAAGTCTCCCGTTTCCCCATCTCTGACTGGATGTTTTCTGTTGTGTGAACGCCCTCCGTTGTTCGTGAGCAGGAAGAGATCGCAAGTGTGCGTTTAAAAAAATATATACAGTATATATATATTTAAAGCACATATTGTGTCTTCACTTCCTTCAATGACCCCTGAATTGTTCAGCAAAAAAAAAGCCTCAATTGTCATTTGTGTTCGTGTTACTGTGTGATAGTGTGTGTGTGTGTGTGCGTGTGCGTGACAGATTGTGGCTGTGTTTTGTACGTGCACGCGTCCTGTGAGTCTCCTAAGATGTCAGCGAGCTCGGGGGGCTTGCGATGCGTACCCCTTCCTGAACTCCGCCACCGCAGCAGTTCCCTTTAACACAGCAGGGGGTGGATCAAGGTCTGGATGTTCTTCAGCATCCACCATTAGAGAACAACGCATCCGCTTACAAATTGACTGAGAACGCACAGAAATAAACACACAATGACAACCAACAGAGAATTGGAATTGATGTTTACATTGAGGTGAGGCCGTGCGAGCGGTTGTCTGTATGCTAATGAGGAGAGTGTTGGAGAAACGGTGCCCGTCAACTCAGGGGGAAACCTTAACGCTGTGCCTTCCATCTGCCCCCCGCCACTCACACACACTTCTATCACCTCGCATCGCGCCGTCGTCCTCCACACATTGACCTTTCACCTTTCCTCCGTACACCCCCCTAGATGAGGTCGTGGTGTTCACTTTCCTGGACACAACAACAACAACAACAACACAGCAGAGAGCGAGATCCTCTCAGTGATCGACATTCCAGCAATGTAGCTCGTCATAGGGAGAGAGAGAGAGAGACATCGACAGATAGAGAGCGGGAGAGAGCTCACAGGGTCACCTGAGCCCTGGGTGCTGCAGTATCTCCTTACGTCCTCCTCGTTACTTCCTGTGCATTTTTGGCCTGAAGGCTGTTGTTGTTGTTGTTGTTGTTGTTGTTGCTTTTTTCTCCTATTTTTTTGAAACATCCCCTTCTACTGGGGACTGCGTCTGACTGTCCTCTGGGCTGACATTAAATGATGGACGGTGGCGGTCAGACTGTTGTCCCCACAGAGTGACGTTCTGCACCTGACTCTGCTTTGTGTCTGTCGCCCGCCCCATCTGTGGTGCATTTGTCTCTCTCTCTCTCTCTCTCTCTCTCTCTCCTCACTTTGTGTGTGTTTCTATCCATTCGTCGGAGTCTTGGCAGTGTGTGTGTGTGTGTGTGTGTGTGTGTGTGTGTGGTGTGTTGTGTGTGTGTGTGTGTGTGTGTGTGTGTGTGTGTGTGTGTGTGTGTTTGTGTGTGTTCCTGAGAGAAAAAGATGGCCACCTGTGATGGCTTTTTCATTCACACAGCTGACACACACACACACACGCACGCACGTACGCACCACACATTTACAACACGGACCCACCCGCCGTCTTGTCTAGGAACAGTTCCATGCCTAATGGCTACCAAACATGTCAGTTTAATATTTAATGTTTAATGTTGTGAATGTTCAATGTTGTGAGGTTGTAATGTTGTGAAGTGTGTATAAATGTGGTCCTTATGTGGCCAAACTCATTGAGCAACGTAAACCTGTAGTTACAGCATCAACAGCATTGGTGGAAGATTTTCAAGTGAATCAATAAATATAAATCATAGAATGATTGATGACCTATGTGAAGCCAACATGTTAGATTGTCCAGCAATTATATTTGTGTTATTATTTTGATTGCAAAAGGCTACATGTTACCATTATAACTTCAACTAGGCCTAGTAAATAGCCTCAACTACGCCTATATGGTAACAGGCCTATATAATAAGTTATAAGTCATAATAAGTCATGATCCACTTCTCACTCCGTAAGTTGCCACTTCTCACCGTTTCATCTCTTCATTCAATGTCTGTGTGTGTGTGTGTGCGTGGGCATGTGTGTGTGTGTGTGTGTGTGTGCCGGACAGAGGGAGACTGCAGGTATCCACGTGTCCACAGAGAGGTCGGGGGTGACGATGAAGTGGTCTCTGGATGGGCTTCTAATGGCGCTAAATGAGGTGAGCCTAACGCGACGTGATGTTATCTCATCATCATCACCAGACATCTTCCTGGAACGCTCCAAGATTTATGTAGTCCTTCTCCAGGAGACCAGCCCCCTCATATATCCCCCCTCCCGGCCCCCACTGCGTTTATGATCACTTCTGAAACAAGACCAGCCAAATAAAGACCAACAAACATGTTTTTTACAAAAAACATTAACAATATTTTAATTAACTTCAAATAATCTCAGATGCAGCAAACAAATATCCAAAATAATTCGAAATTCAAGGTGGCAATATCGAAATAATTACATTCAGCCTAAAGTAGTAGTTATAAAAAAGAAGGAATAAAATAATTAAAAAACAGGGATCATATCTCGAAGAGTGAGGTGTGATACTTAAATCCGGTCAAGGCTGATGATGACGATGGTGGTGTGGTGGCTGGTGAGATGGAGCATGGTACATTCATTTGGGGTCCACTAACTCCTTGTAGCTCGCCCGTTCCTAGTTTTCACCGCTGTCTGATGGGTTAGATGGTGG
>PIJE02000338.1:132500-165000 GCA_002895965.2 Coryphaenoides rupestris
GTCGTTGTGTGTTTATTTCTGTGCGTTCTCAGTCAATTTGTAAAGTGGACGCGTTTGTTCTCTAATGGTGGACGCTGAAGAACATCCAGACCTTGATCCACCCCCTGCTGTGTTAAAGGGAACTGCTGCGGTGGCGGAGTTCAGGAAGGGGTACGCATCGCAAGCCTCGCTGACATCTTAGGAGACTCACAGGACGCGTGCACGTACAAAACACGGCCACAATCTGTCACGCACACGCACACACACACACACACTATCACACAGTAACACGAACACAAATGACAATTGAGGCTTTTTTTTTGCTGAACAATTCAGGGGTCATTGAAGAAGTGAAGACACAATATGTGCTTTAAATATATATATATACTGTATATATTTTTTTAAATGCACACTTGCGATCTCTTCCTGCTCACGAACAACGGAGGGCGTTCACACAACAGAAAACATCCAGTCAGAGATGGGGAGACGGGAGACTTCATGGGAGCGTTCACCGGGTGTTAATGTGTGGGTCTATGGGGGCGGGGCATGGATGTTTCTGTCCAATGGGATTTCCTGAGTTGCATGAATGACAGGAGATGTGGGAGTGGACTAAGGTGGGGCGGGACTCCTCGCAACACAGTATGGAGATGAAGATGTACTGTATCAAGTACGCCCTTTCGCAAAACACCCATCTCTCCCTCAAAAAAGACAAAAAGAACCTGAATGACTAAGACTAAAAGCCCTTTTCCACCAACATGGAACAGGTTCCGGTTCACGCACTCTAATTTCTGAGCACTTTGACTTTCACAACCCGAAGAAATCGTTGGGGTGAGAAAAAGAGTGTGCCGTGGTCTGCAAACCAAACCCAATGCTTGTCTTTTGGATAAACGCAAATATATGTCAAAACAGAAGAAAAGCTTGCAGGTAATCAATGCGATGGCACCATCTTGCCCCTACTGTTTACTCCTGACCTCTGTTGACGACGCATCCTTGATAACAATGGTTCTGGTCGGACCACCGGTTCACCGGTTCAAGAACCGGCGCTAATTTTGGTGGGAAAGGGCTAAAGGTCAAACCTAGATGACTAGAGACGTAGTAAAACCTTGTCTTGGAAAAAAGAGGGAGTATCCAATAAAAGACAAAGCTGATCCGTACTCAGTATGACAGGAAGTTGTAATCAGAGATGAAACCAAACACTCTGGAACTCTGGGACACGGGGGCAGGGTCATGATGACAATGACAATAACCAACCATATCACAGTATCTGCTTTGAAGAAAAAAAAATCGTCTTGTTCACATTAGTTTTTGTTTTCTTTTTTCCCAGTAGACTATATCACACAGTGATAACGAAGAAAGAGGAGAAAACCACAGCCACGACGCTAGCTTCGTGCAAAAAACACATACACTGGCACGCCGCAGGAGGCAAAGAGATCAAAGCAAGACAACGCATACAAAATATAGAAAAATCTCTGACGCGACCTCCTGGCCTCTTCTGGGGGGGGCGGAGGGTTCTCTGTCGCCCGCCAGCTTTTCTCTCACGGCTTCCGCCAACAAAGAGTCACTTCAGGAACATTCTCTCAGTGATTTTGTTTGTTTGTTTGTTTGTTTGTTTGGTTACGGGGGTCACTGATGTTTACTTTCCATTCGAATGTCTTTAAACACAAAGTTCCCGGACCCCATGTTAGGGAACCCCCTGACCCCCAGCAGAACCGGGATCTGTCTACCTTCATCTAGCGGCATGGTCCCATCACGCCAACACAACCACTGCCGCTCGGAGGATACAAAACGAGTACAACGAGAGCACATCATTTCCTCTGACCTCATCTGTCACAAATCCTTCCCTCCTTTCTCCCCCCATAGTTTAAACTTTGTTAAAATACATACATACTAATGTCCCGTCACTTTTGAAAAACATTCCAGCATTTGCTCATAATTGGTTGTGACTGGGATACTCTAGTAGTTTGGCATACGCCAGCAAGCCATGCCCATTTAAGGATGCTATCGGTCTCTTGCAAGAAAGGAAAGAAACGGGGGAATTAAAAGAGGAGGCGGCTGGGCAGGTCCCAGGATGCGGTGTCAACCTGCCGCCGATTGGACAGGCTTTATCCACGAGCAGGGGTCAAAAGGTCATACACAACAGCCTATAAGGTTACCAACTGTGCTCCGGCTAAGCCCATTGGTTATAGCACTTGCAAAAGACACATGCAAAATTCAATTCAGAGTGTCTGGACTCGGTCCACTTTTCTGTTCAATCCAAAGGCGTCCATTCCAGAGCGGGTTTCCCAGCCCCTACCAACCAATCCGCAGTCACGTGTACATACTAACAGCTGACCAATCAGCAGGCTCCAATGCACAGTGTCACTGAAGGCTTCCATGGCCAAACCAGTACTCCTTCTCACAGATAGAAAAGATTGTTTGGACGCCTCAAAATAAAAAAGTTCAAAGGTCAGCATTTGGGGGTTTGGAGGAGGGGTCCTGTGGGTTATGGGCCGAACAATTCAGGAGAATTGGAACGATGAGATTTTAAATTGTTGTACAAATAAGGCAATGTGGACGGTTTACACAAGTCATGGGTAAATAAACGAGTTGAGCGAGTCACGGAAAATCAAAGCATAAAACATGCTCCTCACTTCTCAGTGAGGAGCTTGGGAGAGGAGGGAGAGCGAGTAGGAGTCACTGGCTGCTTGTCAGCCTCTCCCTGTCCTCCTCCTCCTCCTCCTCCTCCTCCTCCTCGTCCAGAGAGGCCACCCCGGAGGAGGCCACATCCGACACTCTCCGGCTGGGGTGGTACTCGTCCTCCACCGGGCACACGGCGGTCTTGTAGTCCTCCTCGTCCTCCCCCGGGACAGGTAGGTCTCCGAGTAGGAGGCCGAGTAGCAGGGGGAGTCCTGACCCCCGCCGCTGCCCCCGCTGCTCCCTCCCCTGCCCCCCCCGAGGCTGAGGAAGCCACAGTCCCCAGCGGGCGAGCGCGGGCCGGCGGCGCGCTGCAGCCGGCCCAGCAGCAGCTCCTCGCCCCCCTGCAGGGCAGACAGGATCTTGGCGGCCAGTTCGGCGGCGTTGCCGTGGGGATGGCGGTGATGGTGGTGGTTGTTGTTGTTGCTGCCGCCACCCAAGTCGCGTAGCAATGGGTGGTGCTCATCCAGGCTGCACAGGCTGGAGCACAGGGTGTCCGGGGACTCTGAGGTGGGGGAAGGTTCTCCTTCTCCTCCTCCTCCTACTCCTCCTCCTCCTCCTCCTCCTCCTCCCCCGCCTCCCCCGCCTCCCCCCGCCCCCTCGCAGCAGAGGCCCCGCAGGGCCAGGTTTTGGCACACCTGGCTGTGGATCAGGTCCTTCAGGTATGGAGGGAATGGCGATGAAATATCTGGAACAAACAAACAGATAAATACAATAAATAAACAAGATGAATTAGACCCTGTGTGCAAGAGGTTTGCAAGAATACAACGTATATCAAATAGAAAGCCGTTATAAAATGTGATTCTAATATGAATTTCAAATGCCAGTTGACAACTCATATGTATTTGATAGTTGCTGCATACAACAAGTGTCTTGTTTTCTTTTATTTAAAGACATTTTTACAGGAAGTATAAAGTGCCTGTACAGCACTGAATGGGGAGTGCGTGATGAGATATTAACAGCATGGAGAGCAGTCAGGACATCAAACATACACGCTGCAATATTTCCAATCCAGGGCTCCCTGTTTAAACATGTTAAAAACATTAGATCAGTCAAGCCTACCCAAAGGACTGCACCGGTTGGTAGGCTTATCTATCCATCATATACTGTATCTGGGTGGACACTCCCACTTGTCATGTCACTGTGTCACGATGGCTATTGTAATAAACTATTGCAACAGCTTGCAATGGCTTATCACACTCACACCTAGTGTGAACCTATGGAAAACAGAACCTATGCTAGTTGAGTTGGCACGATAAGATTTCATCTGGTATTAATTTACTGTAATTATACTGAACAAACCAACCTATCTTTACGCCGTTGTAAATTCACAGGCGAAACACAGCCACAACTAAGCGTGCCTCTGAGCGACCATGTGACCCGGGTGTACAGAAGAACAGGACCCTGAGTTCTGCCTGGGTACTGCTGAGCACTGAGCCTTGTATCACAGCCAAGAAACTGCATCCACATTAGGAAACAGCATCGAGTAAGCACTTTGGGCTTTTAGTGTTGAACGAGCTCAGGTTTCAGCGAGGTGGACAGATGTAATGCACTGCTTGGTATGGAAACAGACATGAGAAGACCGTCAAGACGTTAAAGTGCAAGATATAATATAAACCCTGCTTCACTCCATGGCATTTTGTACAGGGTTCTTAGTAGCTCAATGTATTCAGGGTGATACACACGCATGTAGGCACACGCTGGGTGTATTTGCTAGAGACTGTCTGCTGTGAAGGAAATTATATTAAACTTGCAAGAGGGGATATCAAATTGCGCAAGGGAACAAAAAAAATGTTGGAAGAGGATGAAAACTAGGGCACTGGGACAATAAGAAGAGAGAGAGAGAGCAAGTCAGAGAGAGAAAGACAGAGACAGTGAGAGTAAGAGATACGTAGCAAGAGAGAGAGAGAGAGAGGAGAGACAGAGAGGAGAGAGAGAGAGAGAGAGAGAGGAGAGAGAGAGAGAGAGAGAGAGAGAGAGAGAGAGAGAAAGAGGGAGAGATGTGAATATTTCAATAGGGTCTGGAGGGGCCAAATATTACATTTTAGTTGTCATAGTTATTTATTATTCATTGAATACAGGAGTGTGTCTGTGTGTGTATGTGTGTGTGTGTGTGTGCGTGTGTGTGTGTGTGTGTGTGTGTGTGTTTCCAATTTATTCCAATAAATTCCTGAGTGTCTATTCTATTCACATATATTAGATATGTATTATTAGAATGGTAACCTGTACCAAGTAACCAGTAATAGTAGCCTATCTTATTGTAGCATAACAAAATATACAATATGAAATCCCTGAGAATGTACATTCTATTCACATTATTAGAATGCCATCTTGTACCAGTATAGAATAAACCTTTAAAATCTGTATGTTGCAACATAAAACAAAGAAAGACCATTTCAAGTCTATGTGTTAGAATAGCAACCTGTAGCCTCCCAGTTTAGAAATAAACAACATGAGTGTGTGTGTTTGGTGGCTGTTCGAGGCAGTTTGTGTGATTGGTTCCCATGGAGACACGTGGTGTGGGCGGAGCTATGGCAGCAGCTACGACATGACAAATTACAATTCAAATCCACTGTTGACGGTTGAATACATCTTTTGTTGCGAGGTAGTGTGTGCATGTGTGTGTGTGTGTGTGTGTGGTGTGTGTGTGCATGTGTGTGTGTGTGTGTGTGTGTGTGTGTGTGTGTGTGTGTGTGTGTGTGCTACTGTGTTTACCTGTGCTCTGCGTGGTGGGCTCGTTGGCAGCAGAAAGTCTTCATCGTATGAGTCATCAGTGGGAGTCGTCACCGTCCACAGAGGACCAAGCCCTCAGCTTAGCCTCTGCTATGGCAAAACTGCTCTGCTACGCCTGCACACACACACAGACACACACACACACACACACACACACACACACACACAGACATAGACCACACACACAGATACACCCACACAAAGATAGATTAAAATACATATACATATACTGTATATGCTGCAGCCATTGCATAGATGGATTCACCACCATCCCATTCGCCGTGTGACACAAACACACAGCGCCACGCATACAGAGAGACAAGCAGATAGGTGGTTGTCATGGTCACCCGCATGGTCACCTGGCACCTTCACATCTCCCCTTCGTGTCACAGATCTTTTCTGATTGACAGTTCCCCGTGAGGGACACGTGGTGTGCTTGTGTGTGTGTCTGTGTGTGTGTGTGTTCGCATCAGTGCATATAATGCATCCCATCAATATTCCCGGTGTTGACGTGCCCGACATGAGGCTAACATGTTGCTGGAGCCGTGCCATCCGCGTGACCATCATGCTTTGAAGCAATTTTACTTTAATCTAACTATAATGGAAGGAGTCTGTGTCTGTGTGTGTGTGTGTGTGTGTGTGTGTGTGCATCTACTGTATGTCTGTAATCTGTTTATCCGGTCAACTTCACACTGGGGAGATTTATTGCTGAGGACCCCAGGAAGTGCAGTGTTGAGTGTCAAGTTGTTTGGATGAGGAGTTTCCTCAGAAAGCTGACTTTTAATTACTGACTAATAACTGATTAATGACTCCAGTAGATTGTGGTGATGAAATGAAACTCTAAGAAACCCTTTTCCTCATCCTACTGAGCAGGTGAGCTTCGACAGCATGTGCTGCGTGGAAGAACTTTATTGTATTAACCGCAGTGCAGGCTTGGTCTACAGTGTATAAAGTATATACACAGTTGATTACTCAATGCACAACAAATGCACCAAGCTCACAGAGGCTGAGTGGTGGATGCTAAATCATAACATGATATTAACCTTGCAAATGTGCAACATGCATGTAAAATATGTACAAACAAATACACACAGAGAAAACAAATGCTCAGTCAACCACAGTATGTGTGTGTGTCTGGTCTGGCCGAGGTGACTCAGCATGTGCAAAGAGTATTGAACAATTGCATCCCATCCACCCACCATCAGCAGCTAGCCTACACCCCCCTCTATTCATTCTTCTGTTCTGTATTCAGGCCAATTCATCCCCATCCCATCCCCAATCACTTCTCTACAAACATCTCATTCAGACTCTTCCAATAGCCTCGCTATTTCCTTTGCACTTTGCAACACATGTTTCCTCTTTCGCTCCTCATTTGGATCCCTGTCCTTCTCTCTCTCTCTTCTCTCTCTCTCTCTCTCTCTCTCTCTTCTCTCTCTCTTCTCTCTCTCTCTCTCTCTCTCTCTCTCTCTCTCTCTCTCTCTCTCTCGTCCTTTTTACTCTGCATTCAAGTGTTGTCTCTCTCACAGAGCCAGATCGATGTTCCATTCATCTGAGCGCTGAGTTCCTCCTCTCCCGAGACAGCAGCAGAGTCTCCACTAGATGTTCCACTGCTCCTGCCTGCTCTTCAACTCACCCTTCAAATGTTTTGGGACAAAGAAGTATTATTTTTATTTTGTTCCCCTTTCAGTGGTGGGTTCCACTTTGATCTCATCAGCTTTGTGGATGTTTGACAGCCTGTTGGGAGTCAACCAACGCTGCACTATAGCATATTTTGACTGGCATGTTTTCCTTTTTACACAGTTACAACAAAGAGCTCAGTGGAGGTAGGTCTGTTGTCATGCTAACCACTGAGGTAGGTCTGTTGTCCTGCTAACCACTGAGGTAGGTCTGTTGTCATGCTAACCACTGAGGTAGGTCTGTTGTCCTGCTAACCACTGAGGTAGGTCTGTTGTCCTGCTAACAGCACTGAGAGTCATTTACTTCGAGTGTATGAGGGCTCTTGTGCTCGTAGGGCCTGCGTTGAAGCGGAAAAAACCACCAAATGTGATAAGCTCTTGTGGTATACACTATACACGTAATTAAACTGTTGGACACTAGCTGCACAGTACATGCTGTTGATGACAAAGACATCACCACTCGGGTGGATCTGTTCGCTCCCACTCGAGCTCCTCGTCAACCTGGAGCTAGGGACGGCGGGTGTTGCCATTCATGACGTAACACGCAAGACGGGTGTACGAATCTAGTCTATATATCACATACCTAGAAACTAAAGAGAATACAACAATCGAATAGTGGTTTGTGGGTATTGTCCTTATCTTCATGAGTCTAGCGTCGATGTGTTTTTAGTCTGCTGCGTGATTCGCGTTGCTAGACGACAAGCACTGAGGTAGGTTCTGGTTGTCCTGCAGACCAGCGCCAATGAGGTAGGACGATAGAACCGCGCGTTGACAGTCTTAAACGGCACAAAGACACAACATCTAGGTATCTGTAGCGGATCTGGTCATAGGAAGGAACTGCGCTCTATACCGTACTCCACTATAGGATTAGGTCTAGTTCTCGTCTTCTGAACGTTACCAGTAACAAATTAAAAAAGGGCGAACCATGAGAGAGAGTTAGTATGTGATACTGCTTGGTTCCTGGCTGAACGTCGGCACTTGGCAAAATATAGGGTGTCCTACTGGGTTGCGTTTCTGAGCCACAGTAAATATCTTGTCTTTAACAATACGCAAATAAAGAGTGAGCGAGCTAGAGGCAGCCTGCAGCTAAACATTGCCGAACTGAGAAGGTGGAGGGCGCATGCCACTGGCCTCTAATCTCCATCACACATTGTCACCTAGAGAGAGAGACAGGCAGATAGAGAGAGAGAGAGAGAGAGAGAGAGAGAGAGCGACACAGAGAGAGAGAGAGAGAGAGAGAGAGAGAGAGAGAGAGAGAGAGAGAGATTACACACAGTAAGTTAAGTGATCAAATCACTGAGGTAGTCATGGGGATGAGTGTGTGTGTGTGTGTGTGTGTGTGGTGTTGTGTGTGTGTGTGTGTGTCGAGGTGGTGTGTGCGGGGGGCATGATGAAAGATAAGAGCTTTTAACGAGATAAAGCAAAAATCCCCCCCCCCCCCTCTCCTGACACACACACACACACACACACACACACACACACACACACCATCTTAGGGCGGTGCTGTATAATGACTCATGTTGTGACTGACACACTGGAAAAGACGTGGACGCTTTAAAGGTGTGTGTGTGTGTGTGTGTGTGTGTGTGTGTGTGTGTGTGTGTGTGTGTGTGTGTGTGTGTGTTCTAGGAAATGTGGGTAGTGACGGGGGGGTTGTTGCGAGAAGATAAAGGGGGCAGATAAACATAATCGATGGCACAACGCCACTTTGCAATTGTGTGTGTGTGTGTGTGTGTGTGTGAGAGAGAGAGAGAGAGAGAGAGAGAGAGAGAGAAATGTAGAGAAGAGAGGGGGAGAGAGAGAGATGTACAGAGAGGTGAGGCGAAGAGATAGATGAGAGAGAGAGTGACAGAGAGGAGTTAGAAGGGAGAGAGAGAGTTAGAAAACAAAGAGAGAGAGAGAGAAAGAGAGAGAGAGAGTGAGCGAGAGAGAGAGAGAGAGAGAGAGAGAGAGAGGTGGTGGCGGCGGGGGTGGGGGGGGGCGACACAAGGTGTGATGGGAGGCGGGGCCGTGTCTGGCTGTAAAATGTTTCGCCTTAATAATTAATCCCGCAGACTTGCCAGAAGCCAAGATTGATTATTCTATTAGAGGTGGGGATCAACAATGAACCCTCCACCCGCTACACCAACCCGCCCTCCCGCCTCCACCCTCCCCTCCCCCTCCCCTCCACCCCCCCACCCCTGCCCCCCCCCCCCCCCCACCCCTGCTCTATTCGTTTGAGTTGTCAAGAATTACTAGCACTGTAATGAAGACCAGCCTCTCACTGTCCATACACACACATGCACACACGCACACGCATACACACACACATGCACATGCACGCACACACACGCATGTTTGCACATTTGCACACAAACATGCACTCATGCATATGCACGCACACACCATTACGGATAATATATGGATGGATAGATAGATAGAGAGATAGAGAGATAGAGAGAGAGAGAGAGAGAGAGAGAGAGAGAGAGAGAGAGAGAGAGAGAGAGATAGATAGATAGATAGCTAGATCATAATTTATAGCATATAGCATAATAATTTGTAACTTTGTAAATTACAATGCACTTTTCTGCATGAATATTACTGTCTTACACACACAGAAACACACACACACTCTCTCACTCTCTCTCTCTCACACACACACACACGCACACACGCCACACACACACACCCACAACACACAAGATATCTCCATTTATGTGGAACAGGAGTTACAGTTAGCATTAAGGCCTTGTGCACAGAAATGTGTGTGTGCGTGTGTGTGAGTGTGTGAGTGCGTATTTGTTTAAAATAGAGAGAGAGAGAGACACTGAAGAGAGAGAGAGAGAGAGAGAGAGAGAGAGAGAGAGAGAGAGAGAGAGAGAGAGTTATGGGGCCTTGGAGTATCGAGAGAGAACAGTGTAGAACAGCACCATCTACAGGTGACATACGTACACACACACACATACACACACACACACCACACGCACAATTTTGTCTCATTTTACACACAGACAGAGAAATATTCTCACCGCGTTTTACAATTTCATTATTCTCACGCGAACATCCATTCGTTCACTGAGTAAATCTCTCTCCCTCGCTCACGTACATGTCTATGTCTCTCACTCACTCACTCTCTCACTCACTCAGTATGTCTCTCACTCACTCGCACACTTTTATCTCTCTCTGACGCTCGCTCTATAGATCTCACTCATTCATTCATTCTCTCTCTATCTCTCTCTCTCTCTCTCTCTCTCTCATTGAATGTATTTTACTCTCACTCACTCGATCACTCAATATCTGTTCACTCACTCACTAACTCACTCACTCAATCTCTCTCTCACTGTTCACTTTGTCACTCCCCTCACTCTCTCATTGCCGGCGTCGTGGGTCTTTTAACGTCGATCCCGCGGCAGGAAGCAGATTCATGACGACTCTTTAGCAGTAAGAGTCCCCTAATTGCTGTTCCGAATCCACTTGAGTGTCACGTTAACGGGCGCCACGGCACACGCTCGCACACACACACAAACTTTGCGGATAATCCTGCAGTGTCTTTCCGGTCGCCATGGTTTTGGCTGACAGCCTTGAGGTGTGTGTGTGTGCGTATGTGTGTGTCTGTGTGTGTGTGTGTGGTGTGTGTGTGTGTGTGTGTGTGTGTGTGGTGTGTGTGTGTGTGTGTGTGTATGTGTGCTATCTGTTGGCAGCAGCCAGCCTATCAATAGGACACTCCCCCCCACCTCTACCAACTGCATCTCATTCCAAACTCGTCCATGTGCTCTACATGAGCCAGAGACATCCGACATCATCTTTGTGCGCCTACCGTCATGACCACTGTGTCTCTGGAAGCTGTTGATATCAGCCCATGTATAAATCTCTCTCTCTCTCTATCTCTCTCTCTCTCTCTACCTCTCTCTACCTCTCTCTCTCTACCTCTCTCTCTCTCTCTCTCTCTCTCTCTCTCTCTCTCTCTCTCTCTCTCTCTCTCTCTCTCTCTCTCTCTCCTGCACACACACACACGTGTACAAAGATGCAAACCAATGACTTTCCTGCAATCTGCCATGGCTCCCTGAAGGGGGGGTCATCAGCACCACAGGTTGAGACCAGGTGACCATTGTGTTTAAACAGCCAAGCTTTTTAATACATCAGAGTATTGCTCATACGTGTGTTTTGAAAAGTCACAGTGTGCAAAATCAACTTTGTTTCCATGAAAACGTTCCAACCAACGACGTCAATACTCCAACTTTTCAGAGATTTTCTTTTTCTCTCAGAAACATATTTGACGTTGTGGGTCGTGTTTCTTTTCACAATACATGCATTAATCAGCAGTAACTTTTAGGAGTGTCCAGATGTGTGGATCCGTGGTACAGCATTAAGAGCAAGGACTCTTGAACTGCTAAAATGGAGAGCGCAGTCATAGAGAATTCTGTTCATTATAAGGCGACGGGATCGACGGCAGTTTTCAAGATAGCACAGAGAGAGAGAAGAGAGGAGAAGAGAGAGAGAGAGAGAGAGAGAGAGAGGGAGAGAGAGGAGAGAGAGAGAGGAGAGAGAGAGAGAGCAGGAGAGAGAGAGAGGAGAGAGAGGGAGAGAGGGAGGAGAGAGAGAGAGAGAGAGAGAGACAGAGAGACGGAGAGAGAGAGAGAGAGAGAGAGAGGAGAGAGAGAGAGGGAGAGAGGGAGAGAGAGAGAGAGGTGAGAGAGGAGAGAGAGGGGAGAGAGGATAGAGAGAGAGAGAGGAGAGAGAGAGGTAGAGAGAGAGAGAGAGTGAGTGAGAGAGAGACAGAGAAGAGAGAGAGAGAGAGAGAGAGTAGAGAGAGAGAGACAGAGAGGGAAGAGTGAGGAGACAGAGAGAGAGCGCGAGAGAGAGAGAGAGAGACACAGGGAGAGAGAGACAGAGTGAGAGAGAGAGGTAGAGAGACAGAGAGACAGAGTACACATATAAATGTTGTGCCGTGCAGAGTAGTGTCGTTGCGTATGTTGTGGTGTTGTGACCTATGTCACCTGTGTTTATGTATAGATGGCTGTATAACCTCTAAACCTCAACTCTCGATTTGCGCATACGACCAGCGCACGGACTCAAGGCCCCGAGAGCATCAAACAGGTCTCTGGTTAATTGTCGTTCTTCGCGATCTCTGGCTTCTCACATCTTCGGCATCTCATCGCCCAATGCCTCTCAGTGTATCTCTCTTCTAATCATCTTATAGAGCTAGAGAGATTATCTGATCTCACCGTGCGAGCTACCACGCCTCAACACACACACCTGCCGACAGCCATGCATCACTCGCTTCGCCGATTAGCTTGATCTAGCTGTGAGACTTGTTATAAGAGTTTCCTTCTATATTTATCTACTAGAATGAGAGACTAAATCCATTGTTGTGATTGTGAGAGGCAGCTGCATATGTGTGTGTGTCGCTGGTGTGACACAGAGGCTAGAGGTGTCTGGTTATGAGAGATCATAGTAGATGGGAAGCACGGATTGGAGGAGAGCTGTGGGTTGATTTCGTTCGTGCTGCGAGAAGGGTGTAGACCAGTAGGAGTTTCTATACCGTATAAGGCACACACATTAGATGGACCGCTGGATGGCTCCAGGGTTACCTGGCCCATCTGAGGCAAAGAGCCACAGCTAAAACACCCTTGTTGTTGTTATTTGTTGCATTGTGATCAAAATGTGGAATGGGTTGTGTGTCGCTGGCTGGTGTGTTGCCGAGGACACAAGGGAGTGTGAAGTGTGAGCAACCCATGCAACCCATAGAGGGCGATTTCATTCTATATTTCCATCTTATCCTCGGTACAAGGTTGCATTTAAGACAAGATTTCAGGATCAATCCATAGCACAGTGACTATGTTTAGATGCACACCTCATTCTCGAACATTTTCTTAAGTGTCTTCTTAAATATCTTCTTACGAACTTCGTAAGAAACTGTGTTCGAAATGACAAAGTGTTCTCAGCTGCGCGCCCCCGATGAGGAATGCCACTCATTCTTAAATGGAACGCGCGTGCTCGTACACCTGAATTAGCATACAGACACGCCCCGCCAGCTCCTTATAAGGGCAACAACAGGACCGTGTGCACACAGAATCATGCCAAAGCGAACAGTGAAAACCGATGGTGCACCGGCCAAACCAGTCACATGCAACATCATACCAGTAAGATGAGCAGTGGAATGTTTCTCCACTGGCTCTTACAATGTACACACTAAGCAAGGTAAAGAAAATAGAACCAACAATGAAAAATAACAATAGAGAACAAGACGGCTGAGAGCAGATTCAATTGTACAGTTGAGTTAAATACATGAGTAGGCTACTTGTGGATCTTGATAGGGCCTATCATGGGCGTAGAATTTAGTGGGGACGCTGGGGACATGTCCCCACCAATATCCAGCGATATCCCCATCCCCCCCCCATCAGAACCGAATTAACGGGGCCCCCCCCCCCCCCAGAGACGCTGACTCGGAGCCCCGCGCCTCACGGGAGCGTAATTGCGCATCCTTGGCGCAATATCTGTGATGTCCACCAATGTCCTAAACAACAATACGTCCTTGGGCCCTATGATATATGATGTATATGATGTATATGATGTATATGATGTATATGATGTATATATGATGTATATATGATGTATATGATGTATATATGATGTATATGATGTATATGATGTATATATGATGTATATGATGTATATGATGTATATGATGTATATATGATGTATATGATGTATATATGATGTATATGATGTATATGATGTATATGATGTATATATGATGTATATGATGTATATGATGTATATATGATGTATATGATGTATATATGATGTATATATGATGTATATGATGTATATATGATGTATATATGATGTATATGATGTATATATGTATATATGTATATATGTATATATGATGTATATATGATGTATATATGATGTATATGAGTTTATATTTATTTATTCACTGCCATTTGCAGTGTTCGTGTCGTGCTTTTATTTATTTTAGGACATCACGATGCCTCGTAGAATCATGACTATGCATGTGAAACGTAATTGTTAATGATACAAATATTCTCGTATTTATTATTATTATAATTATTTACATCCGAGGATGTCTGTAGAATTGATGTGAACGCAATCACCAATGATTTCTCACAAATTCAGCCCTTAAGAACATGGGCGCACTCCAAATAGGTCGCTACGACTGCTTTTCCGCGTTCTTAAATCCTGTTCATAGCTAAGAACCAATCCCAGATAAGAAAACCATTCATGAATGCCAAAATTGTCGCAGGAACTTCGTAAGTGGAGTTAAGAAGAAATTTCTTCTTAACTTTTTCTTAACTGCGTTCGTGAATGAGGTCCAATATTCCTACTAAGCTGTTTCCGTGGCTAGTGAATATGAATATTCCACTAATATTCCCGTTTACATGCAGCCATGCATTTTCCGATCAACATAACACAACATAACCTACCGCAAGGATTTTTCTATATATATTTTATATTTGCGCATATCTAAAAACCTGTTGATATCCAAGTCTTTCCAAATGTTTAAAAGTAGGTGTGTTTCTCCTTCAGACCAGAAATGCTGGCTTTTCTTTTGGACATGCATCTCTACCCCAGCCTTGCAAACTGTTCTGTACTGATCTGAATGTAAACAGGCAGTTTCCATGTGTCACAAACTGCAGTAAATACCCCAATTGAGACACATTTTGCACTGTCTACATGTCCAAAGAATGCTCCTAAAACCTGAATAACGGCATATCCCACATGTCTTCATCGGAAAATGGTTCTTTCAGAATAAGGGCTAATTTGGAATATCCAAACGGAATATGCTGTTTACATGACCCGGATCAAATTCTGAATATTGTCATATTCGGACTAATAGTGGAATATCAGGGTGCATGTAAAGGCCAAAATACAGTAAGAGCTGCCCATCAGGCATATGACCCATTCTGTAAAAACACAAGCATGTGTGCATGAGATGTGACACATGGCAGCAGGTATGATTGACACATGGCAGCAGGTATGATTGACACATGGCAGCAGGTATGATTGACACATGGCAGCAGGTATGATTGACACATGGCAGCAGGTATGATTGACACATGGCAGCAGGTATGATTGACACATGGCAGCAGGTATGATTGACCACATGGCAGGCAGGTATGAATTGACAACATGGCAGCAGGTATGATTGACACATGGCAGCAAGGTATGATTGACACAGGGCAGCAGGGTTGATGAACACATGGCAGCCAGGTATGATTGACCACATGCAGCAAGGTATGATTGACAATGGCTGCAGGTATGATGACCCACCGGCAGCAGGTCTCCACCCACCTGCAGCAATAGCGGGCCCTCCTGCTCGCCCTCGGTGAGGTCTGAGTAGGAGCTGAAGTCCGTCTCCAGGGCAGCCGGGGCCTCCATGGGCTTACACCAGCCCTTCCACTCGATGAGGTGCGCCACCCGACCCTGGGCCATGGCCGTGGGCTTGGTCACATGGTCCTTCACCACCTGGGAGATACCTGACAGGTGTGAAGCACAGATCCACAAAGGTTTCATGTCACAATGGCTCGGATGTGGCACGCATGCGGCGGGTGTGCATGAGTGTGTGTCTGTGTGTGTGTGTGTGTGTGTGTGTGTGTGTGTGTGTGTGTGTGTGTGTGTGTATTAAGGTGCATTATTCTGCAGACATGTATGCTTTTGTAGTACAGTTTATGATTTATGTGTTCCAGGACATGTGTTAAGGTTAATGTAATGTTAACGTCATGTTAATGTCATGTTAATGTCATGTTAATGTATAGCCTATGTTGCTCACCATGTAACGAGGATCGCGCTAATGCAGCAATTTCTTGAATAGTAAGAGCTCTTCTTGATTTAGGTAACATCTCAATGGTGTCATCAACATTCACCTGAAAAAAAGGAGAGATGGATTCGACTCAAGGTTGACACGACAGCCAGCAGAAGATGAGTAAAACACGGTCTCCCTCTCTTAGTATGACTCACAAGCAACCAACGTGTGTTTTGAAGGTTTTCAAAGCGGAGCAAAATACGACTCAAGACCTCGAGAATGAAAACATTTCTCATTCAGACGAGTGCTCGTCGTTCCTCACTTATACATCAATTCAAACATGCACCACATGCTCCACGTTGAACACAAGCTGCTACGACCAAAGGCTTATAATGTTATCTCACGTTATATTATTTTTTTTTGTTGTGCAACCCTATCCCAGTGTTTAGACACAAATAAGCCTAATATTCTGACTACATGGATACTTTCACACAACAGACCCAGAATGACCTGTAGAAAGAACCAGACCGGAGACAAAACATGGACCCCTCCTGGCCGTCCGTTCCTTCATCAAATCTGTCTCCGGTGTAACGTCACACCGCGCCGCCGGTATCAGGTGTTGACCGCCGCCATTGTCTGCGTACTCTTTTTATAGCCCGACCTGCGCGCACGTGAAGCGCCAACGTCAACAGCCTTGGGAGACCACATGGCAGGCAAAGGTTGTGCACTATTTAATACGGGTCAACTCAGATAACTAGGCCATTTACTAACGATATTAGGTTGTATATAGACCTCTACTGTCAAGAAGAAAGTAGAAAAAAAAACAGCAAAAATGTTTCCACAAGTGCAAAGAGGTTTCCCCGATTGTTAAGACAGCTGTGACTTCTTAAGAGGCACGGAGAGAGAAGCTGAGGGCCACCATATAGAGACTGTTTTCAGTTCACACCAACTGCCTGTGAGTCTTCATTGGGCTGCTTTAGAATAGGCCAACAGTATCGGCCTGCATACACTGTAGGCCTTCAGAACCCAAATGAATTTGACGTTCAAGAGCATCTCCCGGTGTAGATGCTTCAACGCACGCAGGGCAGGAGCACAGGGCCTGCGCCTCAAAACTGCGTACTGTGTACTTTGAACTACAGCTGTACCGGTTTGCTGCCGTTAGTGCTTGGCCGATCTGGCAAACATTTTATTTTTTTTCGATTGTTTTTATAACAATATATAATTTGATAATGCTTGCCAGTTTTGAAGAGTATCCTGATTATGACAATATGAATGATGGACACCAGGGGTCAGTACGTTAAACTTTACAGTTTATTAACAAAAATAATGTAAATATTAAACACCTCAAAAACTGAGACATAAGAGAAGGCTCTCCACAGGATTTGAACCCTGGAGTGCAGAGCTGAAGGTAAGAACTCTCTCCGCTGTGCCACAGAGACACCACACTATGAAGTGGTTGGAGTTTGATATTACACTTATGCTGCATTGTTCAGTTGGAAAAGGACCAAGAGATTTCCATCTTGACTTGAACACATGACCTTGGGAGTTGATAAACAATGCACCCTCCCCACTGCACCATCAGGACATGGCAATACAATGAACAGGACTTAGGGTTAGGGTTAGTATTAGGGCGTTGACTTAAAAGTACCATTTACTGTATATATATACTTTTAAGGTACAGTGTCGTAATTATTTCAAGGAAAATTTTAAACTCTGATATGAGCTCCATCTATCTTTGTTATTTCATATTACATCGACCGTGAACTTCAATATAATTCTAGTGTGTTTCGACAAACACTCGAGAAACAAGATTATAGATTAGATTTTCTGTTACTTGCAGGATAAATACATACGTGCTATAATAAAGGCCTTCCTACGGTAAGGGCTGAACAGAGTGAGAATTGAACACATTAATTAGAAATGAACTTATATGCAACTTATCCACACTTCAGTTAGTAACATCTCTTATGCATTACACCTCAAGCGTTCGCCCTACCAACGTTAAAAATTCTTATTTGTTGCAGAGCATGCGTATGAGCACGGAACGCATCAAACCAAACAACAACTGTAATAATAATAATAATAATAATAATAGGATAATATACTGGCTTAAACATCTCTTAAATTAATCTGTAAACACTGTAAAACCAGTCATTATGCAACACATTTTATCTTGTGCACATCATTCAACACCATTATAGGTTTTTTCATATCTTTCACAATGAAGTACGATCCTGCATTATTTATATCCTCGCTTCTTTTGAACGTCTTTCATACGGGAAATGGCAGCAAATGAGACACAATGGATGCTTGTTTGGGCCCCGCTGCTACTTGAAGGCTTTCTTGGCTCCGCCCCCATGTGTAGTCGCTGGGCGCTACCGTCTCAGGTGCTTCAACAGGTCGCTCTCCCGTCTTGGTCGACACGTCCGAACATGGACGCAGACGCTCGTTTTTAAAGTAACCAAACCAGTTCCATATCATAGACTTCGTGAAGCGCTTTTTGTCGAAAATTTGGTCACTTAGTAACTCTCGTTCCTCACGTGTCACTCACGCTGTTGTCCTTTCTTTGCATCGCTGTTGGTAAACAACGCCTCGGTGGTAGAAATGGTAGAAATGGGCGTGTCGAGCCAAAGCGCTGCAGACTGATTGGCTGTCGCGTTTATTTCCGGTCCGTCATGACGCTGCTGTCAGATCTATCCAGATTGAAAAAAATCGCGAAGGCTGATAGATCGAGATTGACCATAAATGTATCGCGATCTCGATTCGAGATCGATTAATCGCCCAGCCCTAGCTGGCGTACTAATAGTATCCATGTTTTGGGGCACACTGCGGTGTCGCAGGATTCAAGCTGATGGCCGCCACTGCTGCAAACCCACCAAGTGATCGTCATGATAATAAAAAGCATGTGTATTCTAAACTAGGGCTTGCACAGAAAAGTCCACTAATCGACGCGTCGACATCACTACCACAAGTCGACGCCTACTGGGAGACGTCGACGCGTCGTTGACCACGTGATTTTACACTTTAAGAATATTGTAATTTTAGATATTTGGCGGGACTTGGCGCAAATGCGGTGGCCGGTGGGGGGAAATTAAGCGATTTCGATCGGTTGTTTGCGCAGAGGATACCTTTTTCTTTTTTTGGACAGACCATTCTGTCTCTGTTTTTTTTGTGTGCGTGTGTATGTGATGACGTCATCAACGACGTGTCGACGTTACGTCGACTTTATTTATAGAAAAGTCGACTTGAAAAAATCAGAAGTCGTGCAACCCCTATTCTAAACAGGCTTTCAATTACTAGCTGAGCTGCCTGGTCAGTGGGGTTGCCGGTCGACGGTTTGATGGGTTCATACCTGCAAACTAGTCACTTTTCGGCTGAATTTGTCGTTTGGAATGACAATATTCACGTGAATCATGTATATCTGAAGGGGGGGGGCGGTTCAAGTAGCCACCATAGACTGGAGACCAGAGTGTTGTCACATCGCGATCCGATCTTCTTCTCAATAAGGAGGAATAAAACATCTATGGTGGACGTCACCTTTTTCACCTCTTTTCAGTTTGCAGGTATGTAGGTTATTAATTAAGTTCAAAAGTTTTGGTTAAGGCAGTTGTCCAAAATGCATGCTGGGTGATACAACATACTACTCTGGCCTACTTCGCAGTAGGCTGGTGTGGATATTTGGACGCAGCCAAGGTCTGGCTGAAGGGAGCCGCCATGACAGCTGCTCCCTGTCGCCTTCAGCATTCAAACTGCCGATTTTTCCCGCCCTTTAGTCGAATCGCCTGTTTCTGTGATCACGCAATGTCACAAATTGCGATGTCACAAATAAAAAGGATGAATGATAACATGGGGATGATGAAATGTGCATCCATCTCACCATGTTCCCCCTGGCCTGTCAAAGAAAGTGTACAGCCGTCACACGTGAGGCCACAGGTTTCATAAGAGGGCTGGCAGACTGCTGTCTGCGGCGGTCGCGCTTCTGCATCGATTGCTCTAATTATAGGCTAATTAAGGTTACATCACAGCAGAGTCCTCATGTGGGAACACGCTGTGTCCTATTAAGTTCAATATATTTCTCTTATCATCAAACAATACAGGCTGCTGTATCGCCTATCACCATGACACTTTGGATATTTAGTTGGATTAGTTTGTCATGCTATCATGAGACATGGTATATGGACATAGATATAGATCTATATCTATATCTATGTCTATATCTATATTGACACAGTATATACTGTATCTGTTTGTGTTACCAGTGTTCTCTTGTTCCCGACGACGCTCCGTGTTTTCTCGCAGAAAAGGATCTTTTCAATGGAAAATAAAATGCACATCCTCCTGCACGCAACACGCCACGCTAGCGCACGCTAACGGCTTCTCTCTGACTGCCACCGCGCAGGATAGTGGCCTCTCTCTCTCTCTCTCTCTCTTTTTCTCTCTCTCCACATAGACTAATAACGGATCTCTTTCGTTGCCCAACTTTCCACAAATGGAATATTTCTATAGCAACTGGTCACCAAGGAGCCAGTCGGTGCGCTGTGATTTGCTGATGACGTCACATGCAGCACACACCTCTCTACTGTCTCGGCAGCCACTTCCGCCTCCCGCCATTACCATAGCAACAACCCTATGGACAATAGCAGGCTAATCACAGCGGGGGTGAATGACGTTCGCCTCGCTACTTCGTCGCCTGAGCAATATTTCTTTTTGGCTCCCTGTATTCACCGGGTAGGCTAACATGTGATTTAAGAGACAGCAGCCTATTAAAGGGGATTATTAAACAGGTGGGTCGGCGGGCTCACTTCAGTGCGTCACATTTCAGACCCAGATGGCGCGGGGCATGCTGATAGATGGATGGGACCTGTCACGTGTCACATTCATCCTCAATCTTGTTGAACAAATGATCCACTAACCTTCATTTACACCACGTTCGTTGCAAAACCAAAAATATTGAAACAATAAGGCGTGTCAGCCAAAATGTTTTCCTTATTGTTTTGAATAACCTATTTTGTCCAAAAGCGAAAAAAGGTTTCAACGCATTGCAGCGATAGCAAGAATCCATTTAAGAATCTGAATAAAAAATTAATTGGTCATTATGAATGAATGACTCACGAATAATTAGAACCGAACTGCTGAACATTAATGAAGACTAAAATAACGAGAGCCAAGCCACACGTTAAAGACCACGGACCAAGTGATCATTAGCTAATTATTAAACTGCGGAAGCTTGAGAAAATAATTTTATGCATCACATGGCGGTATTGCTGGGTTCCACTAGAAGGCAATTCGGTGCGTCTGTCATATTTGATTATTCCTGCAGCTTTAGGTGCCCTTCTGCGTTATAACAGAGATGTAACTCACAATACCGTTGTCTTTGCACATAGCCTAGGCCAGGGGTCGGCAACCTTTACTATCAAAAGAGCCATTTTGGCCCCTCTCCCACAAAATAAAATTCATCTGGAGCCGCAAAAGCTATTTTACCCTTAAAATGAAGATAACACAGTGAATAACGTTTATATATACTAACTATATATACAGAGGGATTGGAATTTATCCAAAAGCTTATTTCTAGCATGTATCTATTATTTTTCGTTTTTATTCTTTTTTATAACACTATTTTCATTTAGAATTTTTTTTGTGACCCACTGTAATAGAACTATAGTTCGTTGCATTTATGAAATTATAAAACAACAAAGAGAAAACTGTTGAAGAACATTTTATTGCTGTTCTAACAGGAAAACCTCAAACTTTTATGAGGAGAAAAAACATGTGTAGACCTACTTTTAAATCAAACAGGTCTATTTTAGTCCTTCCCGTATTTGTGGGAAATTAATAAAATAAAATAGAACGAGTATAATAAGTATAAACATATAGAACATATAAAACGAGTAAATATAGGCCAGTTTGTTGTAATCCTGCATCGTTAGTAGTGACAGCAAATTAATCTGTCCACGCTGAATTAAAATTTTCCTCTGTCACTTTTCTTTTCTTGGATTTATCCATGATTAGCTTTCCAGGGGTTGGAAACTCAAGATTAGCCACCTGCAGACGGCAGGGTGGCTATAGTTATATAATAAATTAAGTTTTTAATGTTTTTAGTGTCGCTTCGTCTTCTGAAAATCCAATCCAACTGACAGCTGGAGCGCGAGTTCGTCAAGAAACTTAGTTCGCAGTGATTGGATGAACAATGTTTCATGACTTGACCAATCAGAGGCAGAATAGGGCGGGTCGTGAGGCAGAGTAGCCCGCGAACACCTCGGGCGCGAATAGCAGGACCCAAGGTCCGCTGGACTTCGCGCCTTATATGTCGTGTATTGTGCTGTCTGTAGTCGTCATTACTGCTATTCGCACCAATATGCTTTATTTTCTACCTTTATTTAACCAGATAAAATCAGTTTAGTTTCGTTTAGTTGACGAAATATTAAACACTTTTTTTTTTCAAAGCTGCAGGGAGCCACTGCAGAGGGGCTAAAGAGCCGCATACGGCTCCGGAGCCGCGGGTTGCCGACCCCTGGCCTAGGCCTATCAAACTGATGACTGACTAGGCTGCATCCTAGTCCACAACATTTAGCACAGACTTGAGTCACATTGGAATATAAACATATAGGGTGGTCGTGACGAGTGGGCCCACCCCCATAGACACACCCCCTGGGAGTGGTGACGGTGCCACTCCAGCATATTATCGAGTGGACACTGTGTGTGTGTGTGTGTGCGCGTGTGTGTGTGTGTGTGTGTGTGTGTGCTTTCATCGATGGCTGGCTGTCTCGCCACAACGTTTGCTGTGTGAGCCTTCCGGGGGCGATGGCACCAGGGCTGCTGAAACCCGGAACGCGGTGTTGTCGCGTGTCAGGAGGCGGAGGAGACTACCACAGTAAAGGCCTATGTTAGCCCACGAAGCGACAACAACAAGGGTCAATGGGGGGTTGAGACGGCACCTCGCTGAAGTCCAGTGTCCCCAGAGGCGCTGTGAGGACCAGCGTGCGCGCCAAGCGGGTCCGCGTGTTCCCCAACAGAGCCAAGTCGGTCACAGAGTTGGGCGTGCTCCACTCCACACACAGCGCACCGTCGCCCGCCACTGTGAGGAGGAGGAAGTGCTCAGGTGAAGGAGAGACACGTCACATGGCCATGCTAACCGTGCGTCGAGGCCGGCCGATACAATACTGTAATGTGCACACCACACGTGTGTGTGTGTGTGTGTGTGTGTTGCTTTCAAGTGCATCTCACTGCAGTACATAGCCTTCAGCAAATATGACAAAAATGGCATTTAAATAATGCCATCTTTTTTTACGCAGTGGGGTCTACTTATAGTGAGATAGCTGAGGGCATGTCTCAGTCTCTTTCATGCATCCATAGCCATGCCGCATCATGCTAGTGGATCTGTTGTGTGGACAGTTTGTGCGATATTGCATTCCAAATAACGTCCACAGCTACAACCACGGCGCAACTTAATAGTTGAAAGGTGAGAGTCTCTCTGGTTGACTAATACACAGGATTTAGACCTACCTTTTCAATAGTTGTAGGCCTACACTTGCCATGAGCAGACAGGCTGAGCCAATAGGATGCGGTGTGTGTGTGGATCCTTCATGCAAGTTATGCAGAGCAGAGCTCTGGTTTCAGCACCCTGGACAGCGCCACACGTTGACAGTACCAAGCCAAGTTTCAGAACCGCACCCAGGAGACAGGGGAGAGAGAGAGAGAGAGAGAGAAAGTGTGTGTGTGCGTGTGTGTGTGCGTGTGTGTGTGTGTGTGTGTGTGTGCGTGTGTGTGTGCGTGTGTGTGTGCGTGTGGGTGCGATAGCTTCACCCCCCGCCTTAAATCTGTGTAACAAAGCCACACTACTAGGGGGCCGCATATATGTCAGCGTCCACCGCCCTCGAGGGAGCCGTTTCTGGTTACTCTCCATGTGAGGCGGGGAAATCGTCGCTTAGTCGCCACGGCCTCTTCTTTGATACAGAGTCCAGTATCACGTCTCATCACTCAGCTTCTATAGGGTCAAACAAGCCGTTTAGCACGGCAGGGGCTCGTGTTGCCGCCGCTCGTCAATAGCTCGTTAATTGTACGTGATAAGATCAGATGGCCCAAGGCGCATTGTGTCTCTGAATCTAGGCCAGCAGCTCGGTTAATGTTAATGAATGTATTGTTAGAAGGAGTGACACCAGCTTGCTTAATGGGTGTTTTGTTAGAAGGAGCGAAAGATGCACACTGTGTTATATGGGCGTTATATGAGTGCGTGCGGGTGGATTTATGATTCATAAGCGTTGCATGTAACAAGTTACATGAGCTCTTATGCACTGTGATATACAGTACAGTCTACATTTGGGCACAATATGCGGCGCTGAATGTGAACCAGCCATGATATGAAAGTGAGGCACATGCGATGCACACATCCCTCAAAACATTTCTACTTGCACCGTTCAGTGACTTAAATAAAGTCATGTAGATTGAGGGACAGGGCCATCTTGAACGTGTTAGACAACAGAGTGGGTTGATCAGTGGATTGAACAACAAACAGCCAGCAACGGAGTAGGGGAGGGGCTGAGCTTATTATGGTCTGGATATACAGTCCGTCGACCTGCAGCTCCACCTGGGCTTCATCTGCTGTTCCTCCACTTCATCCATCTCAATTAATCAGCTTCCCAGAGTGTACAATAAGCTCATTTATTTTTGGAAGTAACTCGTTATCAACATCCATCGTTTTCCGTCTTCACTAAACGAGTGTGTGAGCTCATGAGCAATGCGCCACGTGTGTGTACAGCGCATTATGGCACCGCATGGTGATGTGTGCAGTATAAAAGCGCTTCGATCCACGCATAGCCTCAACATTTATATTAATATGCATTGCGACCCCTCGTCTGGGTGCACAGCAGCCAATGCGATGAGAACCAGGCTTCCTGCGGCGTGATGTTTAGTCTCTGTGTGTTATATATATATATACTTTATTCTCTCTGTTTGTTTATTATGTCTATGTCTCTACATTTATATTAATATGCATTGCGACCCCTCGTCTGGGTGCACAGCAGCCAATGCGATGAGAACCAGGCTTCCTGCGGCGTGCCAAACGGAAGCAGATCGTAAAGATTACAGCTTACCGACTGGCGATCTGGAGCTGATGCAGCCCATGTTTCGGCGTCAGGGAGAAATCTGTATCCCCCAAATCCCCCTATGTCTACGTCTATGTAAAGAGAGACCCCCGCCGACGCACCGTACCTCATACGCCTCCCTCTCTCTCTCACTTCTTCTCCTCCTCCTCGTCCTCCGGTGCGGGGGTACGGCGCTCCGCTGCGCTCACACCGCTCCTCCAGCAGGACAGCTTTGGCTCCGATTTTGAGTCCACGTGTTTCTTTTGTGCGTTTAGGTAGTTACTTACTTCAGTGACGGTCCCCCACATAACACATAACATACTAGAGTCGTTCTCACTGCTCGAATCCTCGCTTCCTTGCTCTTGAAATGGACTTTCACTCCCCTCACGCCATTACGTCACCATGTGGACGGACGTGGTAGAGATTCAGCACCGCGACGCGGAAGGACAGCGCCGCGCTATGTTCTAGTGTCTCTCTCTCTCTCTCTCTCTCTCTCTCTCTCTCTCTCTCTTTCTTTCTTTATCTCTCTCTCTCTTTCTTTATCTCTCTCTCTCAGTATGTGTGTGTGTGTGTGTGTGCTCTGCTGCCGGCTTCTATTGCGAAACATTGGTGGGTGGGTACAATAATTGGCGAGCCCCCCTCCCCCCCTCCCCTCCCCCCGCCCAACCAACAGGTTATGCGCGCAATAAGACGTGATTGGCTGCCCTCGCCTTACTTCATGGACCACGTGGACACAAGGGGCGGGGACAGGGGACACCGCAGAACAGCCGACCCACAGTTGGTCCTCCTGTTGTCTCCTCAGCTAAAGGGCATCCATTGGTTGTGAGGATATGACCACAAACTAGCTTTAGGGTTATGTTTTAACTGTAATATTTAGGCTAAAAAGAAAATACAATTGGGATGGAATTCAGCCATGATGTAGGCCTACACAGATCAATGAAACAGCAGATTAATAATATGTGGAAGTCGCCCCCCCCCGCAGCATATATCATGGGCAGACTGCAGCCTACTACTACTGTACGTGGATACATCGAGGCTGACTACAAATAAGCTTGACCTTTGATCTGAACGCATGGTAACCCGGGCAGGAATTAGCATACACGATCAATGGTAAAGCTGATCGCTAGACACATGATGGATATTGTTAGACTAGAGAAGCGCCCTTTACTGCACCGCACCGTGTCCCCCGCATTGCTCGCCCACCAGGGAACTAAACATAGATCCCCCCACACTGGGAGCGTACTGTCTGCTACAGTGAGAGCAGCCCATAGGAGGCTGGAGCCGGAGATATGGGATCCGTTTGTTTAACGTAAAGGAGCATAATACATCATAGTGAAAATTATCATTATTTTAAGTGTGTGTGTGTGTGTGTGTGTGTTCTATAGGGTGCAATGGTGAGCAAGAACAGCCTGTGATGAACCTCTCAGAGCTGGTGTGTGTGTGTGTGTGTGTGTGTGTGTGTGTGTGTGTGTTTACATATTGTTAACTTCGTTTACCTATTTAAGATTAAATAAAACACCCAAAGAAAAGAAGTTGTTCATTTACTGAAATGTTTGTACTTAATAAAGCCTGTTCTGCATGGATTGCAGAGGATCTGCTGTCGAGAGAATCACATGTTTTTCATGCAGTCAACTTTGCAGAGCTTCAAATGATCCGTTCTGCAGTGCGCAGGGATCTCTATTTCATAACCGAATGGAATTGCGGCAAACAGAACAAAGTCGGGAGGCCGCAACACCCGCGGCTCCACGTTATCTTCCTGGAGCCGCACCGCCATCTACAGGACATGTCGCGTAATGCTGCTCCTGCTGTGACATGAAACGTGCGTAATTGGTCCAAATATAGTATTCAAAAATAATGATCCATAATAATTGAACGAAGAACGACTGAGGTCGATACGAAGTCATAAGCATAATCCATCACCGCGAGATGTAAATAGAAGACTTTTAAATGTTTTATGATATTTATTTATTTATGATAATTGCCTGTGCTGATGTCGTCATGTGTGCAGACATACTTTACTGTAGGTTCATTGAAGACATTGAGCAATCAGAGGTACATTGAGCAATCAAATGTATTATTAGAAATATAGCCTACATTCAAGTCATCATATGCAGATTTAGTCAGGAATATAAACAACAGATGTATACTCTTGCATTTCATTTTTAAATACATCTATAGAAGATCCTGAGCTTTTAAAAAACAAAATCACATCAATTTCCGTCAGTGAAGCACGACGGCCATTGCCCCACTCAGCAGCATGGCGAGCGCTTAGCCGGGCAGAGCCCCTTCAAGAGCGCCGCCTTCAGGTCGGCGTGGGCGCAGTGCCTGCGGTCCGCGCCCACGCAGGCAGCGTAGGCCATGGCGTGGGCGATGTAGTTCTGCTCGTGGACCCCCTGGAGGAGGTGGGCCATGGGCCCGCGTGCCAGGATCACCACGTCCTCACCCGCGTGGGTGGCAGAATCCATGGGGACCGCCGCCAGCTGGACATAGTCCTTGGTCTCTGGAGAGTAGGAGGAGGAGAGAGAGGAGGAGGAAGAGAAGGAAGAGGGGGGGGGGGAGGAGGAGAGAGAGGAGGAGGAAGAGAAGGGAGAGGGGGGGGGGGGGGGGGGGGAGGAGGAGGAGGAGGAGGAGGAGGAGGGATACATGGTAAATGGATTGCATTTCTAATAGCGCTTTTATTCCCCCCTCAAAACACTTTACAGTTAGCGCCTCACATTCACATTCATACACACATGTATTCAGTGTAGATGTGTGTATATGTGTACATTTGTACATGTGTGTAGATGTGCATATGAAGTCGCCATTTATTTAGCTGCTGTCATTTTGTGAGAAAAAAAAATACAGTATCACAATCCAGCAATTAAATATGGACTCTGGGTCAAAATAAAAGTGCACAGCCCGAAACAAAGTGGGAGCTATACAGAATTAGAATCAGGATCAGAAACAGATGTATTGCCTTAGTTTTTGCAAACAAGGAATGTGCTTTTGTGCATTGGTGCCTAACATTGAACATTAAACAGAGAATAATAATATAGAAATTCAGAAAAATATTTTTTTAATAATGTAAATAAAAATTTGCAATTTAAAGAAAAGATGTGCGTTAATGTAAAGCAGTAGTGTCCATGGGGGGTGGGAGTCAGTGGGGGTCCGGGGTCTTGTTAATGAGCTGCTCAAAGTTACAGAGGAATATGTAGGCAGCTATACAATGAGACCAGACTGGTGCTGGTCAGGTCAGTATAAAGACTGGTTGGGTCAGTATAAAGACTGGTTGGGTCAGTATAAAGACTGGTTGGGTCAGTATAAAGACTGGTTGGGTCAGTATAAAGACTGGTTGGGTCAGTATAAAGAATGGTTGGGTCAGTATAAAGAATGGTTGGGTCAGTATAAAGACTGGTTGGGTCAGTATAAAGACTGGTTGGGTCAGTATAAAGAGAGGACTGTCTTACTGGTGTTGACATTGCGGAGATCGGGGCGTTTCCCAGAGTTCATCTTGTATCCGGGTCCGTTACCGTACAGCAGGGTGGTGAAGGGCAGCATGTCCCGAGCCCACAGAGGTGATTTCCCTGGACAAACATCAATTATATCAATTAAACCCTAAATATCATGTGTCATGCTACAGTATATGATATGTAACAGGTAATATGTTAGGTTATTAGTTATATCATATATGTTATATGCCGTTCAAGATTCCTTTATTGCCATATGTACAAGTACAAGTTCATTCACTCCTGTAGTATTCTTCTAAACATAAATTCCAAACAATTAGTAATAGTACCTAGTAAGGCTGTACACATATTATGATGCATTCTTTCAAAGAAGAATACCAATAGTGATCATATGAAACCACATGTAATAGCACATAATCATAACACAATAGACACAATCCTCAGTTCAGAAATGCGCTCACATGCACTTTAGCAGTGGTTCCTCTCATGTAGTTGCATTAGCAGCACATACAGTATTCTCATGCAAGCACACACACACACACATAGGAACAAACACACACACACACAGAAATTCACGCACGCACACACACACACGCACACACACACACACACACACACACACACACACCCAAGTGTGACCTCATGTTGTTGATTCAAGTCTCACAAAATGGATTCCATCCAGTATTAAAGCTTCAACTGGTGTGTGTGTTGGGCGGTGGGTATGAGCTGTATATATTTGATCAGTTTTATTTATTTATCCAAGACGAGTGTTGTGGATGGGAGAGACCTGTTCACTGTCTAGACTCCTTCAGCTTTGCATCAGAATGACGCGTGAGTGCAGTATATTGGATTCAAGTCTCAACCTTGATTCATAAAGCCCTTGGGCCCAATTACAGTTCAAAGCAGTGACTGGTATCCACTGTGCACTACAACGGAAGGGCATCGTTATCATTAAATCCTCCCTACATTAGCTATTATCATTATGATGATGATGATGATGAGGTTGGTGATGATGATTACCCAGAATGCTGTTCCCTCTGAAGGGGTATCCGTTGAAGACAAATGGTTGGGAGTGGTCCGCCGTCACCACGGTGAGGGTCTCTTGCTCGTTGGTCAGCTCCAGAGCCTTCTCCACGGCCTGATCCAACGCCACGGCCTCGTGGAGGGCCATGGAGGCGCGGCCGGCGTGGTGGGCCTGATCGATGCGGCCCCCTGAAGCCGGGGGGTCAGCAGAGAGACGGCGCCAGGCAGGGAGAAGAGGGAGGAGACTTTAGAGGAAGCCAAGGCGGAGTATAAGGAGACCAGCCAAACATCTGATTGGCCAGCCTGAGTAACATCCCCGAGTGAAAGAGGAACGGTTTTTATCATTCTCATTAGTGGACTGTGATATTTGTCATTTACCAAGTTAATTTTGTTATTCTTGGTGTGTGTGTGTGTGTGTGTGTGTGTGTGTGTGTGTGTGTGTGTTTGTGTGTGTGTGTGTGTGTGTGTGTGTATGTATGTATGTGGATGTACTTGTGAGTGAGAGTGTGTATGTGTGTGTGTTTGTGTGTGTATGTATGTGTATATATGTACATTTGTATGTGTGTGTGTGTGTGTGTGTGTGGTGTGTGTGTGTGTGTGGTGTGTGTGTGTGTGTGTGTGTGTGTGTGTGTGTGTGTGCTCACCCTCCACAAGCAGGAAGAAGCCCTTAGGGTTCTTGCTGAGGATGCGGATGGCCTTCTCTGTCGCCTCAGCAAGGGAGGGATCCATGCGGGGGTCCCTCTCAGCGTGGAAGCGCATGTCCCCGGGCTCAAACAGGGCTGGGGGAACAACACATCAACATTCATGGGTGCCTCTTCACCTGCTGTTGACCGTCGCCATACAAAGCCTAAGCCACGCCCCTTCTGCTGTCCTCTCTGGGACGTTATTTTTAGAAAAAATATGCATGGTAGTCAATGGAGAGAGATACATAATTTTGTTTCGATTTTTTGTGGTCCTGTTTGAATTGTGCCATGAAGTACGCATTTTTTAGTCAATAAAGTCAGAGTTTGTTGTAAAACTGTTGAAGTATAAGTTAGTCAGTAAAGACAGTATCTTTATATACTATCAACCTGCCAGAGACTGCAGATGAAAAATAGCCTGTATGGCTAAATGATGTTAATTAATGTGGATTGTCCCTTCTTAAATAAATAAACAAACAAACAAACAAAATACGGAATTAGAAAGACTACATACTCAAAGACTACATTCTGGATAAAAGTTGGATAAAACAAATCAGGCACAATACATGTTGGTGTTGGTGACGTATATTGTGTGAGATATGTAGTGCACTAAAAGTTGCTTTACTGTTTTATGACTGCAACTTTCTTGACTTGCAAAATGATCTTTTGAATTGACAAACATCATATGTGTAATTCAAATGGGATCAAACTATTATTTATTTCTCCCCGTTGACTACCATACGTGACTTCGGCTTAACTTCTCCCTGGCAGCGCCAGAGAAAGAGAGAGAGAGAGAGAGAGAGAGAGAGAGAGAGAGCAAGAGAGAGAGAGAGAGAGAGAGAGGAAGAGAGACATACATACCCATAAGGTAGTCTGTTTTTTCGGGGTCGACTGCATCAAAGTCAGTTTTGTTCCACACGTAACGGGCCACCTGTCAACACACATACACGTATGCGTGAACACAGGCATGCACACACACACACATACGTCTTTACAGCAAAAGGTGCAGGGTTTTTTTATAACTACGTAATGGAACCTAAGTTGTCTCTTTAAATCTGCTGTCCAAAACATCTCAACACTATCATGTATAGTATATAATAAACAGGTCAACCGCGACCTTGTTGGCCTTCATGCTCTGCCACTCCTGGATGAGGTCTCGTCCGTCCTTCCTCTTGCCCCTGGAGGTATAGTCCCGCGGGTACTCAGGGTCCCGAGTGCCCCGGGGGGTCATGTACTTCCGGCCCCCCCCGATGATCACCTGGAGGCACACACACACACACACACGCATGCACGCACACACACGCACACACACGCACACACACACACACATACACACACACACACATATATATATATGTTATATATATATATTGAAACACACACACACAGTCTAAAATCATGACTTAATGGGAGGTTGGATGAGCCACGTTGGTCTGTAAAGACGACGGGCAGAGCTGGGCTGCCGTGTAAAATACGTCCAGCTGGCCTCGCGGTGTCTGCAAGTGGAAGCAGTTATAGTCGCACGGGAGTCGCACTGTCGCACCTTTTAGCTCTCGCACGGGTGGCTGCACACGGCCTGTAGGTGAGTAGACCTTTTTATTCAGGTCAATAAAAAGCCACAATCAAACATGCAATTTAAGAGGCAGAAAGAGGGACTGTCTGATGGTGAGGAGAGTTAGATATTAAAACGGTTGTTTAGAAAGGTGTGTTTTCATCCAGTGGTCCTGTGTTACTGTTAGTGTTTTACTGTTTCAGTTCTAGTTCTAGTGTTTTATTTAAATGTGACAATGCTACGGCCAAATCTCTGGGGAGAGACTCGCAGCGTCTGTGCTGGAAACTAGCAAGTGGTGCGAGGGGTAGAGTCATCAGGTATTCCAGTTACAGATTTTACAAATGTCACTTGACCTCCAATACGATGAGCTGTGGCACCACTGTGGTAACAGCGTTGTAGAAGAGTCTTGAGATCGGTGTGCACCACCGGGGTATCGTGGCTTATAGCAACAGGTCACCTTAACTCTTCTAAAGAGACAGTGTAGTCTGGTTTCATGTCCAGATTTTCGTCTTTTTTTTTGCATAACCGACAGACATATAAACTTTGGGTTTGTTTACTCTCTTCCAATTGATGGTCAGATCATGTTTGTTGTGGCTCCGCCCCCAGGAACATGATTGGTCAAAACAAATTGGAAGCGATAGAAAATGAAACGCCCCTTTCACACAGATTTGAGCTCATCTGCCATCAGTCTTGAGCTGTTAACCTAAAGTCTGATGTGTGAGATTTCTGTCTGTTGGACGTTAGACAGGAAGTGTCATGGCGTCTCACGTCTATGTCCGTGTTGTTGAGGAGCTGCGAGGCGATGTCCGTGCAGTTGTCGCGCTTGGCGGCGGCGGGCAGGTCGGCGTCACTGTACCACTTCCTGCTGGCGCTGTGGGCGTAGCTGGTGGCGGGCGTGGCATGCTGGAC
>PIJE02000338.1:170000-212030 GCA_002895965.2 Coryphaenoides rupestris
TGTGCTGGGAAACTGGTCCGACGTGCACCCTGAATGGAACACTGGAGTCGTGCAACACACACAATTCACACGGCAGAGATCTGCTCTGAGCAACAGTGGTCATATAATCACTGGTGGAAATGAGGCAGCTATGTACAAGGAAGCAAGTGGATCATTTGTATCCTTCAGCGTTAGTATACGTAGTGTTAGTATACTGTGTTAGTATAGTGTTAGTATACGTAGTGTTAGTATATTGTGTTAGTATACTGTGTTAGTATATTGTGTTAGTATACTGTGTTAGTATAGTGTTAGTATACTGTGTTAGTGTAGTGTGTTAGTATACTGTGTTAGTATAGTATTAGTATACTGTGTTAGTATAGTGTTAGTATACTGTGTTAGTATAGTGTTAGTATAGTGTTAGTATACGTAGTGTTAGTATATTGTGTTAGTATACTGTGTTAGTATATTGTGTTAGTATACTGTGTTAGTATAGTGTTAGTATACTGTGTTAGTGTAGTGTGTTAGTATACTGTGTTAGTATAGTATTAGTATACTGTGTTAGTATAGTGTTAGTATACTGTGTTAGTATAGTGTTAGTATAGTGTTAGTGTACTGTGTTAGTATACTGTGTTAGTATAGTGTTAGTATACTGTGTTAGTATAGTGTTAGTATACTGTGTTAGTATAGTGTTAGTATAGTGTTAGTATACTGTGTTAGTATACTGTGTTAGTATAGTGTTAGTATACTGTGTTAGTATAGTGTTAGTATACTGTGTTAGTATAGTGTTAGTATAGTGTTAGTATACTGTGTTAGTATACTGTGTTAGTATAGTGTTAGTATACTGTGTTAGTATACTGTGTTAGTATACGTGTTAGTATACTGTGTTAGTATACTGTTAGTAATTAGTATACTGTGTTAGTATACTGTGTTAGTATATGTGTTAGTATACTTGTGTTAGTATACTGCTGTTAGTATACTGTGGGTAGGTATATGTGTTAGTATACTGTGTTAGTATACTGTGTTAGTATAGTGTTAGTATACTGTGTTAGTATAGTGTTAGTATACCTGTGGTTAGTATACTGTGGTTAGTATAGTGTTAGTATACTGTGTTTAGGGTGATACTGTGTTAGTATAGTGTTAGTATACTGTGTTAGTATACTGTGTTGGGTATACTGTAGTATAGTGTAGTACTGGTGTTAGTAATACTGTGTTAGCTATACTGTGTTAGTATACTGTGGTTAGTATAAGTGTTAGTATACTGTGTTAGTATAGTGTTAGTTAGTTACTGTGTTAGTATACTGTGTTAGTATAGTGTTAGTAATACTAGTAGTTTAGTATACTGTGTTTAGTATACTGGTTAGTATACCTGTGTTAGTATACTGCCTGTTAGTATACGTGTTAGTATACTGTGTTAGTATAAGTGGTTAGTATAATGTGTTAGTATACTGTGTTAGTATACCTGTGTTAGTATAAGTGTTAGTATACTGTGGTTAGTATACTGTGTTAGTATAGTGTTAAGTTATACTGTGTTTTTTAGTTATACTGTGTTAGTATAGTGTTAGTATTTTTTACTGTGTTAGTATACTGTGTTAAGTATAGTATTAGGTATACTGTGTTAGTATAGTGTTAGTATACTGTCATTAGTACAGTGTTAGTATACTGTTGTTAGGTATAGTGTGTTAGTATAGTGTTAGTATACTGTGTTAGTATACTGTGTTAGTATAGTGTTAGTATACTGTGTTAGTATACTGTGTTAGTATAGTATACTGTGTTAGTGTAGTGGTTTAGTATAGTGTTAGTATAGTGTTAGTATACTGTATTAGTATAGTGTGTTAGTATACTGTGCTAGTATAGTATTAGTATACTGTGTTAGTGTAGTGTGTTAGTGTAGTGTGTTAGTATAGTGTTAGTATAGTGTTAGTATACTGTGTTAGTATAGTGTTAGTATAGTGTGTTAGTATAGTGTTACTATGCTGTGTTAGTATACTGTGTTAGTATAGTATTAGTATACTGTGTTAGTGTAGTGTGTTAGTGTAGTGTGTTAGTACAGTGTTAGTATACTGTGTTAGTATACTGTGTTAGTATAGTGTTAGTATACTGTGTTAGTATACTGTGTTAGTATAGTGTTAGTATACTGTGTTAGTATACTGTGTTAGTATAGTATTAGTATACTGTGTTAGTATAGTGTTAGTATACTGTGTTAGTATACTGTGTTAGTATAGTGTTAGTATACTGTGTTAGTATACTGTGTTAGTATAGTATTAGTATACTGTGTTAGTATAGTGTTAGTATAGTGTTAGTATACTGTATTAGTACAGTGTTAGTATACTGTGTTAGTATAGTGTGTGGTATGCTAACACTGAAGGATAACTGATACTAACAGTATATATATATACTATGCTACCAGCAACACACTTAGGAGCAAACTAGTGCTGCTCCTTCTCATTTTCCTGTTATCAACGTTGATATTAATTGTGAGATGAAATGCTATTGAGGATCCATAGGTTGATCACTTGAGAAGAGAGATAATGTACAGGAGGTCAGGCATGTTCTTCACGCTGCAGTTTCATTGATGTGGCTTGCTAAGGTACAGAAATGAGAAGATGGTGTGATGGCGCCCTCTAGTGAGGCATGGGGAATACATTTAAAATCTTTTAATGGCCACAAACGCATCTTAAATAAGAAACCAAAACTAAACTAAAAAGCAAAATGTTGGTTATTTGTGATGCATCACATGGTACAGTGAGCGAAGGCCTTGTAAACACTGGGAACACGTGAGTCAATGAGCTGCTGGGAGGGAGTGGAAATAAGAGTCGCTCTCAAATCTCTTCCTCTGTTTGCTTGGGAAACCTTGCAAAGCAAACACAGCATCCTCTCTTCTGGATTCCTGTATGGTTACTGCAGCACGCAGGAGAAGAGAAGAAAACAATCCAGTTAAAAGTCCAGTTGAACATAGTGTCTCAAGCAGCTCATGGGAAGTTAGGGTCATGTTGTAACGCCCGACTCAACGCACACTCACACCTTGGGTCCAGCAGGTGACCTCTCGACCTCATCGCCCTTGGTGCTGCACATGCACGAGCCTGGCACTCGAAACGGAGGCCTCGTGCACGTGCATTGGGCCTCCATGCGATGCTTCTCCTGCCTTATACAACAGCATTAGGTCCATTATGTTTCTGTAGGGCAGAACATTGAGGAAAGATTAATTTACTAAAAATACTTGTAGACTTACTATAATTTGAGTGGATTCATTCGATCGGTCAGCCATTAGTGACGGAAATGCGCTAAGAGAATGTGTTTTGAATTGACTTCGCCTGCGTCCTGTACCGAGACCCCTCCTGGCTCCATCTCTGACCACTCAGACGCAATCTGTGCACCACTTCAACCTTCAAGATTCACAGAAGTTTAATGGTCCACACCTAACACATACAGGCATCATGCAGTGGAAAATGAAAAACGTGCTCGATGCCAAGCGGAAATGTGCAACATACAATAGGGCCTACAAATATCCCAAATTGGACGGGACTCAGAAACAGAATCATCCACACTATTTAGAGTCTTTCAACCGTAAAAACCGCAGCATATTATAATGAAAAATTTAACCAAATAAGCATATAAACAGCAAGACAACAAGGCACATAAACACTTCTCCAACCCGGCCTCCAGCCTCCCACATTCGTGGCTGTGGAGGGTTTGTTAAATAAGGGGGAGGGTATAAATACACCGGCAAGCTATTCTCTGAAGGAAACAGGAAATGTCGTCACCATGGTGTTCAGTCAACATCTTTCAGCTGCAGCGACTTGTGCTGCCGATCCCCTGCTGGAGGATGCCAGGGCGAGATCCGCCGGGAGGCCGAAGCACCAGTTACGGTGCATTTTAGCGTTGATGTACCAGCGGCAGGGAAGCATGCCTATTCACTTATTGCATTCTGGTGTTTACAAAATAAACGTTTTCCAAAACACGTGAAATGACTTATAGTCTATATAAACATATTACTTATCCCCACATGGAACCCACGTTTGTGTGGCGTCTGTTCCATCCCGGACACAAACGTGTTGCTGCGTGTGTTTGGAGTGCAGGTTGTTTGGAGTGCAGTTGTTTGGAGTGCAGTTTGTTTGGAGTGCAGGTTGTTTGGAGTGTAGATTGTTTGGAGTGTAGTTTGTTTGGAGTGTAGTTTGTTTGGAGTGCAGGTTGTTTGGAGTGTAGTTGTTTGGAGTGTAGTTTGTTTGGAGTGTAGTTTGTTTGGAGTGTAGTTTGTTTGGAGTGCAGTTTGTAAGCCTTTATCGACGCAGAGTTGGAGGGCTTTCTAAGCCACGTCCACTTGAGGGTAATTGGTGTGGAACGACACTGAACGTGGTGGAGCCTCCACGCACAACGAGTGAGACGCAGTGCTGGGTGGGGGGCCGGTGGTAGGGCGCCCGGGTTGGAGTTGGGCCCATAGGGAGGGAGCAGGTTCTACAGGGAGGAGGTTGGATCACTGGCACAGTGGTGCCAAGAGAACAACCTCGCCCTCAACGTCAAGAAGACCAAGGAGCTGATTGTGGACTACAGGAAGCAGAGAGGAGAGCACGCCCCCATCTCCATCGACGGCTGCTGCAGTAGAGAGGGTCAGCAGCTTCAAGTTCCTCGCGTGCACATCTCCGAGGGAACTTGCATGGTCCACGCACCCCACACACTGGTGAAAAGGCCCCAACACGCCTGTATTTCCTCAGGCAACTGAGGAAATTCAACATGTGCCCCCGCATCCTCAGAACATTCTACTCCAGTACCATCGAGAGTGTTTCTCACAGGATGCATCACCGTCTGGTACCGGGAACTGCACCGGCACTGGAGCGTAGAACACTACAGAGGGTGGTGCGGACGGCCCAGTACATCGTTGGAGGTGAGCTTCCCTCCCTCCTGGATATATACATCAGGCGGTGGCTGTGGCCGAAGGCCAAACGGGATTATTAAAGACAATAACCACCCCCAGCCACCGAACTGGTACCACCCTTCTACCCGGTCAGGCCCAGCGCGATACGCAGTATCAAGTGCCCACGAGCAGACTCAGAGACAGCTTCCACAGTCCAGGCCATCAGGCTTGCCTGACACAAGTGCTTAGTACTCAAGTGTTACTGGCTAGTGCTAGTGCTTAGTGCTAGTCCCTGGCTGCAAAGTGCTGGTAGTTAGCTGCTAAAGTGCCCGGTGGTTACTGCTGACTGCTGTGACATTCTGTGAATGTCAAAATATAACAATGTATATTTTATTACATTGATTTATATTTGTATTACTCCCCTTAATATTTTTTGCATACTTTATTTTATCTTATAGTTTTCTTTTGTTTAGATTTTTTGTAACTTGTTATAGTTTTCCATTCTATTTATATTTGTGTTCTTTTATAACTGCGGTCGGTTGTCGGGCGTTTTGCATGTAAGAATTTCACTCACTGCTTATACTTGTGTAAACTGTGAAGTGACAATAAAACACTTGAAACTTGAGCAGAGTCAGAGGCGTTTTAAAGTGTTGCTCTCTTGCCATCGTCTCCCCTCTCTTAACACTTCTCACCATTTCAAATCGTACCTCTGCTGAACTTTAAAGCAGATATTGGTGAAATTCAAAGGATCAAATAAAAGTCACATTCAACAAGTTTGACAAGTTAGCTACTCCAATTCAGCTGATTCCTATCGTTTAGCACTCAGTCTATCAGTATTGCGGCTGTAAGAATTAAAATAAAACTAAATACAAACATCTGCCTTATATGTCCTCCACCCAAGTCTAACTGGCCACCAAACTACAGATGCATCAGAACTAAACTCCTCCAGCGGTTTCAGACAACCGTTGTGTGGGAAACGGTGCCAGACCGAGCTTGCCTTACACTTAACACCAGGCTAGTGTTCCTGGAAAGCATTCAACGGGGGGAGCGGACTATGGCTATGTTCAAATGACCGGCCAGGTGGCCTAGATCCGCTACATGCGACTCAGATAAGATTGTTCTGGAGCAATGTGAACAGCACAACGCACATGGAAATCTGATCGTTTCTAATCAGATCTGGCCCACTTTTCCATGCGCTTCTAGATCCGACATCGGATCTCGGGCAAAGCGACAGAAGAGAGCGCTGTGCAGTGGTGCATACGTTGATAGCACGACGACGTGTCCATCCATTATTCCAATAGGAACATAAAACAATGACAATATTGGCATTTCTTCCCTTTAAAATGTTAGTACCGATTGCTTTTAGTGGATGGGTCACACTGCTTACTGTTGATAACCTTTTGATCTCTAGGGAACGGGGTCAAAACAAACCCAGATAGCCGTGAGAGCCCGCTGTGTGTGTATGTGTGACAATGAGCAGAGTGTGTTCTCAGCAGCAGGTCCCGGTGACCAGAGGCCCTCACAAAGCAAGCTACGCTGCCTGGTTCTAAACACACAATCAGGAGTACAGTAGAGGAGGCCGGCTCCATTGTGGGGAACAAGGGGGGTGGGGGGGGGGGGGCAGGTCTGCAATTAAACAAAACTAAACAAAAAAAAAACAACGATCAGGGTTTTTTTTGTGTTCCGTTTTTATTTGCAATGTTCTTTATTATCTTTTCCAGTTTTGGACGTGAAAAGAGGCATTCATTTTCTTTTAATTAAATATCTTTTTTATGAAAGTAAAGCAAGAGGGGGAAAAAAAAGTATTTACATGTTTTGTTTTGTTTTTCAATTATGAACCGATAATCAATGACTTGGGTGTGTGTGGAGGGGGGGAATTACAACACCTTCTGCCAGCTGAGGAGAGAAACATATAAATAGGGAGGGGGGCATTACATGGAGTTACATCTTGGAAAAGAAAACAAAAATATCTATAATATATATATTTATATATATTTACAGAACTCTCCTGAAATGCATTTCCACTGACGGAAGCAGAAAAGGCCTTAGGATTCGTACTGTTCCAACGCTTTTGTTTTTTCTCCATTACATTTTCTTAAAGTTGATTTCATTTCCTATCCTCTATATATCATTTCATTTAGTTTGTCATTTTGCTTCAAGTTTTCGATAACGATGGTATCTGAATGATTTAAAAACTCCATCAATGGGCTGGGTGGGGGAAGCCCCACCCCCACCCCGGGCCGACTCCCCCTGGCATAGCAGGAGACAGAAACCAGACACACACACACACAAACACACACGCACGCACGCACGCACGGGTGGGCCAGCGTGGGGGGATGGTGGCCGTGGTTACATGGTCATAAGGACAGCATTGTCAGCTCCCCAGCAGCAAAAAGGTCCACAAATGTCCATCAGCAGCCCTCCACCACCCCTCTGGCCACGCCCCCCGGTCAGTTACCAGCACAATAACTCCTGTTCACCGCAGCGACCAGACACGATACCCTACAAAAAAAGAAAACAAAAGAAAGAAAACAACAAACACCCCTAAACTGTTAAGTCTCTCTTCCGTATGCGTTCCTTTGTTTGGTTTTTCTTATTTTATTATTAAAAAAGAGAAAATAAAGAAAGCGCACTCCAAATGTTATCACCCCCGGGGGTGAAAAAATAAAATAGTCTAAACACCTACACGCGCCATGACACGCCGTGCACGGGACACACACACACACACACACACACACACACACACAAACAAACACTGCATTCCGTGTCACTGCTCAACCATCACGATCTGTGAAGTAAATCATCCAAAAAATATAGATGTGAGCAGCAGTTTGTTTAACGCATGTCTGTTTTGTTTTTTTGTCCTCAGTCATTAAGCAAAATGACTTGAATAGTGTCACCGTGTTTAAAACATAAAAAAATACTGACGTAATCGCAAAACGTCCCTTTCTCCTCTGAGCCTTCTGGCTCGCACTTCTCCGTTAATTCATCGTGTTTTGTTAGTTCAAGCAGACATCGAGCAGCGCAAGATATTGTTTTCTCCTAAGAAAATAAGACAAAAAAGCCACAAAGAAACAAAAACAAAAAAAAGATCGAAGTTCGATCCGTAATACAATCTCTCCCAGTTGAAGAATTTTTTTTCTTGTTTTTTTTCTGTTTATGCAGAAGGGTTTTTAACGGATTCAGCGTCCTCTGAGTCGGCTCTCCCGGCTCATCTCTTCTTCTTCTTCTTCTTTTTAATGATATATATTTTCATGTGACAATCCCTCCAGTCCTCCAGGGGGTGCTGGGGGCAGCTCTTAGCTGTTGTCTGACTCAATGTCGGCCTCCCGGAGCCATGTGAAGAAGGTGGTGACAGACTTAAGGGCCACGCCTTTGCCCTGCTGCTCGGCCGGGTCCTTGCTAGCGCCCCACTTCTCGAAGGCCTCCTCCTTGATGACGTCGTCGTCATACAGCGCATCAAAGAACATCCGCAACAAGCCTGGGGAAGAGAGAGAGACAGAGAGAGGTTGATTATGGTATGAAGACGTAAAGATGGATACACACAACATGACTGATCAGACATATCATCTCACAAATCAGACTTTAGATGAAAAATCTAACAAAACTGGAAACAAGGCGTAACTCCGCCCCTTTCAGTTTCTGGTTTCTTGCTGTACCGTCTCCCCCAAGAAGTTCTGTTATAATGTAGTAGGGCTGCTGGATCAGAGACTAGATGCCTAATAACAATGATTCCCAACCTTTGACCTTAGGTGTACCACGTAATTCTTTACGCAGACCACCTAATGCAAATGGTAAAAAATAGAATATCTACCAAGTGTGCCAGCACCCCCTTTATACACAAGTATGGATGGATGGATGGTCGTGGCCAGTGGGGAACAATAGAGAGATAGTCACTAATACTGCACATTTCTAATATATTCATTAGCTATATTTTTTCTGTCTATTTCAAGAATACAATCCCACATAACACCTGCAGTACCATCACATACCACAGGTTGAAAACCACTGCCATTCATTTATATCAATGAACTTAGCATTTAACTACACAGCTTTGATTTCGCAATACAAGAAAAGGTTTGGTGAGGTAGCAGGGCCAGCATGGGCCCTGATAGGACACTCAGAGCTGCTATAACACTAGCATGGGCCCTGATAGGACACTCAGAGCTGCTATAACACTAGCATGGGCCCTGATAGGACACTCAGAGCTGCTATAACACTAGCATGGGCCCTGATAGGACACTCAGAGCTGCTATAACACTAGCATGGGCCCTGATAGGACACTCAGAGCTGCTATAACCACTAGCAGGGCCCCCTGATAGGACACTCAGAGGCTGCTATAACACTAGCATGGGCCCTGATAGGACACTCAGAGCTGCTATAACACTAGCATGGGCCCTGATAGGACACTCAGAGCTGCTATAACACTAGCATGGGCCCTGATAGGACACTCAGAGCTGCCAGTAGAGAGGGTCAGCAGCTTCAAGTTCCTCGGCGTGCACATCTCCGAGGACCTCACATGGACCACGCACACCACACACGTGGTGAAAAAGGCCCAACAACGCCTGTATTTCCTCAGGCAACTGAGGAAATTCAACATGTGCCCCCGCATCCTCAGAACATTCTACTCCTGTACCATCGAGAGTGTTCTTACAGGATGCATCACCGTCTGGTACGGGAACTGCACCGCACTGGAGCGTAGAACACTACAGAGGGTGGTGCGGACGGCCCAGTACATCGTTGGAGGTGAGCTTCCCCTCCCTCCTGGATATATACACCAGGCGGTGCGTGGCCAAGGCCAAAAGGATTATTAAAGACAATAACCACCCCAGCCACAAACTGTACACACTTCTACCATCAGGCAGGCGATACCGCAGTAATCAAGTGACAGACTCAGAGACAGCTTCCACAGTCAGGACATCAGGCTGCTGGACTAAACGCTTGGTGTTTGATGCCTAAACGCATGTTGCCCACTGTCTTATGGAAAATAGCATTGGTAAGGTCGGATAAACGTTTCCATGAAAGTTGTGAAGACCCATCACCTTTTACTGTTTAACCGCTTAGAAACACACAAGCGCCTATTGTGAAAATGAATTGTGAACTACTCTCGAATGCAATAACCCCCCAACTCCAAAACGGTAGGGAAGCAAGTAGAGGTGCACCAGCACAAGATACATACAGAGGGATCATTGGGCAATAGCGTCTTATGAGGTTATTGTGTGCGTGGCTGCAAAATGCGTTTGAGCGCGAGATAAGTGCAGTTTGGACATCCATGCCTCTCGCGACTAAACGCTTGGTGTTTGATGCCTAAACCGATGTTGCCCCACTGTCTTATGATGTACTCATGCCCACACAAGCATTGGTAAGGTCGGATAAACGTTTCCATGAAAGTTGTGAAGACCCATCACCTTTTACTGTTTAACCGCTTAGAAACACACAAGCGCCTATTGTGAAAATGAATTGTGAACTACTCTCGAATGCAATAACCCCCCAACTCCAAAACGGTAGGGAAGCAAGTAGAGGTGCACCAGCACAAGATACATACAGAGGGATCATTGGGCAATAGCGTCTTATGAGGTTATTGTGTGCGTGGCTGCAAAATGCGTTTGAGCGCGAGATAAGTGCAGTTTGGACATCCATGCCTCTCGCGACTAAACGCTTGGTGTTTGATGCCTAAACCGATGTTGCCCCACTGTCTTATGATGTACTCATGCCCACACAAGCATTGGTAAGGTCGGATAAACGTTTCCATGAAAGTTGTGAAGACCCATCACCTTTTACTGTTTAACCGCTTAGAAACACACAAGCGCCTATTGTGAAAATGAATTGTGAACTACTCTCGAATGCAATAACCCCCCAACTCCAAAACGGTAGGGAAGCAAGTAGAGGTGCACCAGCACAAGATACATACAGAGGGATCATTGGGCAATAGCGTCTTATGAGGTTATTGTGTGCGTGGCTGCAAAATGCGTTTGAGCGCGAGATAAGTGCAGTTTGGACATCCATGCCTCTCGCGACTAAACGCTTGGTGTTTGATGCCTAAACCGATGTTGCCCCACTGTCTTATGATGTACTCATGCCCACACAAGCATTGGTAAGGTCGGATAAACGTTTCCATGAAAGTTGTGAAGACCCATCACCTTTTACTGTTTAACCGCTTAGAAACACACAAGCGCCTATTGTGAAAATGAATTGTGAACTACTCTCGAATGCAATAACCCCCCAACTCCAAAACGGTAGGGAAGCAAGTAGAGGTGCACCAGCACAAGATACATACAGAGGGATCATTGGGCAATAGCGTCTTATGAGGTTATTGTGTGCGTGGCTGCAAAATGCGTTTGAGCGCGAGATAAGTGCAGTTTGGACATCCATGCCTCTCGCGACTAAACGCTTGGTGTTTGATGCCTAAACCGATGTTGCCCCACTGTCTTATGATGTACTCATGCCCACACAAGCATTGGTAAGGTCGGATAAACGTTTCCATGAAAGTTGTGAAGACCCATCACCTTTTACTGTTTAACCGCTTAGAAACACACAAGCGCCTATTGTGAAAATGAATTGTGAACTACTCTCGAATGCAATAACCCCCCAACTCCAAAACGGTAGGGAAGCAAGTAGAGGTGCACCAGCACAAGATACATACAGAGGGATCATTGGGCAATAGCGTCTTATGAGGTTATTGTGTGCGTGGCTGCAAAATGCGTTTGAGCGCGAGATAAGTGCAGTTTGGACATCCATGCCTCTCGCGACTAAACGCTTGGTGTTTGATGCCTAAACCGATGTTGCCCCACTGTCTTATGATGTACTCATGCCCACACAAGCATTGGTAAGGTCGGATAAACGTTTCCATGAAAGTTGTGAAGACCCATCACCTTTTACTGTTTAACCGCTTAGAAACACACAAGCGCCTATTGTGAAAATGAATTGTGAACTACTCTCGAATGCAATAACCCCCCAACTCCAAAACGGTAGGGAAGCAAGTAGAGGTGCACCAGCACAAGATACATACAGAGGGATCATTGGGCAATAGCGTCTTATGAGGTTATTGTGTGCGTGGCTGCAAAATGCGTTTGAGCGCGAGATAAGTGCAGTTTGGACATCCATGCCTCTCGCGACTAAACGCTTGGTGTTTGATGCCTAAACCGATGTTGCCCCACTGTCTTATGATGTACTCATGCCCACACAAGCATTGGTAAGGTCGGATAAACGTTTCCATGAAAGTTGTGAAGACCCATCACCTTTTACTGTTTAACCGCTTAGAAACACACAAGCGCCTATTGTGAAAATGAATTGTGAACTACTCTCGAATGCAATAACCCCCCAACTCCAAAACGGTAGGGAAGCAAGTAGAGGTGCACCAGCACAAGATACATACAGAGGGATCATTGGGCAATAGCGTCTTATGAGGTTATTGTGTGCGTGGCTGCAAAATGCGTTTGAGCGCGAGATAAGTGCAGTTTGGACATCCATGCCTCTCGCGACTAAACGCTTGGTGTTTGATGCCTAAACCGATGTTGCCCCACTGTCTTATGATGTACTCATGCCCACACAAGCATTGGTAAGGTCGGATAAACGTTTCCATGAAAGTTGTGAAGACCCATCACCTTTTACTGTTTAACCGCTTAGAAACACACAAGCGCCTATTGTGAAAATGAATTGTGAACTACTCTCGAATGCAATAACCCCCCAACTCCAAAACGGTAGGGAAGCAAGTAGAGGTGCACCAGCACAAGATACATACAGAGGGATCATTGGGCAATAGCGTCTTATGAGGTTATTGTGTGCGTGGCTGCAAAATGCGTTTGAGCGCGAGATAAGTGCAGTTTGGACATCCATGCCTCTCGCGACTAAACGCTTGGTGTTTGATGCCTAAACCGATGTTGCCCCACTGTCTTATGATGTACTCATGCCCACACAAGCATTGGTAAGGTCGGATAAACGTTTCCATGAAAGTTGTGAAGACCCATCACCTTTTACTGTTTAACCGCTTAGAAACACACAAGCGCCTATTGTGAAAATGAATTGTGAACTACTCTCGAATGCAATAACCCCCCAACTCCAAAACGGTAGGGAAGCAAGTAGAGGTGCACCAGCACAAGATACATACAGAGGGATCATTGGGCAATAGCGTCTTATGAGGTTATTGTGTGCGTGGCTGCAAAATGCGTTTGAGCGCGAGATAAGTGCAGTTTGGACATCCATGCCTCTCGCGACTAAACGCTTGGTGTTTGATGCCTAAACCGATGTTGCCCCACTGTCTTATGATGTACTCATGCCCACACAAGCATTGGTAAGGTCGGATAAACGTTTCCATGAAAGTTGTGAAGACCCATCACCTTTTACTGTTTAACCGCTTAGAAACACACAAGCGCCTATTGTGAAAATGAATTGTGAACTACTCTCGAATGCAATAACCCCCCAACTCCAAAACGGTAGGGAAGCAAGTAGAGGTGCACCAGCACAAGATACATACAGAGGGATCATTGGGCAATAGCGTCTTATGAGGTTATTGTGTGCGTGGCTGCAAAATGCGTTTGAGCGCGAGATAAGTGCAGTTTGGACATCCATGCCTCTCGCGACTAAACGCTTGGTGTTTGATGCCTAAACCGATGTTGCCCCACTGTCTTATGATGTACTCATGCCCACACAAGCATTGGTAAGGTCGGATAAACGTTTCCATGAAAGTTGTGAAGACCCATCACCTTTTACTGTTTAACCGCTTAGAAACACACAAGCGCCTATTGTGAAAATGAATTGTGAACTACTCTCGAATGCAATAACCCCCCAACTCCAAAACGGTAGGGAAGCAAGTAGAGGTGCACCAGCACAAGATACATACAGAGGGATCATTGGGCAATAGCGTCTTATGAGGTTATTGTGTGCGTGGCTGCAAAATGCGTTTGAGCGCGAGATAAGTGCAGTTTGGACATCCATGCCTCTCGCGACTAAACGCTTGGTGTTTGATGCCTAAACCGATGTTGCCCCACTGTCTTATGATGTACTCATGCCCACACAAGCATTGGTAAGGTCGGATAAACGTTTCCATGAAAGTTGTGAAGACCCATCACCTTTTACTGTTTAACCGCTTAGAAACACACAAGCGCCTATTGTGAAAATGAATTGTGAACTACTCTCGAATGCAATAACCCCCCAACTCCAAAACGGTAGGGAAGCAAGTAGAGGTGCACCAGCACAAGATACATACAGAGGGATCATTGGGCAATAGCGTCTTATGAGGTTATTGTGTGCGTGGCTGCAAAATGCGTTTGAGCGCGAGATAAGTGCAGTTTGGACATCCATGCCTCTCGCGACTAAACGCTTGGTGTTTGATGCCTAAACCGATGTTGCCCCACTGTCTTATGATGTACTCATGCCCACACAAGCATTGGTAAGGTCGGATAAACGTTTCCATGAAAGTTGTGAAGACCCATCACCTTTTACTGTTTAACCGCTTAGAAACACACAAGCGCCTATTGTGAAAATGAATTGTGAACTACTCTCGAATGCAATAACCCCCCAACTCCAAAACGGTAGGGAAGCAAGTAGAGGTGCACCAGCACAAGATACATACAGAGGGATCATTGGGCAATAGCGTCTTATGAGGTTATTGTGTGCGTGGCTGCAAAATGCGTTTGAGCGCGAGATAAGTGCAGTTTGGACATCCATGCCTCTCGCGACTAAACGCTTGGTGTTTGATGCCTAAACCGATGTTGCCCCACTGTCTTATGATGTACTCATGCCCACACAAGCATTGGTAAGGTCGGATAAACGTTTCCATGAAAGTTGTGAAGACCCATCACCTTTTACTGTTTAACCGCTTAGAAACACACAAGCGCCTATTGTGAAAATGAATTGTGAACTACTCTCGAATGCAATAACCCCCCAACTCCAAAACGGTAGGGAAGCAAGTAGAGGTGCACCAGCACAAGATACATACAGAGGGATCATTGGGCAATAGCGTCTTATGAGGTTATTGTGTGCGTGGCTGCAAAATGCGTTTGAGCGCGAGATAAGTGCAGTTTGGACATCCATGCCTCTCGCGACTAAACGCTTGGTGTTTGATGCCTAAACCGATGTTGCCCCACTGTCTTATGATGTACTCATGCCCACACAAGCATTGGTAAGGTCGGATAAACGTTTCCATGAAAGTTGTGAAGACCCATCACCTTTTACTGTTTAACCGCTTAGAAACACACAAGCGCCTATTGTGAAAATGAATTGTGAACTACTCTCGAATGCAATAACCCCCCAACTCCAAAACGGTAGGGAAGCAAGTAGAGGTGCACCAGCACAAGATACATACAGAGGGATCATTGGGCAATAGCGTCTTATGAGGTTATTGTGTGCGTGGCTGCAAAATGCGTTTGAGCGCGAGATAAGTGCAGTTTGGACATCCATGCCTCTCGCGACTAAACGCTTGGTGTTTGATGCCTAAACCGATGTTGCCCCACTGTCTTATGATGTACTCATGCCCACACAAGCATTGGTAAGGTCGGATAAACGTTTCCATGAAAGTTGTGAAGACCCATCACCTTTTACTGTTTAACCGCTTAGAAACACACAAGCGCCTATTGTGAAAATGAATTGTGAACTACTCTCGAATGCAATAACCCCCCAACTCCAAAACGGTAGGGAAGCAAGTAGAGGTGCACCAGCACAAGATACATACAGAGGGATCATTGGGCAATAGCGTCTTATGAGGTTATTGTGTGCGTGGCTGCAAAATGCGTTTGAGCGCGAGATAAGTGCAGTTTGGACATCCATGCCTCTCGCGACTAAACGCTTGGTGTTTGATGCCTAAACCGATGTTGCCCCACTGTCTTATGATGTACTCATGCCCACACAAGCATTGGTAAGGTCGGATAAACGTTTCCATGAAAGTTGTGAAGACCCATCACCTTTTACTGTTTAACCGCTTAGAAACACACAAGCGCCTATTGTGAAAATGAATTGTGAACTACTCTCGAATGCAATAACCCCCCAACTCCAAAACGGTAGGGAAGCAAGTAGAGGTGCACCAGCACAAGATACATACAGAGGGATCATTGGGCAATAGCGTCTTATGAGGTTATTGTGTGCGTGGCTGCAAAATGCGTTTGAGCGCGAGATAAGTGCAGTTTGGACATCCATGCCTCTCGCGACTAAACGCTTGGTGTTTTGATGCTAACGATGTTCCCCACTGTCTTATGATGTACTCATGCCCACACAAGCATTGGTAAGGTCGGATAAACGTTTCCATGAAGTTGTGAAGACCCATCACCTTTTACTGTTTAACCGCTTAGAAACACACAAGCGCCTATTGTGAAAATGAATTGTGAACTACTCTCCGAATGCAATAACCCCCCAACTCCAAAACGGTAGGGAAGCAAGTAGAGGTTGCACCAGCAAAGATACATACAGAGGGATCATTGGGCAATAGCGTCTTAATGGAGGGTTACTGCTAGTGCTAGTGCTGGTAGTAGTGCTAAGTGTTGGTGCTAGTGCTGGTGTTACTGCCAGTGCTAGTGCTGGTGTTACTGCCAGTGCTAGTGCTGGTGTTACTGCTAGTGCTGGTAGTAGTGTTAAGTGTTGGTGCTAGTGCTGGTGCTAGTGTTGTGTTGACTGTCTGAGAAGGTGTTCTGTGAATGTCAGCATATAACAATGTATATTTTATTAAATTGATTTTTATGTGTATTGCTCCCCTGGATATTTTGTTGTATATTTTATACAGAATTTCTATTTTATTTCTATTTTGTATTCTTTTATAATTACCGTATTTTTCGGACTATAAGGCGCACTTAAAATCCTGTAATTTTCTCAAAAATCGACAGTGCGCCTTATAATCCGGTGCGCCTTATGTATTAACCTCGAACCGATTTTATGTGGTACACGGCGCTCAAAAATCTGTCAAGCAGCGCCGCTTAATGGATTGTCGGCGCATTACGGCTACCGCGGAGTAATACTTGATGGATTGTCGGCGCATTACGGCTACCGCGGAGTAATACTTGATGGATTGTCGGCGCATTACGGCTACCACGGCGTAATACTAGCCTTGCGGAGTAATACGTACTGTGCTTCAACATACCGGTAATATTATGGTGTGTGTATAAGGACTGAAGATGAAGAATTTGATGGATTTGTGGATGAGGAATGAACTGAGAAAGTGAGTGTATTGTTTTGTATTTTATGTGTTACAACTGAACAATGTTGAGAGTTATTGTGAATGAGTTGAATAAAGTTCGATTTATCTGACTGTTTTGTGTTGCTTAATGCGCCTTATAATGCGGTGCGCCTTATAATCCGGTGCGCCTTATGTATGAAAATAGACCCGTTCATTGACAGTGCGCCTTATAATCCGGTGCGCTTTATAGTCCGGAAAATACGGTACTGTCGGCTGTTTTGCACACAAGCTTTTCACTTACTGCTTATACTCACGTGTAAACTGTGAAGTGACAATAAAAATACTTGAAACTTGAAACTATAACACTAGCATGGGCCCTGATAGGACACTCAGAGCTGCTATAACTAGGGGTCGACCGATTATCGGCCTGGCCAATAATCGGATCCGATATTCATAATTTTTTCGTTATTTTTTTGTGATCTGATTGGCGATTAAATACAATTTTTTTAAATGCGCTCCTTTCGGCAAAATGCACTCCTTGCAGGCGGCTCTGATGCAGTCGCCTCTCTCTGGCTCAATGTCCCGCCGGCAGCATTATTGGATTGGCTATACATCACTACATACATACATACATACATACATCACTACATACATACATCACTACATACATACATCACTACATACATACATCACTACATACATACATACATCACTACATACATACATACATCACTACATACATACATCACTACATACATACATCACTACATACATACATCACTACATACATACATCACTACATACATCACACATACATACATACATCACTACATACATACATCACTACATACATACATCACTACATACATACATACATCACTACATACATACATCACTACATACATACATACATACATACATACATACATACATACATCACTACATACATACATCACTACATACATACATCACTACATACATACATACATCACTACATACATACATACATCACTACATACATACATACATCACTACATACATACATCACTACATACATACATCACGACATACATACATCACTACATACATACATCACTACAATCACGACATACATACATCACGACATACATACATCACGACATACATACATCACGACATACATACATCACTACATACATACATCACGACATACATACATCACTACATACATACATCACTACATACATACATCACGACATACATACATCACGACATACATACATCACGACATACATACATCACTACATACATACATCACGACATACATACATCACTACATACATACATCACGACATACATACATCACTACATACATACATCACTACATACATACATACATCACGACATACATACATCACTACATACATACATCACTACATACATACATCACTACATACATACATCACTACATACATACATCACTACATACATACATACATCACTACATACATACATCACTACATACATACATCACATACATACATCACTACATACATACATCACTACATACATACATCACGGGTACAAAATAGTAAATCTGTATGTATTTGTGGGAGACACGTGGGAAAGAGGAACGCATGCAGAGTGAGATGCATCGCTGAGATGAGAGGCTGCATGGTTTTTCATGCTCGCCGAGGAAGGCTTGTCAGCTGAAACGTCCGCGCCAAAACAAAGAAAGATAAATAAAACAAAATTAAATTGAGTGCGGACTACTTTGCTTTCTTCCCATCACCTCCGTTGTGAATGAAATTCCGTTGCTTTTTTTTTGCCCTTCTTTAGTACTAAACGAGATTTTTACAGGAAGAAAACCTTTAGGGAGCCATTTAGTTAATTATTTTTATCTATTTAAAATTTCAGTTCAGATTATAAGAAATGTGCTAGGAGCTCCCTGCACTTTATTTTTCAAAATATAATGTTGAAATGCTCCGTTTTCCAGCATTTAATTAAACATTAAAGGCATTTAAAGGATGTTTTGTGTAGGAGTTAGTGTTATTGTGAATAATTTTGACACTAAAATGTTCATTTTTACCGCAAATGCATAGCGGCTATCGGTCCCCTTGATGACTAATAATCGGTATCGGCCCAGAAAAAACCATATCGGTTGACCCCTAGCTATAACACTAGCACACGTAGTGGAGAGGCGGCCACTCACTGGCAGGCTGCTCCAGCTCCACCATCAGGGCCTGCAGGGCGTAGAGAGCCTGCAGCTCCTTCTGCTCGCTGCTCAGGTACTTCTGCAGCACCTCCGCCCGGCTGCTCAACAGATTCCTCTCCACCTTGTTGGGGCTCTCGTCTGGACACATCAAGCACATCAGACACATGTGAGCAGACACGGGACACTCGTGGCCCCACATCATGTTATGAGTGGAACATGCATGCCGTTTCCACCAGGGCGTGAAGAGGAGGGTGCTTACCGATGATGGCCGACTGGCACACACAGGTCATCAGAGTTCGGACAAATGTGTTGGACGATATCTGCTGCTCATCCAGGTTGGCCTACGCACACGCACACACACACACAAACACAGATTTGGTTTACATGCGCATGCGAAGCTACATTGCGATTCAATTGGCTGAGATCTGCTGGCCTGGGATGTTTCCCCCCCCCCCCCCCCCCCCCCCCCCCCCCCCCCCCCCCCCCCCCCCCCCCCCCCCCCCCCCCCCCCCCCTCCCCTCTCACTCCCCAGTCCCCCATCCCCCTCACCAGTCCCTCCCTCCCCATCTCACCTCCACCCAGTCCCCCATCTCACCTCCACCCAGTCCCATCTCACCTCCACCCAGTCCCCCATCTCACCCCCACCCAGTCCCCCATCTCACCTCCACCCAGTCCAGGATCCTCTGGTTGTTTGCCTTGTCCTTCAGCAGTCTCTCCAGGTTCTTCCTCAGCTCCGCGGTGCTCAGGTCTCCCTTGCCTCCCGTCTCCGACTGCTGGCCCAGGGTGAACTCCACGTTCTGTGGCACACAAGGGGAAGATTAAAGCCCTCCAATAGGAGCACAGATCTCCACTCTTGCGAGATGCAGGGAAGCACCTTGGTGGGGCAAGGGGGTGAATGGTCTCGCTCACCTTTTCAGTCACAAACTTGTTGACGTCCTGGTCCGCGGGAAGGAACTCCTTCCAGCTGAGACCCGCCTCATGCCACATGGCCCCCACCTTTTTATGGCTCTGACGAGACACAAAGGAGAAACAACAATAAGCCGCCGCCCTCACCGCTGACTTTGCTGCGTGGTGTGTATGTGTGTGCGCATGCATGTGTGTGCATGTGTGTGCGTGCGTGAGTGTGTAATGTGTGATGTATTCTCACCATTGCTTTGCAGAGGATGATGAGGATGTGGGAGAGCAGGACTCCAGCCGGGCCCAGGGGAACCAAGGGCTTGGCGATCTCTCTGGACATAAACACACAGCCACAATACAAACAAGCACCATACAACCACATACACATGCATGGTGTGTGTATATATATATATATATATATATATATATATGAAGTTTGGTTCCAGAACGCGATAAGCGCCATTTAAAAAAAAATAATTGAGTTCTCGCCACCAGGAGTTTGCCATTTGATCACTATTCAAAGTTCTATATGCAATTTCTGCAAACAACGACAACCGGCTAGTTTCTCTGCATTATATTATTCCCTTTCTTTCCAAACTGCGATAAATGCCACGCCAGATTTTCAGCAGACTCAGATATATCCGCTCGGCCAATCACAGCGTGCCATTCCCGTGACGCAAGTCTAATGAAATAATAAGCTTGATGGAACAGAGGAGCCGCATTGATCGATGCAATACACTGTTAGAAGGCTACCCGGTCTGTTCACAGCAGTCAGGTCGTCATGTTTATGAATTGTATAACATAAGTTAGGCACCGACTGAATAAACTCAAGCAACTGTGGTTGCTTACCATGGCAAATTATCCACAGACATCATAATCCAAACATGGTCTTGATTACGCGGTAAGAGCCCATACGATGGTTTGGATGGACTGACGGTTTCATAACACATTTCATTCAAGTGTACCGTGAACTGCAGGTTCTTTACTATTATTAAAGGTTCTTTACTATTTTACTTTGACTTGCAGGTTTTTTACTATTTTACTGTGAATTACAGGTTCTTTACTTTGAATTACAGGTTCTTTACTAATTTACTAGGATTCATTATATTGAAGATAGCATTCATGTAATAACAACTTTCCTCATTCTCCTATATGACAGTTAATATTTTGAACAATTTCACACAGCAAAAAAATTTATTCACTAGCAAAATGAAATTCTGGATTAGAATTTTTTATCTTATTACAACTTCATAGTGTTGTATTACAGTTTTACAGTGGGAATCATGCTACCACTTTTTAGGCAAAGAAAAAAAGCATTTTTCTCAAATTAATGACAGTGGATTTATAGCGTTTTGGAACCGAACTCTTCATATACACTGGTATGGGACTATGGGGGTGGGGTCAGGGTGCAGACCTGAAGAGCGGCCCCATGGGGATGCCTCCCTCGTGCAGCATGGGGGCGATGAGCTGGGCCAGGTACAGCCAGATGTGGGGGACGTCTATGGACATGTCCTCCGCCTCCTCCAGGATCTCACAGAGCCTGTGGGGTTCAGGAGAAAGTTATACCTGGGGGTCTACAGGATCTGGATCACACTCTGTAGCGCTTCACGGACACGCTGTGAAACCATCACAGGCTGTGCCCCACATCATTCACTCATTCACTGCTCCCTACTCACCATGTAGGACAGAGGTATTCAACTAAAATTGCAACAAAATAAAGTGCACTTTCAAGGCTGAATATCCTAAATGTGATCCGCATCATGGCAATTTCTGTCTACAATCACACAATTACACACAGTGGCTGGTGTCGCACAACAGCCACTGTGTGTGATATGAATGCGTCACCAGCCAAGATGGTGGTTGAAAAAAGATATCCATACATGCAGAAGCAATTTGTTTAACAGGAAAAATGGCATGTGAATATCTCAAACCATTCAGAAGTTATTACGCTTTAAACACGACATGATATATGGCCCCGTGGGTCTGAGAGGGCTAATGACTTAATAAAATACCGGCACGCATTTTTGTGTGAAATATATTCAAATATATTCCATCCATCCATCCATTTTCGTCCGCTTATCCGGGGCCGGGTCGCGGTGGCAGCCGGCTAAGCAGGGCCCCCCAGGCTTCCTTCTCCCCAGCCACACTCTCTAGTTCCTCCTGGGGGATCCCGAGGCGTTCCCAAGCCAGACGAGATATATAATCTCTCCAGCGGGTTCTGGGTCTGCCCCGGGGTCTCCTCCCAGTAGGGATGGGTCAGAATAATCGATTAATCGATGAATCGTTCATGGCGGTCATAATTGTTTATTGCATTGTAGTCGTTAATTTTTTTCCATCATTTATTTTCATTTTTTTGGGGGGGGGGGGGGGGAATGGGGGCTAAATTACAGCGTCAAAATCAATGGAATTGTGGTCTTTACTTTTTTCATTCAAATAAACACGTCTTTTAAAATAATTGAAATTCAGCGGAACTAATGTCATGCATCAATGGTTCTGTAGGGGACGTCAGGTCACGGTCCTGAGGCCAATTTCCCTGCAGCGTCTGTGTTCGTCTCGCTCTAACATGTCAAAGACACGGAAAAGTTCGATCTGGGCTAACTTTGAAAAAGTAAGTATGGCTCCACATCCACAATGTTGTTTCATTTAAAAAACCTACACTCAAACGTCGCCGCAACGAATGAAGAGACCTCGCCAAAGCAGCATGGTTAGTTTTGTACTTGTTTTTTGCTTGTCTGTTCTGTCATTTTACATCGGCCTACATAGCTCAAATGTCTCATAATGGCGTGCGTGGCCGCGTGCGCACTGCGCATTGCCGTTAAACTGTATTTCCCCACCTTCATTGGATTGTTCTGTTAATTTCAGTAGGCTATTATTTACAGTAAGAAATTCATGAGAATTAATACTTGAATAAGTAACTTTTCACTACACTGCTTGTTTTTTTTGCGTCCCAAGTTTGCAAATGATGTATGCCCAGAATCAATTAGCCTTTATGAATGTCGGCAAAAAAAGGTTAATCGGTTAATCGTTCATACCACCCACTGATTAATCGACCATGAGAAATGTGAGTTGTGCACATCCCTACCGACCTCCCAGTTGGACGTGCCTGGAAAACCTCCAAAGGGAGGCGCCCAGGGAGCATCCTAATCAGATGCATGAACCACCTCAGTTGACTCCTTTCGACGCGGAGGAGCAGCGGCTCTACTCCGAGCTCCCTCCGGATGTCTGAGCTCCTCACCCTATCTCTAAGGCTGAGCCCAGCCACCTGCGGAGGAAACTCATTTCGGCCGCTTGTATCCGCGATCTCATTCTTTCGGTCACGACCCAAAGCTCGTGACCATAGGTGAGGGTTGGAACGTAGATGGACCAGTAAATCGAGAGCTTTGCCTTCTGGCTCAGCTCCCTCTTCACCACAACGGACCGGTATAGCGCCCGCATTACTGCAGACGCTGCACCAATCTGTCTGTCCATCTCCATTTTGCCCTCACTCGTGAACAAGACCCCGAGATACTTGAACTCCTTCGCTTGAGGCAGCAACTCACTCCCAACCCGGAGGGAACACTCCACTGTTTTCCGGCAGAGAACCATGGCCTCAGACTTGGAGGTGCTGACTCTCATCCCGACCGCTTCACACTCGGCTGCAAACCGCCCCAGTGCATGCTGGAGGTCACGGTCTGATGTAGCCAACAGAACCACATCATCTGCAAAGAGCAGAGATGCAATTCTGAGGTCCCCAAACCGGACACTCTCCACACCTCGGCTGCGCCTTGAGATTCTGTCCATGAAGATCACGAACAGAACCGGTGACAAGGGACAACCTTGGCGGAGTCCAACACCCACTGAGAACATGCTTGACTTTGTGCCGAGAATACGGACGCAGCTCGCACTTTGTTCGTACAAGGACCAAATGGCACGTACCAACGGCCCCGGTACCCCATACTCCCGTAGTACCCACCACAGGATTCCCTGGGGGACACGGTCATAAGCCTTCTCCAAGTCCACAAAGCACATGTAGACTGGATGGGCAAACTCCCATGCCCCCCCCAACAACCCTGCGAGGGTAAAGAGCTGGTCCACTGTTCCACGGCCGGGACGGAATCCACATTGTTCCTCTTGAAGCTGAGGTTCGACAATCGGCCGGAGCCTCCTTTCCAGCACCCTGGAATAAACTTTCCCGGGGAGGCTGAGCAGTGTGATACCTCGATAGTTGGAGCACACCCTCCGGTCCCCTTTTTTGAAAATGGGGACCACCACCCCGGTCTGCCACTCCACAGGTACTGTCCCTGGCTACATTGACTAGGCGTGTCAGCCACGACAGCCCGACAATGTCCAGAGTCTCAGGGCGAATCTCATCCACACCTGGCGCCTTGCCACTGAAGAGCTTTTTGACTACTTCAGTGACCTCTACCAAATATATTCCTAAATCAATCAAATATAATATAGAATATATATGTATAGTAAATATAACAAAAACATTTTTACTACATTGAAATATCAATCTTGTGTTTGTCCTCAGAATCATTCAAATATTTTCTTTCAGCACAATGCATGATGGTATATATGCTTAGTTAGTTTGTTTAGTTAGCACTATATAGTATGCAACTATTGTATACTCCCACTTTTGATACATTGTGGAATACGATGAGTCCACGATATAAGCTGTAATAATTCTCACTATACATTGGGACAGCACTACAAAATGGCTAACTCACTATACAGTGAGTGATTTCCGCCAACGGGATGCTTGTGTATAAGAAACTAAGGTGAAGTTACCCTTTGTAGTACTGCTGGGTGGGTATGGTGGAGTTCTGGACCAGTCTGTGCAGCAGCAGACCCATGTGCTCCCTGGCGACAGTGCTGCGCACCAGCGTCGACTCCAGCCCGATCCGCACAAACAGAAAGAGAAGCTGGGTGCTGGACATCTCCTGCACGCACTGCAGCGCCTCCTGTTGGCCCGGAGGGGTACAGCCGGGGGAACAACAGAGGTTACAGATTAGCTTTCTAGCGCTGGAGTCCGTCTGATTGCATTGCGTGTGCGTGTGCATGTGCGTGCGTGCGTGCGTCGAGTGGGGTCACTGTCAAAACAGTGACATCAAAACTTGTGTGTGTGCTAGAGATGCACGGATGGGCTATTATTTCATCCGCAACCGCATCACAAAACGCATCATCCGTCCGCCATCCATCCGCACCAACGTTTTTTGACCAATTTTCAAAACCGCACCCGCCCGCCATCCACCGGTTGTTTTTAGGTCTATAGGCGATACAAGGCGCTGCTGACGCGAGGCTAGAAAGCTCTTGCCACAAAGCGTCTTGAAAATTTGACTATTTCAAAGTGTGCTCGTTGTTTCGGATGTAGGTAACAATATTTAACAATGTATATATATTTTTAATTTGATTGGTTAAACCGCCACCCGCCCGAACTTAATTAAAATATAATTTTTTGTCACATCATCCGCCCGATCCGCGGTTTAGCCGCGGAGTCCGCGGTTGCAACCGCCAACTGTGCATCTCTAGTGTGTGTACCTTTATGTCGTTGATGTGGAGGTACTCCTCAATGATGGCTGTGGACTTCTTCTCCACGTCTTCTTCCTTCAAGGTCGGCTTGGTGATGGTCTGTGCAGGCGGTGGTGTGGGGGTCGATGGCCGCTTCGCCACTGCTGTGCGCGCACACACACACACACACACACACACACACACACACACACACACACACACACACACACACACACACACACACACACACACACACACACACACACACACACACTTTAGTTTCACTTTGGAATTTAGTTTGAAACTGATGACCTTGTATAAGTTAAAGGTGCTGTAGGTAAGATTTAAGACCTATTATTTGAGTGTAGTTTGTTAAAAATGCCATAGTGAGCGAAATGATGCGAAATGTTTTCCGTTTCCAGTTGATTGTGTCTGCCACTTTACAGACATTATCTGACGGCTCCTGGCTCATTTCTGACTAAATTGAGGCTCACTTCAAAAGTAAGCATATATCCATGTTGCATGTCTACAGTGCTAAGCATGACGTGTGGCCCTACTGTTCTCTTTGCTTCTGGCTCGCTCGCGGCTGCCACGGTCGTCCGTCATGCTGGCAACGCGCCGCACGGGGTCGGCCGGCCCGCGGTGCTCGCGCTCCCGGCTGCGTGGCTCCTTCTCCCGGCTGAAGCTACGCTTGCCCCCCGGCAGCCGGGTGTCCCGCCGCTCGAAGCGATCGCGGTCGCCGGGGCCGCGGTCCGAGCGCTCGTAACGGTCGCCACGCTCCCGACTCGAGCTGTTCCTGGGAGCCAGGATTCAAATGAAAGGATCATATGGAGTGTTGTCGTACGTCGAAAAATTGGTGTTTTAAGACAAGTGAAAACGCTGCAACCCCATCTTGGTAGTGTTTTACATTTAAAAGCCAACATCCAAGCTAGGTCACAATTGGATTATTTTATGTGTGCCTGCATAAAATGAGTCAATCTTTCCATGACCTAAAAATGTAAAAATATACACCTACAAACAAAAGTGAACAATTTGAAAAGTCGCAATATTAGGAACGGTCTGAGATCAAAGTGACTCTAAAGCCATGGTGGTGAGCGCGGGGTCGAGTGGGGTCACTGTCAAAACAGTGACATCAAAACGTACGTGTACGTGTACGTGTGCGTGTGCGCATGCGTGCGTGCGTGCGTGTTACCTCTGTGGCACCCCCCGTCTGTCAGCGTCCTGGGAGGCTGGCTGCAGGGCTGAGAACCTGTTCAGGGTGCTGGTGGCGGGACGGTTGCCAGAGTCAGGGGCTGGGGGAACACACACACACACACACACACACACAGTAAGTACATGTAACACCCGAAATTCATGGGACACACGGATCCATCATAGTCAACTGAAGCTGCTACATGGACATCACACGGGAGCCACAGTTTTATCCACGCATGTCCCTCAAACAGGAAAACGCCATAGATATAGAGTAGAGTCTGCCCCATACATTTCCGGTGCAAGTCTCTCACACGCACGCACGCACACACGCACGTGTTAGATGCCCCTAACCTGAGTCTGCAGGCTTGCTGGTGGAGCCTCCGCTGCTGCCCTTGCCCCAGTTGCCCCAGGTGTCACTGCTGGGGGCAAGCACCTGGTTGTCCAGGACTGGAGCCTAGCGGCAAAGAAATAATGCACACCCATGGAATCAATCAGAATAGTATAAAACATGTCTCTGTTGTGATTCACTCAGGTATATTCAAAATAATAAAGTATTGTCCTAAACAACACAGCCCTCTGCGTGAAGGTGAGTTGCTAAGGTGAGAGCCCCGGGGTGGGAGGGCTACCTTGCTGATCTTGCTGATGCGCATGGGGTCGATGGGCCGGCTCTTGGTGGTGATTGGCACCGTAGTCCACGTCTCGTCCTGGGGCGCGCTACCACGGCCGGGGGTGTGGTGGCCACCACGCCCCCCACGGCCTCCACCGCCACTTCCCATGCGGTCTCCGGGGCCACTGCTGGACTTGGACATGAGGGTATGTTGGACCTTCATCTGCTCCCGATGCTCCTCCTGCTCCGCGTCCTTGTGGATCTGCTCGAGGGTCTTGGGCCCCTGATCCCCTCGGCGGGGGACCCACAGGTTCTGGGGGGGGCAGAGCGACACGGTGAGGACCGAGCCACACTTGGACCAATCATCAGCACAAGCCACTGATAGGACACACACACACACACACACACACACACACACACACACACACACACACACACCACACACACACACACACACACACACCACACACACACACACACACACACACACACACACACACACACACACACACACACACACACACACACACACACACACGTGCATTGGCATTCACCACTGTCGAAAGAGCGCTAGCATGCCAGCAGGTACCGCCTGCTCTGTCTGCCTGTTACCTCTTTAGACTGGCATTTAACCTGTGTTAAAAATGTTAGTTTTTTTGTTTGTTCGTTTTTAACTGATCCTCCTATGTACAGCGCTTTGGGTTCTAGAAATGCACTCAATAAATTAGAATTATTATTATTATTATTATTATTATTACCTGCAAAATTCAATAAATCGGATTCCAAAACCACAAGGGCCTGTGTCCTTGGAGGATCCCCGAACTAAGCCACATGACTATGCTACACCCATGTAGTGTGTGTGTGTGCGTGTGCAGTGCATGTGTTTGCAGTGTGTGTGTGTGTGTGTTTGCAGTGTGTGTGTGTGTGTGTTTGCAGTGTGTGTGTGTGTGTGTGTGTGTGTGTGTGTGTGTGTGTGTGTGTGTGTGTGTGTGTGTGTGTTACCCGTCGGAGGTCGAGTACGTCCTGCAGCATGAAGCGTATCCTGGATGAGGTCTTCCTCTCCTTGATGATCTTCTCCATCTGGTGGAAGTACTGCTCCATGCGGGGCTGTGTGGACACCAACACAGGATTCACCACCACCACTCACTCACCATCAATTTCACTTATGCTCTTTTTGGAAAGATTTACCAAACTATGTTACTATTCACATTTACTCGATTGTATTAAAGTCGGATTCATTCACGTTCTTAAGGTGCAATTATTCATTATTACAATTGTTCATAACCAATATTAAAACAAGTTCATGTTCCGAGTACCTCCTTGTACCCCTAGGGGCACATGTACCCCCATTTGAAAAACATTTGAGTAATGTCAGGTCTCTTCAACAAAACTCCCACTAATATTTCCAATTGTCATACATTGAGGCTGGAGCTGCATCATAACTAGACTATAAACCAATAAACCTTCTTGCCCTGACGCATGTAAAAAAGCCAATGATAGACACCTAAGCACCAGTGCATTGATTTGATCAGACAGACAGAGAGACACAGACACACAGACACACCTTGGCCTTCTCAAAGTCCAGGTCCTTGCCGATGGTGGAGAGCAGACGGCACAGGCACTCCACGGACTCCTCGTCGTGGTTCTTCAGCAGCTTGACGATGCAGTCGTGCATGATCACCTCCGTCAGCATCTTGAGCTTGAACAGCTCCCCGATGAATTTGATGTTGCCCAGCGAGCGCCGCCGCGCCTTGTCCTTGGCCACCTCCAGCTCATCCTTCAGACGCTGCTTCTCACCCTGCTCAGCACAATGGGACCAGGGGGTCGGGAGAGAGGCAGGGGGAGAGGGAGAGGCAGGGGTAAGGGTAGGGAGAGAGAGGGTGTCTCTTAGGGATGCCTTCTCTGCTTACGGCGGGGATATCCCTGTGGTTCTTTTAACTGATGAAAACCCTCTAACAAATGTGTGTTCCGAGTACCCCCTGCAGTCCTTCAATAGTAACCCTAGGGGTACACATTATGGTTGTGACTAGGTTAGGGTTAGGCTTGTGACGAGGTTAGGGTTGTGACTAGGTTAGGGTGAGGGTCGTGACTAGGTTAGGGTCAGGGTTGTGACTAGGTTAGGGTCAGGGTCGTGACTAGGTCAGGGTTGTGACTAGGTCAGGGTTATGACTAAGTTAGGGACAGGGTCGTGACCTGTACCTCGGAGGCAGCGTCCAGCTCCTTCTGTTTCTTCTCAAAGATCTCGTCGTCGTCCTTGTCTTTCTCAAACTCCTTTTGGCAGCGGTTGAGAAGCAGCTTCCGGAAGTTCACGGTGAGCCCCGGTTTATCTGTGGTAGGGACTTTGAGCTGGGGGGGGGGGGGGGGGGGAAGAAACGTTTAGCACACCTCACTCAGGTCCATCATTCAGTTGGTCACTTCAAGAGCAACCCTCACGTTGGCATCCATGGCTTACTCACACGGAGGCAGTATGCAGTAAATCCATTTCAAAAGTATTTTTTGCCCGACACTCAACATTGCAATTCCGCTCACCATGCACTGTAGCGCTAGCGTTGGTCTTACCACATTAACATCACCCTCAATTTAGCTTTCTGACCTGCAGGTGCACATTGCAGTAAAGACAAGTCCATCGGTCTGTCTAAACATTAGAGCTGAACGATATGGTGCAAAAATCATGATAGATATATACAGATATTGCCACATCATTCACTATTAGTGGGACTGATCATTTTTATGTCACAATTTTCATGTTCATGACGTGACATTTGGAAGTGTCTGTACCAAACAAATATATTTCCTTATATTATGTGCGATGTGGATACTGCACTTGCCCATATTGCGATTCCGATATTATTTTAATTAATTGTTCAGCCCTAATAAACATATGAAAATAATGGGGGGATACTTTCCCCACACATTCATTAACCGGGGATGCCAAAGAACCAGCAAGTTGCCCTTTGAATGGGAAGCTTCCAGAAGCAGAGAGTGTTCATGTGGTCAAAACAAAATGGCAGACGCTTACCCCCATAAGGCAGCGGCACATGTTGGCGTAGGCCACCGAGAAGTTGGGCTCCGAGATGGCCTTCTCGAAGATGAGGTCGATGACACCCTTCAGCCGCTCCTCCGTATCGATCTTCATCTCTGTCACCTGCTTCATCAGCTGCTGGAACATCTGTGGAGTCAGCTTGTTGAGCACGCTGCGCACGCGCTTAAACAGCTCCTGGGTCTTCAGGTGCTCGGGATCGTCTCCCTCCGCGTCCTCCGGCTCCCCGACGCGCACAACCTTCTTCACACCGGGCTTCCAAGCCTTCTCCGCCTTGTTCAGCTGCACGTCGTCGCAGAGGGACATGCTGGTGATGATCTTGCGGGGCTCCTTGCGCTGCCCCTGCTGGGAGCGCCGCGGACCGCCCATGTTCATGCCCATGCCCATGCCGGGAGGCTGCAGAAGGGGAGGGGGATTATTATTACTCTAGTCTAGACAGACTAGAGTAGACAAGATAGCTGGACCTCTAATACGAACAATAGACTAGCTAGCTGGACCTCTAGTCTAGACATAGACTTGCTAGCTGGACTTCTAGTCTAGACATAGACTAGCTAGCTAGCTGGACCTCTAGTCTAGACAGACTAGCTAGCTGGATCTCTAGTCTAGACATAGACTAGCTAGCTGGACCTCTAGTCTAGACATAGACTTGGTAGCTGGACCTCTAGTCTAGACATAGACTTGGTAGCTGGACCTCTAGTCTAGACATAGACTTGCTAGCTGGACCTCTAGTCTAGACATAGACTTGCTAGTTGGACCTCTAGTCTAGACATAGACTAGCTAGCTGGACCTCTAGTCTAGACATAGACCTGCTAGCTGGACCTCTAGTCTAGACATAGACTTGCTAGCTGGACCTCTAGTCTAGACATAGACTAGCTAGCTGGACCCCTAGTCTAGATATAGACTAGCTAGCTGGACTCCTAGTCTATACATACTAGCTAGCAGTGTGCATATGATCATGTGACCATGTAGCTTCTTTTCTCTAAACAAGAGGAGAGACTTACGGGTCCTCTGTGGCCTCCACCGCCTCCTCCACCTCCTCCTCCACCTCCTCCTCCTCCGCCGCCTCCTCCTCCTCCTCCGCCTCCACCACCACCTCCTCCTCCTCCTCCTCCTCCTCCTCCTCCTCCTCCCATGCCAGATCTGCTAAACGTGGCGAAGGAGGGGGTGAAGTCAGAGCCGAAGTTCATGCCAGGGCAGCGGATGGGCTCGGCCGGGCGCAGAGGGGTCTTATTGGCCTGTGCAGAGAGGAAGGAACATGAGCTGTGTTGTCTAGGGTAGCTCTAGATTCTAGTGTAGGGAGCTGTTGTTCACAAGGAGAACACACCAGGGTTCTCAACTTGACATGGATAGAGAGCTAAAAGGAAACTTGGTAAATGGATTGCATTTTTATAGCGCTTGCCTCACATTCACCCATTCATATTAATATCATATATAGGTGTATAAACTAAGTTAGAAGCTTTGCTCCCAAATTCATGTATGAACAAGGGCATTTTTACTCACATATTAAAGCTAAAAAGTTGAATGGTAGAAATGGTCTGCATGTTCACTCCCATATGCAAGGGAAATGGTCAAACTAGAGGCCTGAATTCTTGAATTTGAAAGCTAAATGCTTCAATATTTCACCTTTAGATATAATGTCGTAGGCTATGTGTATTAATGTTCATGCTACTTAAAATGTTATTTTCCACATCTTGCCATCTACACAAACAAAATGTAATATGAAAGTTAGGGTTAGGATTCAAGCAGCAAAACAATATCATGCTATGACATTTGTTCTAGTTGGTCGAGTTTATGACATCATCCCTTTTTCCAAGTTACAACCACAGATGTCTTACCTTTGTTATTATCATACTAATAATTATACTTATCACATCAACACTACTGTATTGTACTGATACTGTATGTACTTTATGTATACTACTTATTCAACTCCTTTTATACCAATAATACAATGTATCATACTTAGGGCTGGGTATCGAAATTCGGTACTTTTTTGGTACCGACCGAATCACTGCGGTACTACCGAGCACCGGCATAGGTCAGAACATTCGGTGCCAAACTTCGGAACTTTTTTTTTTCCCTCGTCTCTCATCCAATCACTATATTTGTTCTAAAATCTAACATGACTGCTGGTTTAGGTGGCGGTATCAAGGACGTATTGTTGTTTTGGACATTGGTGGACATCACAGATATTGCGGCAAGGATGAGCAATTACGCTCCCGTGAGGCGCGCGTCGGGCTCCGAGTCAGCGTCTCTGGGGGAGAGGGGGGGGTGCTCCATTAATTTGCGGTTCTGATCGGGAGGGTGGGCTCCATTAATTCACGGTTCTGATCGGGGGGGGGGGGCTCCGTTAATCGCGTCCTTGCGTTACTACGTCACTACGCATGTAAACACAGCCATGTGGATGTCCGCATTTGCGGAGAGTGGAAAAATGTCCAAACTACGGTCCAAGGTCTGGTTACATTTTGTAAAAGTAGGGACGTGCAAAATGCTATATCTGATCAGACCATAGCTGGCGTGGGTGGCAACACTTCTAATTTAATGAAGCATTTAATCTCGCACGGCATTAACCTGAGACAAGAGAGCTGCACTGTGTTTGACTGTAAACACTGACTACTAACGTTACTACTAGCGGTAACGTTAACGATAACAGGGAACAGACTGCTTCCTCAACATGGATAGAGTAAGTTAAAAATGTGGACATTTTAAACTTAAAATGCATCAATCTGGTGCAATTTGAGAGCTTCTTTCTCTGTGTGTGAAAATGTTAGACATTTTCAAATTAAAACTATAAGGCATAATCTGGTGAATTTAGAGGGGGGTGGGATCATTAAAGCTCAGTTTTCATTCTGTTGTGGGCCGCCACAAATAAATCAATGTATGGGAAACACGGCCTAGTTTACAAATTGTCTAAGTGAAAAAGGAGCAATAAATATTTCATACTTGAAATGAATGACACTTGGACTCTTTCTATTTGGAAAAACTAATGTAAAAACACTTGTATTACAGTAAAAACATGTTCCGGCGATTGCATTATAAAATGTGCTGTTATTTACACATAGGTATCGAAAAAAGTATCGTTTTGGCACCGGTATCGAAACTCAGGTACCGGTATCGAAAAATATGAAATGATACCCAGCCCTAATCATACTAGTATTACTCATTATACTAATAGGCCTATCATACTACTAGGCCTAGGTTCAAACTGTTTTGAACCTAAGCAAACCAAAGTTTAACTTTTAAACATGTTCTAACTAAAACTATTTATTATATTTGTATTCAAATGGTTCATATGTTTACATTGTTATCCTTAATCCATTCTGACTTTAAAGTATTGAACTCTGTTAAAACATAATTCAACCCTTTAAATGTTCCAAATCATTTAAAGCCAGAAACCAGTCTCTTGTTTCTGGAGGAACCAATCTCTCCAAACCAGTCCAATAGAACAAGAAGGAGGCCGTCAGAGACCTCCTTGATGTCTATAAAGAGGTGTGTGGCGTTACCTTGTCCAGCACCACATCACTGATGGCTGGCAGGCCCTCTGGCTTGCTCATGCAGGGCGAGGTGAACCGGCAGCGCAGCAGGAACTCCCGATCGTACTTCTTCTTCTCCTCCGGGTCGAAGGGCTTCCATTGATCTGGAACCAGGGGAGAACAGGGGGGAGAACCGGGGGGAGAAAGTGAGTTGTTTGAGAGCCGTGGGGGAAGCGAACACAGATCGATGCTCTTTTAAAGACCCCTTCTGCATCTTCAACCGTTTATACTTTTTTCTTTCCCCAAAAGCTCTATGGTCTTTTGTTGTGTAGTTCCCAGGAAAAATTAAACAAACCCCGCCCAGTGTTCTTGTCAGACACAGTTCTTAATCATAAATGGAGGGCAGATATTTAGCAGGGCCGTGTGAGTCGGCAAGCCCTGGATTCCTTGTTCTCCTCCCATGTGGGATCACATGTGGCATCACACTGGAGGTGAAAATGGGCCAATGCTTCCTTCTCCCTTATCAACCTTTCTCCATATTACACAACAGCTCATGTGGCTGTAATCACGCCGCCCTCTCTCACCGCGATACGATAGCATATCAAGAGATGGAAGCAGGCAGACAGCCACGCCCGCTCTTTGACGGAAACAAAAACGAAACGGGTGCCACGTGCTGTGAGGTTGGGGCAGTGCCGGTTAGGGACCAAATGTTTGAGATAGGGGAGGGAGGGAGGGAGGAGAAAGAGGGGAGAGAGAGGCCGTAGTCTACCTTCTTTGTACTGGTACTTCTTGTCGGCAGTAGTTTTGGTGGACTGGGGCTGGGCCTTCTCTGCGTCCAGCTTCTTGTCCTTGTCCTCCTTGTCCTCCCAAGTCAGGTCCGCGTCCTCCGGGGCCGAGGGGGTGGCGGCGATGGTGGAGGAGCAGGAGGGATCTGTAGGGGCCTCCGGGGCCGTGGTGGGCTCCGGCTCTGCGGTGGCCTCCGCCACCTGCTCCTGCTGCAACAATAGGAATAAACAATGACTTGTTTTAGTGCAGTGTGGGGACTAGTACAAACTAGTGTCCCTACAAACTAGTAGGGACACCACAAGGTCCACACACACACACACACACACACACACACACACACACACACACACACACACACACACACACACACACACACACACACACACACACACACACACACACACACACACACACACACACACACCTCTTTAAAGGCATCGAGGAGGTCTCCGACAGCCGGCTTCTTGTTCAGCTCCTTCATCTTCCTCTTCTTCTTTGGCACAGACACAGCAGCTGCATACAAACATGCTACATTGGACATACTTTTTTTACATGTAGTGAAAGACGGACATGCACATTAACAGCTGATATGTAGCTAGTCACAGTGAAACGCAGGTGGACGTTGGTACAGATTAGGGCTGCACAGTATATCTTTGCGATGTGCACATGCACGATCGCAGGACGTGTGATCTCAAGTCGGGCAAGTTAACTTGTCATGCTTCAACTTTTTGGCTGCTTGATACAAAATAAAAGGAAGGTCTTCATGGGTAACCCTAACCCATACAGGTTCGGGTATGATGGATCCATGTTTTATCGGGTCCAATTCCATTACGGCGGTTCAGGGTCTGTGACATTATATGTAATAACTGAGTGGATCTGATAAGAGCCAGCCGTGATCATAGAGAGCTGATCATGCGTTTGTTACTTGTAATCCAAGGTAGTCCCGGCCGGGAGGTGAAAGAGATTTTTTGCAGAGCTCTGGGAAGAGTTATACTGCAAAACACCGGATATTTGTCCCGACCTTCCTCTCACTGCGACACAATCAATAAACATTCAAACAATACAAAGGTTGAATGAAAATCAATCAGGTCGTCCTGAATGTAAAGATATTCATAGGGACATTGTCGTGTCATATTTAGTTAATTCTATCAATTACATCTAGTTCTATGTTCAGATGTAGTCTATGTGCGCTCTATAGAGTAATTGTTATTATATTTTAAAAGGATATTTTACCAACTTGCAAGGAAGATGGATTATATGCGTCACAGCGCGGCACAGGGGTGAACGCCACTAACGTTACATTAGGTAATATGCAAAGTTCTGACAACTTGTAAATTAACGTTAACCAACAGCAAACAGCTGTAATTGGGTGTTCGGGTCTTCCGACCGGGTATGGGGTCAGGTATTCACGGGTCCGGGTCCCAGCTTTCAAATAATAGACGGATCCGGGTCTCTTGCAGGTTGGTTCCGGGTCCTAGATTTCCGGGTCTTTTCGGGTTCGGGCCAACATTTTTAGACCCGACTCCAGTACTCTATATATAGTATACTGATGCCTCCACATGAGAAACTAAGGCATTTACTTTTGAACTTATTTTAACTTGATTTTCTTTTGCACTTGTAAAACACATAACGACCATTTTCTTGTGCCTTTCGGTTGTACAGCGTGGCAGGATAAATTAGCTACTTCTGAATGCAGATGCTGTTCTGCTGTGTGTGACGTGTGATTGGCTGTTAGTGAGCGAATGTTGACCAGACTGTAGCAAGATGAATTCATGTTTTTCATTTAGAAATGACATGAAATGTGATTTAATTAGCCTACAATTTCAGCTATTTACATTATTGTTGACACAGCAAGAATATTTTTTTCCTGCAGCGCACCTGGGCAGCTCTGTGCGGCACACAGATTGGGCAATACTGGTCTAGGCTGTCTGTTATTTAGGTCACAGCAGGGTAGCTATTGTGTGAATCCTCATGTTCTGTTGCATAACAATATCAACATGACATTAATGGGTCACAGGCATTCATCCATTCATCTAAATAGTACATTTTAATCTTGTCGGTTAGCAGTTAATGAGAAACAATTTTCTCATCTATTGCAATGTTAGTTTTTTTAAATATCGTGCAGCCCTAGTACAGATCCTTTCACACTGTGACGGCAAACATCTAGGATTTTATCGGATGCACCCGTGCCATGTGATCGGGGCAATGGGAGGTCCCATCTCATGTGATCAGTCCCATGTCATGTGATCGGTACATGGCGAGGTAACCATGCATGCCACTGTTTCGAATGGCCTGCATTTTGTCATGGTCATGTCACTTGGAATCAATGGGACCTTTGATGAGTTTGGGAAGATATTTTGTTTGTATTTGAGCTGCCAGAGGACCTTCTTTAAACTCACTGTCACAAGCATAGAAATATATATTTAATTTGAAGTTGAGAGGATAAAAGACAACTGAATGGCACATTTTAGTGTTCATCACTATGGATAGACACCCATATGTGTAAGCTCTTTGCCTCATGGGTGCTTTGCAGACAGACAGACTGACCTTGCATAGTAGTTTCCCCAACAGCAGGGGTAGACTCCTCCTTCTCTACTGAAGCAGGGGGAGGGGTGGGCGTTCTGACGGCCGTTGGTGCCGGTTCAGAAACCATCTCTTTTGGAGCCTCCACTTCCTGCTCCACCTCTTTCACGTCCTGCTGCTGCTGCTGTTGTTGCTGCTCCTCCTCCTCCTCCTCTTCTTCCTCTTCCTCTTCCTCCTTCTCCTTCACCTCCTGCTGCTGTTGTTCCTCCTTCGTGGCTGCCGCCACCTCCTCCTCCGCCTCCGCCGCCGCCTCCTCCCTCCCGCCTCCTCCTCCTCCTCCTCCTCCTCTTTCACCTCATGTTGCTGTCTCCTCCTTCACCTCCTCATTCACTTCCTGCTGCTTTTCCTCCTGCTGCTTCCTCTTTGGGAACCGTCACCAGCTCTTGAACTGCAGCCTCGGCCTCTTCAACGGGAGCCTCAGGGGCGGCTGTTGCTTCTGGGGTGGGCGGCCGTGCGGGGGAGTCTGTCGCGGTCTCTGGCCGGACCTCCGGTACCACGGGGGTCTCCACCTCCACTGTGTGCTCCAGCTGGGGAGCAGACCGTGCGGTTGTCAAGGGCCGCGGTCTCTGACATGACCTCTGGGGATGCTGGGGGACGTGGGCGAGTGTCAGGCGTGGCAGGACACAGGGGGCCGTGGACGTTGGGAGCTCGGCGATGGGGGCTGTCGGTCGCGCTCGGCCTGGCTGGTCCCGGCCGGGGCCTGGGGGTCCCGGGGGGCCGGCAGCGGCAGGCCGTTGGGAAGCCGCAGCTCCTCGGGCTGGACGATGGGGGAGTCCAGTGGGTCTTCCGGCGGATCGGGGGAAGATGGCAGGGTGACTGACAGCGCCGCCTCCGCCTCCGTCTCCGCCACACCGTTGGAGGACTCTGTGGGAGCATGGGAGGTGGTGTCCAGGCAGGTGGCTGCTGCTGGGTCTTCTTTTGGATGGGCCTCCTGCATCGCCATGGCCTTCTGCTGGATGCTCTCCGGCTTGGACTCCGCTCTGCTCTGTGTGTCCTTCCTGTGGGTCTTGGGGCCCGGGTTGGGGAGCGGGGCTGGGTACGCCGGCACCTCGGGTGCAGAGGGGGGCGGCGTGGGCGTGGGCTCCCGGGCCGGCAGGGGGGCGTCCACGATGTCTGCTGCGAGGGGAGTGTCGCTTGAGGAAGGTGGCGTGGGGGTCTCGCTGGGGAGCGACAAGGGAGGGGCCTTAGTGTGCGTGTCTGTGGCGGCGAGGGGCTCGGTCTTGCAAAGTTCGGGAGTCTTTGAAGGAGGGGGAGGCGTGGGCTTCCCTCTGTCATCTGAAGAGAAGGGTCAATAAAGGCACGGAGAATTAAGATGGGATCGAGATGTGCATGCCTCTATCTCTATCTACGGCACAAGCATCGATCTAAGGTCTAGTAAAAAATTACCGGTTCGCTCCCCACTTTAGATCACTTTATTGCAGACTTTGTGTACATTGAGGACATTACAAATTACAAATCACTACAGGCTCGGTTGAGGTTTTGTCTAACTTCATCCATCTGAAAAGCATTAATTCAAGTACCAATTCCACAATAGGAAATATGATGTTGGATCATGCGCCAGTAGAACCAGTCATTGCTACCAAAGAAACAGTATAGAAAGAAACATAATAATATGTCATATTACCAAGTAATGTCCAATTTAGCCGGATTGAATTTGCCATGTTATGATCTGAGAATTTTAATGCAAAAATTAAAGCTGCAAGCAACGATGACCGGGCCCTCTAACCTGCATGCGCTGCCATGGGGTCGAATGTCGTCTGACCAGATTTCAGGTGGGTCGGTCATTTAGCTGGGCGTAGTATGTCAAAGCGTAAAACGTGTCATTTCCTGCTGCCACCAGGTGGTGCTATGACTCTAGGTCACTATTGGCATGTAGATGTGTTCAGGCCGGGACACTAATCAAACGTGCTAATTTTGGGGCAGATCAGACCATGTATGGCGGAGTTATAAACAACTTCCTGTTTCGTGCAAAAACAGGAAGCTTGACGCGTCGCCACAGCTACACCGTGTGATGAAAACTCTAGCTTTTAATAACTTCTTCCGTCAATGGGGAGTTTTACACATGTACGAGTTTCACGTGGACCGGTTGGATCACCTCGGAGGAGTTTGTTGGCCAAAATGGGCCAAAAATGGCCCAAAATCCTAAATGGTTGGGTTGACGTCATGGCGAGTGGCACTCGCTCGGGCCTAATAACTCCTATGGTTTCAATAGGGATTTGCGTATGATACTCGCTAGGGCCCTAAACATTCCTACGATTTCAATAGGGCTTTTGCGAGTGGTACTCGCTTGGGCCATAATAATAATTCCTAGGATTTCAATAGGGCCCTAATGAAGTATGTGAGGGTTTCTTGACAATCTTTGTTTTGTTCATTGATTTCCAATAATACATAATACATCTGTCTGGAAAGGATTCAAACAGATCACAAACTACAAACCTAAAACCTCCCACTGTATCAACGACTCCTGCCTAGCTAACAAACTGAACCAGCACTACTGTCGTTTTGAAAGACAATGGGACAGTGCTGACACCAGGCAGTTCAAGAGACAGAATCCTGGCAAAGCAACCAGACCAGACTGTCTCTCCCTCCACCCTGAAAGCACTGTGCTTATATCAGCTGTCTCGGTTGGTTCTATGGGGCAACACCTCACTGGAGATCATTGGCCATGTACCAGGCCTGCTTTAAAACCTTCACCATCATACCTGTCCCCAAAAAGCCAAGGATCACAGGACTTAATGACGGTAGACCTGTCGCCCTGGCCTCTGTGGTAATTAAGTAATTTGAGTGCCTTGCACCTCAAAGCCATAACTGACCCACTCCTGTGCCCCCCTGCAGTTTGCCTACAGAGCCAACAGGTCTGTAGACAATGCCATCAACATGGCCCTCCACTTCATCCTCCAGCACATGGAATCCATGCCAGGATCCTGTTTCTGGATTTCAGTTCTGCTTTCAACATAATCAACCCGGCTCTGCTGCAGGACAAGCTCTCCCAGCTGAGCATGCCTGACTTCACCTGCAGGTGAATCAAAGACTTCCTGTCCAACCGGAAGCAGCACGTAAGGCTGGGGAAACAAGTCTGACTCCCGGACAAACAGCACTGGTTCCCCTTAAGGGTGCATTATTTCCCCTCTACTCTTCTCCCTGGACACAAACGCCTGCACCTCCAGTCATCAGTCTGTCAAGCTCCTGAAGTTCTCGGATGACACCACCCTCATTGGGCTCATCTCTTGTGGGGATGAGTCCGCCTACAGGTGGGAGATGACCTGATCTGATGACCTGGTGGTGACCTGGTTAGAACAACTTGGAGCTCAATGCTCTCAAGACAGTGGAGATGGTAGCAGACTTCCGGAAGAACCCAGCCCCACCCGCCCCCATCACCATGTGTGACTCCTGAGTTGACACTGTGGAGTCCTTTCGTTTCCTGGGCACCGCCATCACCCAGGACCTCAAGTATAGAAGCTGAACATCAGCTTCCAATCATCAAAAAAGGCCCAGCAGAGGATGTACTTCTTGTGGCCAGCTAAAGGGGTTTAACCTGCCAAAGACAATGATGGTGCACTTCTACACCGTCATCATTGAGTCCATCCTCCTCCATCACCATCTGGTATGCTGCTGCCACTGCCAAGGACAAGGGCAGACTGCAGCATGTCATTGTCTCTGCTGAGAAGGTGATTGACTGCATTCTGCCATCTCTCCACGACCTGCACGACTCCAGGACCCTGAGGCTAGCCGGTAAGCTTGTGGTCGACCCCTCCCACTTTTTGCACTTTTATATTTCTTATTGCCCATTTTCTTATGTAATTTTTATACATATTTTTATAATTATTGGGAATTGTTGAGAATTTCTTATGTTACTTCTGTTTAATGGTCAAAATTAGGCACCAATTGCACAAAAACACATTCCTTGTTTGCAAGAACTAAGGCAATAAAGCCATTTCTGATTCTGATAAGAATATTAAAAACATAGAAAATGGCCCTACAAGTTAATAGTCAATTTGATATGCGGTTTACTGTGGACAAGCATGCCATTAATCGCAATTCAATATTTTGTACGTTTGATAGCCCTTGTAAAATAGCACTTTTGATGCAAGATACTGAAACACGTGTTTCAAGCAGACTTACCTGGTCTGACCGGTGTTGGAGTGGCAGCTGTTCCGCTCTCACCGTTGGCCTGTGGCATAGCTGGACTCTCTGATTCAGATATTATCGACTAATGGAAACATAAGCACACACACACACACACACACCAAGAGAATGAGACGTGACCCTGGCTGTAAACGTCACATAGCTCCGGCCATGAGATTTTCCACTTGACTGGGAGGAGATGTGTGACAACACTGGGCCTTGATGACGGGCTACAACAGGCTACAACAGTGGACATGCACTTCAAGGGGCCCTATTATACCCCCAGGCGTGAACATGATTAGCAATTAGTCAGTCTAAAGGTCTAAAGTGACTGTCCACTGAGATGTATGATGACTAGATCAGTTTACCAGTTGGTACAGTCGACTGGGTAGGCTGGTAGACTGATCCAGTCAGCATACATCTAGGTGGACACATACATCTAGGTGGTCACCATACATTTTTTGTCACATGACAATTTCGACATGGCTTGTAATGGCTAATCACACGCCTGGTGATATAATAGGGCCCCTTTAATGTTTGTCTGAACCTGATACCACAGAAAAGAGATGGATAATATCGGGGCGAACAATGACTGACTGTGTGTGTGTGTGTGTGTGTGTGTGTGTGTGTGTGTGTGTGTGTGTGTGTGTGTGTGTGTGTGTGTGTGTGACCGGAATTCATGTAATAATGTGATGCGACATACTTTGTTTCTT
>PIJE02000338.1:213995-221495 GCA_002895965.2 Coryphaenoides rupestris
GTCATGAAACATTACTTCAAAGGATACATACGTTGTATCTCTTTCTGACCCGCCTAATCTTGGGACTAAGCTGTGTGTGTGTGTGTGTGTGTGTGTGTGTGTGTGTGTGTGTGTGTGTGTGTGTGTGTGTGTGTGTGTGTGTGGCTGGCTAGTAGCTGACCTGTGGTGGGGTTGGCGTGGAACCACTGCGGCCCCCTGACATTATCTCCTCCGTGATGTCACGGCCTCCCTGGTTGGGGTCTCGTATCCTGATCTATGGAGCAAAAACAGAGACAGCCAGAGGAGAGAGAGAGTGAGAGAGTGAGACAGAGCGAGAGAGTGAGACGGAGAGAGTATGTTGCAACGAAAGAGTAGGTGTGAAGGAAAAGTTGCAAAGTTTCACGCTTTCCGTCCCGAATAATCAGAAAGAAAAGCAGCAGGAAAAGTGAGGTATTCTTCATTATTATGAAGAATGTTGCGTCTCATGCTCGAGTTTGTCTCGTGCTGTGCTCAGGGGCTGTGGCTAGCACTCCGTCAAAGAACAACTCTCACATACTCAACAGGACGAGTCACTGCAGAACTCCATTCCTAGCTGAAAGGCTAGCCCCACGCTACCAAAAAAACACCCCCAAAAAAATCCTCCGATAACCACTTAAAAATTTTGCAAAGAAAGCTGAATTGGAGTGGTTTGATGGCCGTACAGCTCAGCTCGCTAAACCTTTGATGCCACAAACTAAATTCAAATGCAGTCAGAGCGAGAAAAAAAACAAACAGAAAACGCCTGGCTCACATAATCACCAACGTATATGCAGCGTAGTGACAGCAGTGTGCCCCCACACAGGACACACAGTGTTGCCACATGACTCAAACAAAGACAAGAAGGAAAAACTTTTCTTCCTCCGACAAGCTGCATGCACACGTTTCATTTCACAATCTCTCCCCCCTCGCTCTCTCTCTCTCTCTCTCTCTCTCTCTTACTTTTCTTACTCACGTTCACAGGGCAGGAGCGAGGGCTGCAGCTAACTGGTATGAACCGGAATATTTCCTCTGGTACTCCCCTGCTGCTGCTACTGCTGCTGGTGGGGCTTACATGGCCTCGTCCAGCACCTGCCCGCCCCCTCTGAGCTCCAGAGTAACCCAGCGGGCCCTTCTCATCCTGGGTCAGGAGTAGTGCTGCTGGCTGCTAGAGGAGGCCTCTCTCCTGCTGGGCGGGGGTGGACTCTGGCCCCACACACACACACACACACACACAACGCAGGGAGCTGGCTCAAAAGTTGTAAAAAAGTCCTACACACGCGGATTCATACGGAGCCCGGGGCCCCGGGGAGAGCTCATGCGGCCGGACAAGAGCAGGAGCAGGGCAGGGCGGGGGCCTCATTCAAAACCTAGCCACGGCTAGCGACGTCGTCTATCTGCTTCTCCAACATACGCTCGCTCATGTGCAGAGAGAGCGAGTGAGATAGTGAGACCGGGGGGGGGGGAGCGAGTGGGCTGCGGAGGGAGCTACAGAGGGACTGGCCTTGTAAAGCTACAGTACTGGAATGTGCAACCCCGCCCACTGAAGCCAACAGACAGGCAGAAAGAGCCCATGCAGTGGGAGGGAGGGGTAGAGAGAGAGAGAAAAAAAGTTTGAGCGTTATCGAATGAGCTCCGGCGAGCAGAAGAAACTCCCCTAGATCTCTCTACCTCCCCTCTTTCTCTCCGGGCGCCGTCACGCTCTGCACTTTTCTTCCCTCTCCCTCTACTTAGTTTCTGCTCTTCTATGCTCTCTCTTTTATGAGGGAGGGGACGAGGGGGGGAGAGAGAGAGGGAGGGCGGGGGGGAGAGGGGAATGCCACAGCAGCATACAACAAGGGGAGGGGAGAAGGGAAGAGGGAGGGGCTCAGCTCATCCGGCTGAACACGGTGGTGGCGGTGGGGGAGGAGACCGCTAGCCACGTGGAGCAGAGTTATGTGCTGACACGTCCTCCCCTCCCTCCCTCCCTCCCCTCCACCGCTCTGACTCACACACAACCCCTGAATGGGGGAGAGAGAGAGCGCGAGCAAGAGAGAGAGATGGAGGAAAAAATTACCTTTTGCAAGCATTTACATGAATGTAAAAAAAGAGACAGAAACCCGGAAGACGTCTCGATTCTACCAGCGTGCGAAGAGACTGCCCTATATAGACAAAACCTCGCTCCCCACAATCTCCCCCACATTGAAGAACTCAAGAAGTGCACACAGGCATAAAGACTCTTTTGTCACTGACTCACAACCAGGCAAGGACCTCAAAAACTTTAAGCATTGCGTACGTGCGCACACACACACACGCGCGTCTGTTTCATGCCCCCCACTAGTATTCATCATGAGCGAGCGAGTCACCGAGTCACCGAGTGAGCGTGAGCGTGAGCGTGAGCGTGTGCGTGTGCGTGTGTGTGTGCAGGCCCACGTGGCCCGGCAGCGCTACGTGTTCTCTTGGGAAGGGGTCAAAGTCCTGCACTGAGCCAGCTGCGTGCTCCAAAATGTACTGATAAGCCGCAGAGCCCCCCCCCCCCCCCCCCCCCCGGTGGGAGAGAAGGAGCACAGAGGGAGCCGACCTCTGGTCTCACAGCCACAGCACCAAGAGACAGACACACGGCAGGTCACAGACTCCAGTGCAACAGAGATGGGAGTTTGAACGCTTATCTCAAGTCCCCAAGAGAAGCCATCCCATGGAGCACATGGGAAATAAGGCACCACAATAGGATCATGTCTAGGGCTGGGTATCGTTTAAAAATTTTCGATACTGGTACCGGTACCTGAGTTTCGATACCGGTGCCAAAACGATACTTTTTTCGATACCTATATGTAAATAAAAGCACATTTCATAATGCAATTGCCGGAACATTTTTACTGTAATACAAGTGCTTTTACATTAGTTTTTCCAAATAGAAAGAGTCCAAGTGTCGTTCATTTCAAGTATGAAATATTTATTGCTCCTTTTTCACTTAGACAATTAGTAAACTAGGCCGTGTTTCCCATACATTGATTTATTTGTGGCGGCCCATAACAGAATGAAAACTGAGCTTTAATGATCCCACCCCCCTCTAAGTTCACCAGATTATGTCTTATAGTTTTAACTTGAAAATGTCTAACATTTTCACACACAGAGAAAGAAGCTCTCAAATTGCACCAGATTGATGCATTTTAAGTTTAAAATGTCCACATTTTTAACTTACTCTATCCATGTTGAGGAAGCAGTCTGTTCCGTTATCGTTATCGTTACCGCTAGTAGTAACATTAGTAGTCGTGTTTGCTTGTTCATGCAGTCAAACACAGTGCAGCTCTCTTGTCTCAGGTTAATGCCGTGTGAGATTAAATGCTTCATTAAATTAGAAGTGTTGCCACCCGTGTCAGCTATGGTCTTATCACAGATATAGCATTTTGCACGTCCCTACTTTTACAAAATGTAACCAGACCTTGGACCGTGGTTTGGACATTTTTCCACTCTCCGCAAATGCGGACATCCACATGGCTCGGTGTTTACATGCGTAGTGACGTAGTAACGCAAGGACGCGATTAACGGAGCCCCGCCCCCCAGAGACGCTGACTCGGAGCCCGACGCGCGCCTCACGGGAGCGTAATTGCGCATCCTTGGCGCAATATCTGTGATGTCCACCAATGTCCAAAACAACAATACGTCCTTGATACCGCCACCTGAACCAGCAGTCATGTTAGATTTTAGAACAAATATAGTGATTGGATGAGAGACGAGGGAAAAAAATAATAATAAAGTACCGAAGTTTGGCACCGAATGTTCTGACCTCTGCCGGTGCTCGGTTGTACCGCAGTGATTCGGTCGGTACCAAAAAAGTACCGAATTTCGATACCCAGCCCTAATCATGTTACTGTTTTTTAAGCGCAGCATTCAAGCACATTTCAAGGTAACTACCAAAAATTTCCAGACAAAGCATTTATCGTCACATATCACATAGTTACTACAACCTTATGAGCATGATGTTGCCAAAGCGATGACAAAATCAACCTGTTCTCTAATAGTTGATGAGCAGGTACAATAGTTAGCTAGCTACCCTCAAGCAAATGATCGCTTCATGACACGTATCGGAACGGAAAGACTTAATTTTGGAGACCCCATTCGTCAATGTAGCTCCGGTCAAATATGACGACGGGATTGTTTAATTTCATATTAAAGGATATTCAAACATTTTTGGTTTACATGAATATGAATGATGGCTTTGACGAAACAGGAGATTATGTGGAAAAGCCAGCCTTTTCCCAGGAGTACAGTATATTTGAATAGAAGCACATTTCTAACGTTGAAAACATTACTTAAAATTAAGCATTTGCCATAGTTTCAAGATGAACCTTGATGTGACATTATTACTAGTATGCTTTTCACACTACACTTAATCCCGGGTTAAGGACGCATTTAACCCCGGGCTAAGCAGCGTTTCACACTTGCATTTTTGAAAGAGGGTTAGCACCGCTTTTAACCCTGGGTTAACAAACCCTGCTACAAAGCAGGGTTAGCACTGCTTTTGCGGCGCCAAGAACAATAGTGTGAAACATTGTGGGGTTAGAAGGTAACAGCGATATGAAGACTATCCATCCAACCACAGACCGTAACCTCACCTCATTTACATATTAACACGCTAATCACACGCGCATCTGTGAAGGATATCTTGAACATTCATTTCTCTGTACTTAAAATAAAATCGAAAACCTTCTCATATACTCTTCTCTTCTCCAGTTTCATTTTTATTCTCTCTCGTCGCTCTCTTTTTTGTGTGTTTAATTAGTATCGCCATCACAGCTGTGTTTGATGGTTTTTGACAGTTAAGCGGCTAAAACGTAAACAAAGGTCACATGCTGGGCCGGTCCAATCATTTTCGATAACCCAGTAAATATTCAAATGAGAACGTTAACCCGCACAAGCTCGCAGTGTGAAATCCTGAATACCCGAGGTCAATTGTTAGCGCAGAATAACAAGAAAGAAAACTAGTGTGAAACATAAGATAAATTAACCCAGGGCTATTATAACCCAGGGTTAAAGTTAACCCTGGCTTAACATATTCAAGTGTGAAAAGCCTATAACAGGAGTATTGGCTCCTCAAAAAACCATTCACACAATGCCTTACATTCTATGATCAAGTTATCGTGTTGTTAAGGCATGACATGAAGTACAGTATGCACCATGCAAACCAAAAGTAATTTTTTCCTACTGCTGAAGTATTCATATGACAAAACAAGTGACACTGTTGGTTTTGCACTGAAACAACAGTAGTACACTGATATAGCATATCACTAAAAACACTACAGTTAGTTCAGTCCACTTGGTAAGCTGGTAGTCGTAGACATGAATCTAGGTGGACAATCCCACTTGTGGTGTCACTTTGTCACAATTACAATTTTAGTCACATGACAATTATGAAACGGCTTGTAATGGCCAATCATGCTCACACCTGGTGGTATAATAGGGCCTCTTAAGGGACAGCCCTTGATGTAAACACCAGGGGTCTCATTTATAACAGGGGTCTCATATGCACAAAGAGGGGACTGAAAGTTGCGTACGACACTTCCCACGCAGTGTCCGATTTATAAAAACAAACTTGAGTGAGCCATAACTACAACACCTTTCAATTTGAAAATATATAGCCTGACCTGTAGCCAACTTTGAGACTGTCTTGTGATTAAGGGCTATACAAATAAAATCGAATAGAACTCAAATCTTCGAACTCAAAAGTCCGGTCAATATTTGGAAATGTTGATATTATCCTCATCGGTAGAAAGTAGAAATCCACAATGTCATGACTTAAATAGCTGTGTCGCCGTGACACCGCTGCCTTCTCCAGTCACCTTGGAGTTGGTAAAAAGACAATTGAGGTTCATTTTCTAAGATATTTTAATGTAGTTGATATTTCACGTTGATATGTTACACATCACGGCTCTTATTTGATTATGTTCATCTGATGTTTGATGACATTGGTTACTGTCCCTATGACTTCATCTTCCTCTTGGTTATAATAGGTAATTCAAATGCATCAATATTAATATGGCGCTTTGCATTGATCATTTATGGTTTAATTTCTGAATATAAGGCGTCGACTGTGAATTATAAAGGGAAAATTGCCGGCCGGTGTGCATACACATGGTTTTAAGTTGGGAATTTTGGCGTGTGCGCACTTTTAGTAAGGATCCGAAGCAATGTTTTATAAATGAGAACACTGGTAAGTGGGACTGCTCTGGTTGGATTCATCAAATGGCTCCATTCACTGAACATCGCATCTGCTTGATACACGTTTTGTACACAGATTCTGATTAACCGAAGCTTACAACAGTGAGGTCTGACCTTTAACCTTCACAACCTCACCTTCTGAAGAGCCATTTCCTTGCTTCTACTAAAGATTCTTAGACTTTGGGAGTAGGTCTGCATGAGGCAATGTGAAGTTCATATTTTCAACATGTGCAGCACATAGGCTTATGGCTACATTTGGTAGCGTCGCCAACAGAACAAACATCTTAAAAGGTGAAAAAAAAATGAACTTTCTCATTCGTTTTCCACGCAGAGTGAAGAAGATTCTCCAAGTACAACACATCACTTGACAGGTGACTCCAGTGGGCCAACTTTACTTTTGGAAGTTTTTAGTGATTCAAGCCAGAATCAAACCATCTGCATTCCAGAGCTGACAGTACAGCAGAGCTCCAGTCCTCCAGACAACGTGCGGTGGTTAGTGTGGCATCAGGACCAGGGGGACCGTACCTGTTTGCGTTCTCGCTTGGTGGTGATGTGCTGGGGTGGTGGAGGTGGGGGCTGCTGCTGCTGCTGTTGTTGTTGTTGTTGCTGCTGCTGTTGCTGTTGTTGTTGCTGCTGCTGTTGCTGCTGTTGCTGCTGATGCTGCTGTTGCTGCTGCTGTTGCTGCTGCTGTTGCTGCTGCTGTTGTTGCTGTTGTTGCTGTTGTTGCTGTTGTTGTTGCTGTTGTTGTTGCTGTTGTTGCTGCTGCTGCTGCTGGGGGGTGGGGCTCATGATCACTGGCGCCGCCTGCACCGGGGCCGCAAACTGGGCCTGGGCCGGGTAGTAGGCACCCGCTGTGGACCAAACAGAGACCATGTCAACAAGACGACCACCCATCGTCGGAACTTTGAGGAGTAGGGCCAGGCACTAGATCGATATTACATCCATATCGTGATATATATTGTCTTAGACTTTGGATATCGTAATATGGCATAAGTGTTGTCATTTCCTGGTTGTAAAGGCTGCAATAAGGTGTTACACAGGGCGCGTAACGAAATTGCGATGCGAAAATGCTGATATTTTGCATCAAAACTTTTCACACCGGTGAAAAAGTGCGTTGTTGCACTTTTTCAATAAAGTTGCAAATAAATTCGTGGCAGGCTCATTTTTACAGGGTGTCTGCAGGTATCAAGAAGTTAATTTTAAGACTAAGAAATTTTTAATGCCACCTAGAATGAAATTTAAGACCACACTTGCAACAAAAATAAACATGAAAAGTGAAAGATACACTCTTCGCAACTGAGTATGAAT
>PIJE02000338.1:226495-372424 GCA_002895965.2 Coryphaenoides rupestris
AAAAAATATACTGATGCACGAATAATTGATCACACGAAGAAAACGTGCACGGTGATATGGCCAAAATCTACGCTGGCTTGCCTTCGCACATAAATATACATGCAAACTATGCACTAGCACACACATACACAATCGCACAAAGAAACACGCACATACACCCCATATAAACACAAAATGGACATGTTGTGAAGCTCCTGTCTGGGCTCTTAAAGAGCACTGTTTCCTGTGTAACAGCAAGCTTCTTGGAGCTATAAAGTGAAAATGCCATGAGTGAGATGTGCTTTATGCTACGGTGAACAGCAAGAGCTCTGTTCCACACGGCATGGAATGTCCCCATCATCAACTCAGTAAACCACATCACTAAAGAGACAGAGGCAGAACTAAGGTTTATAATGCTGGACGGGGTTATTACAACCTCTCCAATCGGTCCACATTTGGCTAGAGACAGTGGGAGACTCTTGAGTGATGGTTTCAGTGCACTGGGTCTGGGTACTGGGGCCGTCATGAAGCGGGCCATTCCCACGTTCATAGCCACACAGCTGCTTAAGAGCTTAAACACAACAGATGTGGAGGGTGGCGAGGCCTTGTGAACACGACTGACTCCAAGCACAACACCTCAGTCCACAATCCTCTGAACCACCCAAAAAAGATACCAAGCCCTCGCTACACGAAAGAAAACTCAACTACCCACACTAGTTCAAAGATTGACTATCTTCCAGCGATCGATATTGTCAATAAGAACCCCGGTACTGCCGGGCCTCTGTCCACAGTCTGAATAGAATAGAACTTTATTAATCCCTGAAAACACACACACACACACACACACACACACACACACACACACACACACACACACACACACACACACACACACACACACACACACACACACACACACACACACACACACACACACACACACACACACACACACACACACACACAAGCTCTGGGAGGTTCATCACAGGCTGTTCTTGCTCACCATTGCACCCTATAGAACACACACACTTTTTTTTTGTGTGGAAGGAACGAACGAAAGTGTAAGAAAGCCCCGGCCAGACGTTCTGCTCGCTAGAGTCTGTGCCCCTTCTCCTGCTCCCTCCCTGGGTACATTTGACTCACATTACCCGATCTGCATTGTTGACCAGGAGCCACACACACACACACACACACCTAAATATAGTCAAAACCCACAGCCACTGGGAGATGAGAGAGAGAGGCAAACAGAAGAAGAGATAGAGAAAGACGGGTACTCCACCTACCCTGGGAGTCGTCCTGCTCACAAGAAGTCCGATTCCCCATGTAGAATGCAGTATGTGTGAAGTGTGTGAAGAAGGCAAGACACAGAGAAAGAGAGAAAGAGAGAGAAAGAGAGAGACAGAGAGACTGACAGAGAGACAGACAGACAGCGAGATCCACTTCAAACTCTCTCTTTAGCTTCTTTGCCTTGCCTTTTTCTCCCCTTCTCCTGTGTTACCCCCCACAGGTGCCCCTGAGAAAGATGTTCCCCTCGTCCAGCGTGTCTCCACATAGCTCCGCCCCCCTCCTAGTGCCTCCCTCCTTCTCTGCCCTTCATACCTCCCCAGTTCCCTCCCTCCTACTCCCTCCCGCCATCTCCCCCTCTGTGGAGCAGGGGTTTGGTGCCGCCCAGCGAGGACCGGCGCCATCTGAAAGACCGCTGGCAGTGATCTGATCTTGCTGCTGGAGTTACAGCCCCGCCTCCACCAAGGTGGGGGTGGAGGAGGAAGAGGAGGCGGCAAGTAAGTGAGTCACCAACTGAGTGAGATGGAGGGGCTTCCTCGTCATGTGACAGCAGAGGATCCCGCTACATGCATGCTGGACTCGCAGTGGTCAAAGACCGGCACACGGCAGCGTTTCTGAACTGAATGAGATTGATGGGTCCCCTGCATAGGCAACTCTGCTTGCGCTGAGCCATATAGTGATCACACCGAGTATGCTGAGGCTCACATGCTATGGACCTGCTGCTTTTATACTAAAGAACAAACAAAGAAGAGCAGAATGGTCACCAAAAGAATTGTATTAGCTCCACAGAAGGCATTGCGAGTGTGCTGCATCCTGAGGTATTACATCTACATCTAAACTTTACTATGAAAATACATTCATTGGCCAATTTGGTTATGACTTATTTTAAAAAGAGCAAAATACTAATAGACAAACAACAAGAGCGTCAGTTTTGTTGAAATATGTCTTAAAATTTCTGCATTGATGTTTGCTAATAAATATGTTGAGAGTTAACTAAGTGATAAGTGCACTGTGCCTGCAGGGGAGTTAAAGACAGAGACAGAAACAACATTACTCCTGTGAATTCACTCTCAAAGTGTATCTGTTCCCGTCTTCACTTGAATTACAGAGCACATTTTTGGTATATTATTAACCAACCACACACACACACACACACACACACACACACACAAATAAACACACACACACACACACACACACACACACTAAATGCCCCACTAAGCAACATTTGCAGTGTCTATTCATTGCAGCTGCACTGGCTGTCGCCCGCCGCTGCGTCGACGTGACACATTGGAACCCTGCCATGACCATGGCACTGTCATTTGTCTCACTCATTTGACATTGTCCACATGCAAGACCTAGTCGGGCTTTTTGACATTTCCTGTGGCCTCGTCTAGTTGTAATAAATGAGCTAACACAAACGTCTGTTCATGAGAGACAGAGGCGGGAAGTGAGGTGCCACATCTCATCATCACATGACATTATACAAGGCTAATACTATCAGTGAGAAAGCAACGAAGACTTGACTTGTTGGATTTCACACCAGTCAGAATGATGGTAAAATGCCCCTTGAGACGGTTCTGACTAGGCCTGAGTAATCCAGAACCTTCTATCCTCATATAGGTAATTTAAAGATACTATAATTAAGAATCAGAGCATTATGAGCTCCGTGGCTTGAGACAATAACAAATCAGAAACTGTTAGTTCTAATCATAATTAAACCTTGTACACATTTTAAAAAGCTATGAAATATATATATATTTTTTTTTAATTATCCACACTTACATGTCACTTCGTTCCTTTTTCCCGCGAAATCCGACCTGACTCAAATATAAGAAAAATCAGCCCAAAACAGAGAGTCGGGGGAGCTCTCATGTTTTAACTTTAACCACAACCTGCTCATAAACTGGCAATTTAAAGCAATTTGTGCTGTAAAATCATATATGTAGTGCCTGAATGGATTCATTATTCTTACATACATACAGCACCATTAATATCTCCATAGTGATAGAAGTCATGGTGGTGGGGCATGTTTTCTATATAGAATAATCGCATTGTAAAGCCTATTTGTGTATACTCCTATACACACAATGAGTTGTATGGTAAATAGTAATGTGGCTATAATGACTAATAAAGGCAAATAATAGAACAGTCTGGCAAGTTCCTAAAATGACATCACTTTACTGTAATGCAGCCTTTAGAACCAACAAGAGAAAAAATTCAACTCCAACCAGACACTGCCCAATCCATGGACCATAAGGGACCTATTGTCTACAGAAATCAGTCAGACGCAGCCACACAAACAGCCCACCCACCACATCTCAGGTATGACATGTATCCTAGCAACTAAGAGAGCCAGTCCAGGACCCGGGGTCTCTGCTGGTACGTGGGCTCATGCAGTCTGTTGGCGATAAGCCTCCGACTAAACAAAACCACCACATAGCACACATGCCTGCTGGTAGGGGTCAGCCAGTTTGTTTTTGCCCAGGGCACCACTTGTGCCGACATATAGCCGCCACTAGAGGGGGGCGGCAACACATGCTGGAGAGGAGACGTGTGTCCCTGCATAGTAGACCCACCCGCTGTGAAGATTTGGGCATGATAGAGGCATGAAAGAGTTTAGTTAGATCTTCTAGACTCCAAATGTATCCGATGCTTTCGTATTAATCTATTTTACATATTGAACAATGAGCCGTGTTAATTTGAAGTCAAATGACTGTCTGCATGAATGTCTGCATAATAGGGCTTGCACAAAAAAGTCGACTTATCGACGCGTCGACGTCACTACCACAAGTCGACGCCTACCAGGAGACATCGACGCGTCGTTGACCACATGATTTCACACTAAGAATATTTGTATTTTTTACACTTTAAGATATTTGGCGGGACTTGGCGCAAATGCGGTGGCCGGTGGGGGGAAAATTAAGCGATTTCGAGCGGTTGTTTGCGCAGAGGATACCCGTGCTTTTTTTTTGGACAGCCCATTCTGTCTTTTTTGCGTGCGTGTGTATGTGATGACGTCATCAACGACGTGTCGACGTTACGTCGACTTTATTGATAGAAAAGTCGACTTGAAAGAATCAGAAGTCGTGCAACCCCTACTGCATAAACGTACTTGTGTTTGAGATCGGTGTGTTTGTGAATCTGTGGACGATTCCTTCACACACAACATGTCTGCGTGTGTCTCCGAGTGTGTGTGTCAGTGAGTGCATGTGTGCGTGCCTGCATGCGTCCATAAGCGCGTGTCAGGCGAGGGCCCACATAGAGCCACTTACCGTAAGTACTGTATTCCGCCGTGCTGCTGGGGTAGAAGGCCGGCGTGCCAGCCGGTACTGGGTACTGCTGGGGTGTGGTCACGTAGGTAGGCCGGTACTAGAGGAAGGTACAGTAAGAAAAACACACACAAGACGATGGCGTCAATAAAATGTAAAGAGTTAGAGTTATATCCTGGACAAACCTCAGCTGAACACAAAGTAGGGGTGCACAATATTAACTAAATATGATATTGTTCAGGAATAACGTGATGTGGATCTTATAAACGGATATAAAACACAAAATGCTGCAAAATAGATAAATATAAAACAATGTTTCTTGTAACACAGGGTTCACTAAACAGACTCCCTGAGGGTGAGTTGGTTGCAGAGGATACAGATATTTTCTGGCCAGCTCGCTCAGAGTGGGGCAGGTGTATTTAATTCAATGTTTAAACGAGGGCAAAACATATCAAAGAGCTCCGCCAACTAATACTAACAGGCTAATGTAATTAGGCAATAGACACCTGTTACAATGTTTTTTTCCTTTTCTAATAATAATAATTCAAATTTATTGAGCGCATTTCTCGAACCCAAAGCGCTGTACATGGGAGAATCAGTTAAAAGCGAACAAACAAACAAAAAAAAAAACCTATAAAAATTTTAACACAGGTCCTTAAATGCCCGTCTAAAGAGGTGTGTTTTGAGGAGAGCTTTGAAGGACTTGAGTGACTCTGCCTCTTTGATGGGGTCTGGGAGTGAGTTCCACAGCCGTGGAGCAGCACAACTGAATGCCCTGGCTCCCATGGTTTTAAGTCTGCAGCGTGGCTGCTGCAGAGAGATGGAGCTGGAGGAGCGGAGTGTACGTGTTGGGCAGGACAGTTTGATAAGGTCAGAGAGGTAGGATGGGCCAGTGGCATGGATAGCTTGGTAGGTGTGAGTTAGAACTTTAAAGTCAATGCGTGAACTGACAGGGAGCCAGTGTAGGCTGAATAACACTGGAGTGATGTGCTCACAGCGGGAGGTGTGGGTGAGAACACGGGCAGCACAATTTTGGACGTACTGCAGCCGGTTTATGCATTTTGCAGATGCCCCCACCAGGAGGGCATTGCAATAGTCCAGGCGGGATGAAACAAAGCCATCAATGAGGCGTTCAGCAGTTGTTTGGGAGAGCAGAGGTCGGATCTTTGCCAGGTTCCTGAGATGGAAAAATGAAACCTTGGTGATGTTCTTTAAGTGGGCATCGAGGGAGAGTTGGCTGTCCAGAATCACCCCGAGGTTGCGGACCTGACTGGAGGGGACAGCTGTGACACCATCCATGGTGAGGCTGAAATGTTGGCATTTCTCGATGGTGGCCTGGGTACCAACCAGTATGACCTCTGTTTTCCCAGAGTTCAACTGGAGAAAATTCTGCTGCATCCAGGCCTTGATGTCAGTCAGGCAGCTTGTGAGAAGGGTAGTGGCGGAGTTGATGGTGTCACTTCTGGTGGAGACATACAGCTGAGAATCATCGGCGTAGAAGTGGAAACCGAGACCATATTTCCGGATGATATTGCCCAGAGGTAGCATATAGATGCAGAAGAGTAATGGCCCCAGAACCAATCCTTGAGGAACTCCTGTCGTACTGTCATTATGTCAGACTTGCTTGACCCAATTGCAACAAAGTGAGTGCGGTCAGTGAGATATGATCTAAACCACTCCAAGACCAGACCTGACAGGCCAAGGAGGTTCTCCATCCGGTTTAGGAGGATGTTGTGGTTGACCGTATCAAATGCTGCGCTTAGGTCCAGCAGAATGAGGATGCTGGCAGCTCCAGAGTCAGCAGAAACCAGGAGGTCATTTGTGACCCTGATCAGCGCGGTCTCGGTGCTATGCCTAGCTCTGAAACCGGACTGAAAAGGCTCCAGCAGTTGTTGGCTGTCCAGGTGTTGTTGCAGCTGGCTGGACACAGCGCGCTCAAGTAGCTTGGCCACGAATGGGAGGTTGGATATGGGTCGGTGGTTATTAGGGTCCTCAGGATCTGCTCGTTGTTTTTTAGGAACTGGTGTGACAGCAGCACATTTCAGTTCAGGTGGGACGAGCCCAGTGGTGAGGGACTTGTTGATCATAGCTGTAAGAGATGGCACCAGGGCAGGCAGGCAGCTCTTCACCAGGGATGTGGGGAGTGGGTCAAGGGAGCATTTGGTGGACCTCATCTGGCCAACCAGCTTTGCCACACCTGCTAGATCCACGCTGGAAAAAGTGGAGAGGCTAACCACTGGGAGTACAGATGGGGTGAGCTCAACAGTGAGAGGGGGAGAGGATAAAATTGAGTTATTTATGGTGTCGATTTTATTTTGAAAGAAGTGCAGATATTTGTTGCACTGTTCTGATGATGACATGGTCACAGGAGTAGCAGGTTGGAGAAGCCTGTTAACTGTGGAGAACAGAACACGTGAGTTTGCAGCACCAGTGTTAATAAGATGTGTGAAATGGGAGGACCTGGCAGAGTTGAGAGCATCTCTATAGTTTTTTTGATGCTGCTCAAACAGCTGTACATGAACTGTTAGACCGGTTTTCTTGTACTGGCGCTCCAGGCGGCGTCCCGTCACTTTCAGTGAGCGGAGCTCCTCAGTGAACCAGGGGGATTCTGGTGATTCCTCATTGCACAACAGTCAAGCAACAAAATCAATAATTCAAAATCAATTTTCTTATTCACTACCCCCCCCCTAAAAAAAAAAAACATTTGAGGTAAAAAACCTAACCCTAACCCGTATTTGGATGGTAACACCCTTAATTGTGACCCATTACATTAAAGACCGAAGAACACCACAGTCCAACACAAAGTTGAGCTACACCCCCTAGCGACGATTCTTATTAATTCAGCTGCTGATGTGATTGGCTGGATTTCACCCAGGGGCTCCATGGCACAAGCCATTATGAAATAAAGACGGGGAATTGAAGGTGGTTTGGAAGGCAGATTGAAGCATCCAACAGGTTTTACCAGTCATCTAGTCCTTTATTTCAATCAGATATGAATGACTCAAGACAGCATCATCATTGCATAAGGCAGTGGTTGTCAACCTTTTTACTTTAGGCGTACCACTAGATTGTCATCCAGACCTTTGGCAGACCACCTCATATGCAAATGGTTAAAAATACACATACAGTGGCTGAGCAAAGAGATTGCCAGCGCACCCTTTATACACAATCATTAATGCAAAAAGGCCATGGCCAGCAGAGACAGGAAGTCAGCCATGCTGCTTATGCTCCCATTGTTTATTTAGCAAACACAATCAAACACTAAACATCAATGGAAAACATATTAAGCCATAATACTTTACTGAACAAGACTTCCAATAGATTTCTTTTTCACGGCCATGTTATTTTTCCTAATTAAGAATAAATAAGAGTAAAATCCCTCGCACTAGCTGCAGTACCCCGGCGTACCATCAGGTTGTACAACATCGGCATGAGGCACACCATTGGCTATGATGCCCCACAACAGTAAGGTGGCCAGCCCTACCTGTCCAGGTATGAAGTAGGCGGTGCCCTGCGGGGAGCTGGGGAAGGACAGCTGCTGCTGGGGGATCATCATCATCTGGGAGCCGGGACCCGCCTGGTAGACGTGTGTGGGGGCCACGGAGCGGGGGGCACTGCTGGGAGGCACTCCCCGTGGCCCGGCGCCTGGGGGCAGGCCGGACCTGTTGGCATAGTATGGCTGGAACAGGAGACGCGAAAAGAGAAAGAAGAAGAGTAGTGAGAAACTCCCCGTGGTGAGCCACTGGCCCCAAGCAGCGCTCGTTAGTCTTCACCGTGAACGTGTGTGTGGCGAGGGGCCCGCGGGAAGCACGGTGGCCCCTGGCTGCCTGGGAAGATAAAGCAGTCCGGCACTATGGTCCATTCAATGCAATCTCATTGACATTCTGCTGCCTGCCGCACAGCTAACCAGCAGTGGGCCACACACATGCAAAATAAGTGTTTTTTTCACACTATCCATAATGTGGAAAGATAATGATAAAGTTCCCACTAGATCGATCATGCGGATAGCTAGAGATGAGATTGGAAAGTGGCGACGTTCCACGAACAAACACACAGAGTGCTGAGAGAACTAGCCGTCATTTTAGTGATAAACTTATTTGTCATTATTTCTCACCACGTGCTTGGTGCTACCATTGCACCTTTTAGTTTGTAGGGGTGTTGCCAGTGCTGGGGGAATGTACCATTTTGGTGGAGATGTTTATCGCTGAATATTTTAAATATTCATAATTACATTCTTTAGAGTTTTGGAATGGTTTATTATGAAACTATAATTTCAATAAGTTTAATTTGAATTAATAGGTCTACTTGCCACCAAATGTTGAGATTTGGTATTCCTGGATTTAATAGTGGCTACAGTTTACATTACGCACGCAGCACACAAACACACACACACACACACACGCACACAGCACACACGCAGCACACAAACACACACGCAGCACATACACACACACACACACACATGCAGCACACACAGCACACACACACGCACGCAGCACACACACACACAGCACACACACAAAAAGATTGAGCAGTATTACCTGTAGAGACCTGAACCCTCCCTTCAGCAGCACAAACACAGGGCAACACACAGATGGGTCACACGGAAGCAAGAGCAGGAGGGGAAACGGGAAAAGATAGAGAAGGCACCAGAGTCAGTGAGGAAGCATCCAAACACAGTGCACCACCCCCCCCTCCCCCCGCCCCAAGCAGTGAGTGAAGGCCCCTGGTATACTTCAAACTAAATTGTCATGTTTTTCACACAGACAAGGGGGCAGGTTTGCTATCCAGTCGAGGCACCGCACTGGACGTCCATGGCCACAGTGTGACTCCGCTACAATGCACCGCTGAATGCAATTGGTTGACAATTAAACGAACAACCCAGAGGTCACAGGGACGAAAGTGTAACATATCATATGCATATTTCAATTTAGTTTCAAGTATATCGGGGCCTTGAGTGACTCAACATGCAGCATGCACAGATTAACCCTGCCCCCTCGCAGTGTTTTCATAGGAATTAAAGGTCTCAAAATGACATGTCACTTGTTAATTGTATACATTTGGTGAAGAAAAAAAAAAGATTGAATTGGGGCACGTTTGGCGTTGACAAGGAGCTGTCTGTCAGTTCTTCGGTTCACCATAACAACATGCTAGTTTAGCTTAGTTAGTTCTCCAAATCAATAAATGGAGCATGGTGGAGGAGGGCAGCATGAAGGGGGTGTGGGTGGGACTGGCTGACACGCCCACTGTTGAGCATTTACCGGGATAATTTTGAGCAATCATCATTGCTCTGCCACAACTGCCTCGGCCAAACCAGTAGCAAAAACAATATCTGGAATACTATAATACCCTTATATCAATACATTTGTACCCCCAGTCAGGGACCAAACTTCAAATCTGTCAGTGAGAAGTCTTGCTCTACAGTTAGCACCTCAGGGCACCGTGCGTGGCCTGCACTTCTCACGCTCTCTAATCCACAAATCACAGGCGCTGATTGGCCGAGACAGTTGGCACCCAGGACTCTCACACAAAATGTTCCCTATGACAACAGCCACACAACAATCCCCACTTGTTTGTAATTGTCTGCTGCTGTGTGCATGCACGCACGCGCACACACACACACGCACACATACACTTGCCGTGAGCTATGATGCACACCCTCCATTCTAAATGTGTATGAAGATGGTCATATTGTCTGTGTAACCAAATTAAGTGTCTTGGCACAAATTGAGTGCCAACACATCCCCACCAACTACCCCATTTGGTGAGATTTATCCTAGAATATCATTACTTGTGCTGACAATACGACATGGCATAACGTGGAATGAAGGCATTATATATCGTTTGATACGTGAATAGTAATAAGGGGGAATCAAAAGTGTTGAAATAATTTAAAAGGGTTGTAGTTGTCTCAGTTGTCTTTCAAGGGAAAATATCAAACCGAAGACACTTTGGTATTATATGTGCAGGCCCAATATGATGAAAAGGGGAATAATATGCTTACATGAGACAAGGCAGTGTCATGCAAAATATACAATGGGACATTATTCACCATCGCTGAGCTCACAGATCTGTGCAAAAAAATTTCCTAGATATTTACAGGAATCATAAGCTATGGCTATGATACTGAGCACTCCCTAGTGATCATATGTATCTGGTGCAACATGCACTGGAGAAAGAAAGAAACAGAGAAAGTGTCTACCAACAGCGTGTGGGGCGGTGGGGTGTTAGTACCTGTTGGTGTATAGGCCGGGGCCGGGGCCAAACTAGAGGAAGAGGAGAGGCACACAGGAGGACAGGGGTTAAGGAACATGGCATGTCAATGTTAAGCTCACCACATCGCACGGCACCGCCCACCCACACTCGACATTTGTATTTAGGAAGGTCGAGTGATGAGTGAAAGCAGGGCCTGTTGACATACTGGTTGGCCGACTTTGGTAGCCAGGGGAGTGCTCTGTGCCTGGCTGTACGTGTAGATCTCTTGGTGGAAGGCTGGCCTATGTGGACAGCCCTTATGGGGAATATTTTTTGTGTGAAGTGAGAAGTTTAGGGCTGTAGGCATACCCTAAAAGCAGACTCGTTGAATCGTCATTCAGAGAGCCCCGAGTGAACTCGAACAATGTGATTTGTTTAATGCGCAATATAATCAACAAATAAAGTATGATATAGAGGCTTCAGATAAACTAATTTCATTACATATTTGGCCGGCAGTGGCTCAGGAGGTAGAGCGGTTGTCTGGCAACCGGAAGGTTGCTGGCTCAATCCCCAGCTCCTCCTAGTTAAGTGTCGAGGAGTCCCTGAGCAAGACATACATTTGACGCTAACTGGTCCCGACAAGCTGGCTGTTGCCACCGTCGTTATTTTATGAATGAGTGAATGTGAGGCGCTTTGGATAAAAGCTCTACATTAATGCAGTCCATTTAATCATGGGTAAGAGAAAAATTATTACTATACAATAATTAAAAAATTTTCATGATAAATGTTTTTGCACAATACATTTCCATTTAGGGCATTTGGCAGACACTTTTATCCAAAGGGTTACATTAAGTACATTTGTCAAAAGATGTCAAAATACTCCTTAAAGTTTCAGTGAACCCCCTTTTTTATTTTAAGTGGTAAATGGACTGCATTTATATAGCGCTTTTATCCAACTCGCTTTACAGTATTGCCTCACATTCACACAGCGACGCTGGTGTCAACCATACAAGGTAACAACTAGGGATGCACCGATACCACTTTTTTTCAGACCGAGTACAAGTACAAGTACTTACATTTGGGTACTTGCCGATACCGAATACCGATACCGAGTACTTAATAAAACCATTACAGTTCTAATGACTTTGAAAACATGTTTTATTTTCAATCAGATGTTCCTCACTTTCTGACTGTGAACAAATTAAACAAATATAACTTCAATTAATAATTTAATAATTAATAATTTCAATTAAATGTAACCTATTCAGAACCATCCAACATACGTCAGTCGGATATTCGGTACCAAAGGACGTGTTGTTGTTTAGGACATTGGTGGACATCACAGATGTTGCGCCAAGGATGCGCAATGATGACGCTCCCGTGAGACGCTGGGCTCCGAGTCAGCGTCTCTGGTGGGGGGGGGTGGGGGGCTCCGTTAATTCGCGGTTCTGTTGGGGGGTTCTCCGTTAATTCGCGGTTCTGATGGGGGGGGGGGTTCTCCGTTAATTCGCGGTTCTGATGGGGGGGTTCTCCGTTAATTCGCGGTTCTGATGGGGGGGGGGGGTTCTCCGTTAATTCGCGGTTCTGATGGGGGGGGGCTCCGTTAATTCGCGGTTCTGATGGGGGGCTCCGTTAATTCGCGGTTCTGATCTCATGCGATCTCTCGTTGCTATTAAACATCCATAAACGCCAACTCGGTTGCATCTCTTTATTTCAATATTCCTTGGCTAAGAATATTACAAGGTTAACGTTGCGTTGCCAAAGTGGTATCGGTGCGGGAGTATCGGAGTAGTTTAACGAGTACGAGTACATGAGCACAGTATCGGACCGATACCGAATACTGGTATCGGTATCGGTGCATCCCTAGTAACAACCAACACGTCAGGAGCAGTTAGGGTTAGGTCGGAGCAGTTAGGTCGACACTTAGCTAGGCGGAGCCCGGGAATTGAACCAGCAACCTTCCTGTTGCAAGACCTGCTCTTACCTCCTGATCGCCAACAAAGTAATCTATGCCAATCTGTGTGTCAAAAAGTATCAATCTTTACGACATCACCAACATAACGCCACCTGATTGGACCGTATATGTCAGTCAGCAATCCGATTGTAGAGAGCCACGATACGCTTCTAAACTGAGATTTTAATATCCATTAGGAACATTTGGAAACGTGACGCATCTATTTAAAATTGTATTTTAGGTACTTTGTGATTCGCAGATTGTGTAGAAATACTATTGAACGATATTGAAGCGATAGCTCTATAGAGATTATTGCTGCTGCTGGACGCCTGCTCATTTAGGTTTTTTTCCTGACACTGCAACACGCAGATACATCTCAGTCCCCTGCTCATGCAACTCCTACAAACTATCCATTAAAAGTATTCATAAATCATTTGTACACAAAGTCAATAGTGGCGATCATGATGACATTAATAAAAATTATAACATAATTGTGTTTGTCAATAACATCAGTGGCGATAAAATCCGTTTGTATTGATAATCGTGGAACCCTACTAGGTTATTTGTGTGTTGTAAGAAGGATTAGGTTTGCAACAACAAACAGCAGCAACAAAAATGTATAAAAGAAATTAAGGTATTATGGTAAATTAACGTATTCCATTCATGTCATTAGTGCTATTTGGACCAATTGAGAGATCAAGTCCAGGACCAGTGACCTGGTCTGGTGTTTCTGTGATTTTTTTCCTGTTGATGTTGCAGACTGTTCTTTTTTCCATCACATGTATGAAGCAACACTCAATGCTCCCGCCCGTCAATGTCCGTGGCCCACTAGTGACGTGGTGTGTGTGAATAGGCCATACCTGTCGGGGCTGAGGTGTTGGGTTCATTTGCGGAGGAGGCGGGCTTGCAAAGACCATGGAGGGGGGTTGCCCAGGGGGGAAGGAGGGCTGGGGAGCAGAGGACACACAAACACGGTGAGCAAAGTTAGCATGGAAGAAAAAAAATGTTTGCTGGCGGTAAGATTTAAGAGCTGTATAATTTGCGTCTACTTTGTTAGAAATGGCTTAGCCGTTAGCTATAAGTGAGTGAAAGGCTCTGGAAGAAAATCTGTTTCGAGTTTACTACACCTGTTAGATCTTAAGGCCCTGGCATACTGGCTAACGCTGGGCTGTCTGTGAGTTTCTGTGGCCCTAGTTTTTGCCGTCGGTACTAGGGATGGGCATCAAGAAACGGTTCTACTAAGGACCCGGTTCCAAATTCCTCAAAACCCAAAAATCAAGAAGGTTGAAGCTTATTGATACTGCAGTTGAGATGAGCGGGTCCCCCCACCCCCGCGCACACGCCATGCAACAGAGAGGGAGACACCCATTCACTTTCACAACTCAGCGATCATGTTGATAGTTGAAACGTTGTTTGACTTAGAAAGATATTGGATATTCAAAAGATATTCACTCTCAGTATTACATCGGTCTGGTGCGGGAAACTAAAGACGTGATCACCGGTCTGAGTCCCGAGTGTCTAGCGGTGTCTACCTGCCCAGGTGACGGGGCTTCTGAGCGAAGCCGTCAGGCAGCAGCACTCCTCTCTCTTGTTCGGTCAATATTTCTACACATAGGTGAATTACTAAGAACCCAGCCCTAATCTAGCCTACTGTCTTGCGTTTCAAAATGTCTTGAATCGGTATGCCATGGTATAGCGTCGGCAGGTGAAACAAGGGGGGCGGAGCAGCGAATTCTTGGGATTGACGCAGCTGTCGGGGATGAGCATGATTAAGAACATATATTTGACATATGTTTGTTCTCCCCGCAGTAGGAGGCTGGGTACGGACAGAGAGCCAGGGTCCGACAGGAGGTCACATCATTTAATGCATTAGTTGGGTCTCCAGGTGTGTCCGTGTTACCTGTGAAAGGCCGGGGGAGGGGGCGGGGTGTGGGGGTCCTGCTATAGGCTGTGGTGGTTTATTCATTTCATGGAGTTCTGCATGAGGAGGGGGAACACAGACCTGTGTAAAAAATCTGAAGAGAAACAAAAAGCAAATTGACCATTACACCCAAATGTCTGATCATCACAACAACATATGGGGTATGTGACCATTTCATTGGTTTTATGCCCGCAATGTACTACACAAGGTGGTAATAGTGCAAAGTGTAGGATTTAGTGGCATCTAATGCTGAGTTGGATTTCAACCAACTGAAGCTCTGTCAAATACTACCTGCCCTGTGTTCCTATACGTGGGTGCCACACACACCTCACGGCCACACAAAAGTGTACACTATATCCAGGGATGCATACAATATCAGGACCATTAACTGTTTCAGCAGCAGCAGTTACTTTGTATTGGGGAATACGAACTAATTCTCGGGAATCTGAGACCTCTCCGTATACAGAGCTTTAATATTGACATTTACAAACAATGAAGCAGCTATTTCTAAGCTCATTCTAAGGCAACAAAAACACAGTTCATATTTTCTTGTGATGATATATGAGTTCATACTTCTGAAATTATATTCCCTTTCTTCCAAGTCTGTTTCCCGTCGATGCCACTAAATTCTACACACTGCACCTTTAGCTAACCAACCATTAAACACAGAATGAACGAATTTGCAGCATTCACACCCAACACTTTGTACACTTTGTTTACATGCAGATGGAAACATATACAATTAATACACCCGCTGAAACTACCCGTTACCCGGTCACGGATCAAAACGTAAATTATAGCAGGTTAGGATCGAGTTACCCAGGCTCAATTCCGAAACCCGGTTTCAGCTTACAAGGTGGTTAGCAAACCAGGTTATAGGAGGGTTTCCCCTCTGCATGTAAACATTGTGACTGAACAGTGATGACAGCTTCATCTGTTCAGCTAGGCCTATAGCTTTTCTGTGGAATAGTCTGTAAGAACCCAACAAGTCTACATTTTAAAAAGCCTTTCTAAAAACTACAAAAACATTGCTTTAAAATACTTGATTTGTAGGAAGGCTTTTAGTCAAATCGTGGTACATATTATGTATAAGAATTATCAACATTAACGCAGATAATAGTTGACAGTAGACTAGCCTATGAAGAGGATTATTCCCAATGCAATCTGGCAGACACAGAGATTGTGTTATCCCACATACAAGCTCATCAGTACCTACATTTATTTAGGTCCCACTTGCTGGGAGACTCTCTGTGGAATGGTTTTTCCTAAGACAGCGAGGCCAAAGAGAGAGAGAGGGAGAGAGAGTGATAAGACACAAAGAAAATAATATGAGACAAGCATAGCAAGACATTTGACAAGAATACGGTATTCAATCCAGACCATTGAGGTATTCAGTGGTTCAGTCGTGTGGCTCTAGAACTAGGCTACTATTGAAAGGTGAGGTCCAGGTTAATGAAACCTTACATTCATGGACCACGGCCCTTGTAGCTGCGCCATAGCGCTACAAAATGCGTGTCCCATATGGATGCACAGCTGAATCAGAATAAGAGTGAATATCTACACACAAACCCACAAGGAGCCACATCAACTACCAAATAATCATATCATTCCACACCGCTAGTGTGTGTGTTGAAGTGGCCCAGTAGTCCGTAGCACAAGCTATCTGCTCGTGAGAGCTCTTGAAGCTGGATCCATTTGGATTAAAGAAAATAACGGGATAATACAATCAAGAAAAGTCAAGTAGAGTCATTGGCTGAAGTTGATTGTTGTGTAGTGTGGAGGGTTGTACGGCGTGTGATTTCACCACCCCTGGTGGAGTTGGGAGGGCTAAAATTGAAGAACAACAAACAATGACATTTGAGATCAAGAAAGAAGTTAGTTTTAAAAATGTTTTTTGGATGTTTATTTGACAATGTATGTGGAAGATGGGTCTCCTGACGTGAAGCCTGTCTTTGTTCAATTGTTTTTTGGACATTTATTTTACAATACAGGTATAGTATTACATATTACTTATTACTATACTACACGTTATATTAACGTTTAACCCCACTGACTCCCACATCCCATGGACACCATTGTGATTTACATTACTTTACAGTACACATTGTTTTTCTTTAAATTGCACCTTGTTATTGCTTTTTTTTATATATATATATTTTTAAAATGTTTGCCAATTTTTTGAATTTCTATAATATTACTCTGTTTAATCTTCAATGTTACGCACCAATATCACAAAAGCACATTCCTTGTTTGAAAAAACTAAGGTAAAAAAATAATTCTGATTCTGATAACAGTAGTTATATTTGTTTGCATACGACAACATTGAAGTTGGTTAACAGCTTCGATCAGTTTGTTCAAATGTTTGTCTTGCATATAGACATAACATAATCTAATTATATTTATTTCATCTATGGCCACATTGGTGTTGGTTGTCAAAATGTTTGGAGAGTAGAGTCTTCATGCATGTACGACACGCTGCATGCTCCCAGGCGCCCAGTGTGGACTGCCAATGCGACAGCAAGAGGGGACTGATGGTCAAGACCAGTCGAGACCAGAGCGTAATCTGGAGTTGGCTCCGAGTTTAAAAGTCTTGGAGTGGAGAGCAGCCTTAATGCGGATAAAAGTTAAAGGTGCTAGTGAACACCCAACACAGAAAGAGTATTGCAATAATTTATTTCTGTAAGATGTTGGTTCCAGCTTATAACAAGACTTGTGTTCCAATAGCAGAACAATGTTGGTTTTACATGTTACCCGTCTGATCATCGAGTCTTAGTAGTTCTGGAAAGAGTTTGACAGATTATGTTACATGAATCTTGAAACACCACCGCACAAAGTCAACGAAATCTATTGCTAATGTATAGCTGCATGCTGCAAAATGAATTCTTTACTCTGCCACAAAAGATTCTTCACTTGACGTGACCGAGTCTGTGAAAACAACCATGAAATGATGAAGGTTGTGCAACGAACTGGCAACCACTGGAATGGAATTGGAAGGGGGAGTGTGACATCTAGTGGCTTAATGTCATCAAAGGCACCTTTAAAATACTTACATTTTGGGTGCAGAGCAGCCCCACTAATTGTGATCCAATATCATTTAATTGTGATCCAATTTAAGATTGAGGAACATAGGGAATATTAATGTATTACAATAAGTATGACATGTTGGATGATACACGTATTTGCTTTTTGATCTCTTACTCTCAAAGGCAAAGCCTAATTAATCAATGAAAAAAAAAGACAAATGTACAAAATCTTGGCAATACCACGGCACACAATACAGTGCATCCCTGATACGGTTTGATCGCGCACACACACACACATGCCGTCACACATGCACGTCATGGTGAGACAGGGAAGTCGCAACAAATAAATGGCTGTCATTTGGGTCACAGGTTCAGAAAACCATGGGACTGTCACTAATTGGGAGTGTTTTACTGCTCTGGAGTTATGTGGAAATAGTGAGCTAGTCTGAGGGCAAGGTTGAAGGAGAAGGGTCTGTGAGAAGTTAAAGTCTTGCAGGGTGGAGTGACAGAGAGACAGACTGGTAGCCTGGCTGCTCTGGCTCTGAACTCAAGGTCTTAAGGACTGAAACACTGATTCAGAGAGGGGGAACACACACACACACACACAACACACACACACACACACACACACACACACACACACACACACACACACACACACACCACACACAACCCACACACACCACAACACACACACACACACACACACACACACGGCTGGCTGCAACTCAGGATTATACATTGGAAAAGGTAGTCTAGTAGCCGTTAATAAAGTGCAACAAATCAACTACTTTTCACCATCAGCAATATAAATAAAAAAAACACGACACAAAAACAAGAACAAATTCAATTGGTGTCCTACTGTATTCACACTCTTCGTTTATAAGCAAGTGGGTCTGTGAGTGGCATTCTGCAAGCAGGCCAGGCCGTATTCAGCAGCAGAGCAGAAGCAGCAGACGCAGGGTACGTAAGGGGACATTAAGGATTGTGTTTGGAGGGGCAGTTATGCAAGAAGCAAGCCTTGGCGACCACCCCCCACTCTCTTCCATGTCATCTGAGCCGGGCTGGCAAATAGCTGTAGTGTATGGAGTTCCAACTTCAACCGTCGCCAGCTCAACATGCTGCTAGAAATGATGTTGTGCAAGCCGCTCGTCCACTCAACGCTCTGTGCTGTGCATTAATCTGTTAATTTGGCCCACTCCTTGCCACAGCAGTGCTATTGTAGCATGCACTCACAGAGTGAAGGCTGTGGCAGTACGACGGCCAAGTTCAAGTTCAAGTTTTTTTATTGTAACTTCACAATTTACACGTGAGTATAAACAGTGAGTTAAAAACTTTTTGTGCAAAACACCCGACAGCCACAAGAAACACTGGGGACGATTAGTTCAATATGGACGTTAAACACAGACCTACAAGCATCTCAGTCATAACTACAGCGTACAATGCTGTGGCCATTTGTCATGTTATCTCTGCCAATTGATTGGATTACAGATAAAACCACTATTGAATCACCCAAATCGGTCATAACACATATGCAACTATAATTAGAGGAATCTCTGTATGCATGTCTTTCTACAACCCTTCAGCCGAGTGACTTCACATGTGCCAGGTGTATTGCGGAACACGCAAGGAAGTGTTGTGTCGAGTGTCGACTAGAGCCCCTACTCCAGCATGAAAACAAAACAATAAACTGTTTCTGATAACAAGAATACAAATGGTTTGTCAACAGCAAACACAGACTGAACATGTCATTAACCAAACACTAGTTTAGCCCAAACGTGGTACTCAACCAAATGGCCCTCGTCTGCGATGCCAATGCAAGTAACACAATGTGTATGTTTTTAGAGGCAGGGTTCAACTGGAGTGGCATCGAAACCCACATGGACACAGCAAGTATTTCCCAATCATAGTTCCTTAATTGCACAGCTCATTCCCAGATCTTCTTGTGTTCCTTCCATCCACTTACACGCATTCAGGACCACATGCACCATGGGCAATGCAGCATCTCCATAGGTAAGCACTGTGTGCTCAGCAAGCTCAATCGTATCAAAAAGCCTACCTCGCCCCCTCCAATATTTTCATCCTTCATTCATTCTGATGATGACATCACCAAGCCACTGTTGTGGTAGACATCGAGGTGACGCAATAACTAAACTGAACTATTGAACCATTTGTAGAAAGCTGCACCCATTTTAGTAAGGAGCAACACGTTGCTGCCGGTCTCATCATCAGCACCATGCAGACTGCAGGGTGCACGTTGGCCAGCCACCAACTCCACGTCGCTGTAGAACATGGCCAACACATCACCACTATTCACCAATATGAAGCACAATCACCAAGTGCCAGTGTCTGAACGGCATCACGGTGACGATGCAGTAACCACATCCCGTCTGATAAGTGACCCGCGTTTGTGCTGCGACTTTATCACTGGTCTACTTTCGCAATGACATGGGCGTGCCGGCCTGTCTAAAGCCTCCCTGGAGGCTACCTCATCCAAAGTGGGCTACAACCAAAAATTATGTTCTCCAAAAAACTTGACAGAAAACTACGACAGTGACTAAAGCCATATTAAATGTATCGTGCTGCGCCATGATGCTAACTTCCTAGGCCCGGTGTCGAACAACCACGTGGTGTAACCTGCTTCGGCGCCAGCAGTGTGTGCACATAACAGTAGCCGGTATGAGATCATAGCTCGTCGGATGATCATAACTTTACAATCACAAACACAATGAGTAATCGACATCCATGCGTGTCCTGCGCAAACGTAAACGTACCTTGGAGATGAGTGGAACGTGACAAGTACATCAGCTACACGGACGACGAGCTGTCACATTGACACTAGCGACCAAACGCTAAGATTACGATGACGACGGTTTGACGTTTAGCCAAGATCGACCCTGAAATAGTACAACAATGCATCACAAACAGATCGATGGATACATGCAATCCGAACTAGCGTTGACAGGCGATGGGTACACTTGGTGTTGCATCCCCGACATTAGCATCGCAGCCAGACGAGGGTACACGTGTCAGCAGCTCACCTTGCACTGTGATGCAGTGCAGTGGATGCTGCCTCCGTTTCAGCAGAGCAATCAATCCACTGTACAGGTTGGCCTATAACCCTAACTTATATTAGACCACAGACTATATCTAATAAACCACCTACAACCCCCGTTGACATTCATCGGGGACTAGACTAAGGTGTCAACCAACAAAGCAATCGCCTTGTCATTGATCGGAACACATCCCTTGCGGAAATGACTATTTAGAGTTCTACATAGCCTACTGCTCTACATACATGTTGCACTTCAAATCAGTACGACGAGAGAGCGCTCATCTGTTTACTTGGTAGGTTTCATTTGATTGCCAATACTATGCCTACTTACATCAGCTTTCTGCGGCTAATTATTTACCACATGTGTAGGTTTCCTTTCGATGATCACAATCTTTGTTTACAATAGCAATAGGGGAATAACACACTGCAAGCAAAAGGCGGTGACACAGAAAGTGTTTTCTGGTGGGGAACCGGCGGGACACACACTTTTCGGGACACAGCCGAAAAGTGGGTGATTTATGGTGCGTTCCAGTTGTACTCAGAAATCGGAGTTTCCGTCTTCCAAGTCGGACGTTTCAGGGGGAACGCCCCCAGAAGTCGGAATTCCAGCTCAGAAAGTCGGAATAACCCCACCAACCCCGAGTACACTGGAACAAGCACAGCCACCGCAGGTGTGACGTCATTCCCCGCTCCGACTTCCGAGAGAAATGGTAAACAATGGAGGTAAATAATGCCGCGTTCCATTTACCTGGGAAGTCGGAGCTGGGAATGTTGTCACACCCGAGTTAACTTAAGGCGGGGTTGGTGATGATCTTACAATTTGAATTGGAATTCCGGTGGCGTTTCCCCTGAAGTTTCTGACTTGGGAGACAGAAACTGAAATTCCGACTTCCGATACAACTTGAACGCACCGATACACCGTATTACGGGAGCTAACTTGGCTATGGTGTGGAGGTATCGCGTGTGTGCTGGCCCGTGGTAAATGACCAACTAATGCAATAAATGACGTCGCCCCGTGGAAAAAGCCCGTGTGTATAAAGTGTCTCCAACCAAATGGGGGCATCTTAAAAACGAACGGGAGGCGGCGTAAGAAATGTCGCCTCACTAAAGTACACTTCACACAACGTTGTTAGCATGCTAGCCGGGCAGCTAAAGTAAAGAAAGAACACCCACGTCGTCTTACTAGCTAGCTCCGGAGCTAACCCACGACCACAGCAGTCAGCACGGCTCACTGAACTCAGCCCCCCGAACACCACCACCAGACCACACGCCGACTATAGAGTAGCAGTTCATCTGGAGGAATGGTCTAATGTAGAATGTTACCTCCAGCAGAGCAGGTGGTAGTGTGTGTGTGTGAGAAGCTGGGCTCAGCGGCGTTACCTTTCTCTCCTTGAGTCCGCAGCGCCGGACGGACGGAAGCTCTCCCCGGAAGCCGGTAGCAGCAGCGGAGAGGTGATTCCGGTCCCGTCCATCATGTGATAGCGCTGCCCGCTCAGCGTGTTGATACTCAATATCAATATATGTTGAGATATTGATATAGATATGATATATATATTGATATGAGACCAGTGGAACTGGTGTATTTGGGGTGAGTTTGAGTCGAGTTTAAAAGTATTACTGAAAAAACCGGCACAATAAAATAAAAGCTAAAAGTAACAAATGTGCATGCTATTAATACATGTCTATATATATATATATATATATATACGCGTATACATACACAGACGCATCTTCTGTTCCAGACAGACCTCTCCGGTCTATTATGTCAACTACCCAACTAAAATAGCAGCCCATTAATAATAATTGGCATTGAACTGAACGTTCTTGCTCATCTTTGATATTAAACAAATATGACTTTAAAATTGACATTTGACCTCTTAAAGAAAAAACATTCTCTGCAATTAATGCATTTTAATTGCTTGCCTATGGAAAAAGGAAAAACAAGGCCGTATATTATCACAATTCCACCAAGTAGACCAGCATTTTATTTTCGATGAAACCGTACACAGCTCTAAGAAAAAAAACATTCCATGGAAAAAAAACAACCAGGACGAACATGACAGTTTTTTTTTCCCAAGCTTTAATTACAAAAAAAACAAAACAGGTGATGCAGGAACAGAAGAAAAACAAAACTGATAATGATGGCTGACCAGTCATAGCACTAAGCGTTGTCTGAGCCTAGGTGGTTGTGAACATTGCCTGCATTTAAGCTTAGACCGGAGACCAATCTCACAACCACTGTTTCAATACACTTGGGACACAGTAGGACACCGCAGTGTCGATCAAGTCCCAAGTTACCCTTCTGAGTGCCATAGCAGTCCAGTCGGCCCAGACCCTGAAACCATTTGATAACTACAAGGAGAGGGGCCACAGATGACAAAAGACAGCAAGAACGAAGGGTAGAACAAGCATGGCTTTTTCTTAAAGCCATGGAATAAGCAACATAAAATATAAGGACTTTAAAAAAAAGCCACAGAGGACTACCCTTCTAAATGCAGGCGGTGGCCAGAGACGGGGATGGAGGGGTGGTCTAGGTCTCGTAGTTGGGGTTCTTGCGGAGAATGACGAAGCCCTCGAGGATGGGCGTGACGGGAAGGTACTCCTCAGTGGCCAGCTCAGCCCTCTCTCCGTGGGCCAGCAGCACCGGCGTGGTGTGGGTCTGGAACCCTGTGATGGCCTTGGGTTTACCCGCCTGGCCCACCACGTCCACCGCCTGCAGACGCAAGGAGCGAAACGACATGAATACAAGTATAATAATACAGACACACAATGTTGAGTCCTGCTGGATCCAACTAGTGTCCATACCTGTCCAACCCTGACCGACACAGGGAGTGGTCGCAACTCCTCATCGAATGTAACCAGCATGCGGGGCTGCATGGCCGCCACCAGGCCGTAGAGAACGTAGTGAGACTTCCCCAGGATTACTGGAACACACAGAACACCAGGGGGCGGCATTAACAACAAAACACACGACAGGGATTTAAATCACTCAATGTATAACCACAAGGAGGGTTTTTTTTCCTTCAAATTAATTTCAAATGGGGAAAGGGAGTGAGAACATGGACGTACTGTTCTTGACATCGAGGAAGGAGATGAGGACCGTGAGCAGGCCGGCCACAGCCACCTGGCTCATGAGCTGCCGGTCACTGTGGTAGGGGCACAGCGTCAGCGTGCCTTTCCCCAGGTGAGTCAGGCCCTGTGTGGGACGATGCACAAAAGGTTAGCAGAGACACAAAGGTAAAAGCACTAAAGAGATTAACTCGACCGCGTTGGTGGTGGCGTCACTCACCTGCGCCAGGCGGACCATGAACAGATTGTTGGGGTCCTTAGCGTGGTACTGGGCTAGCTGTCGCAGCATGGCAGCCAGACGAGCGTTATTCGTGCCTGGGAAGAGGAAGAAGAGTGTTGATATTGTGACGAGCATCTCTGTCTACACCAATCAAAAGAGAGCACTGAATGCTTGACCAGAGTTTTTTAACCATGCAGTTAAGGACATCTGCTCCAGACATTGAAAGGAGAACTTGTAACAACATTAGGGTCATTTTTTCTTTCAATTAATGTCTCAGAAAATGAGTCAGGCCTTAACAAAATAAGACAAATATTTTTTTATTCGGGTAAAGATTCACAATAAGCTGTAAATGTAACCAAGATTCGATTAATAAAAAATATGTTTTCTTTGAGACGCAGAACACACACACACACACCACACACCACACACACACACACACACACACACAGACAGACAGACAGACAGACAGACAGACAAGACAGACAGACAGACAGACAGACAGACAGACAGACAGACAGACAGACAGACAGACAGACAGACTATCATCCCTGGAAGGGGACGGCACCACCTACCGCTGCCCACCATGCCCATGGCGAAGATGGAGTTGTGGGAGACCTCTGGGTCGGCGTCGTGGGAGAACTTGCTAAGCGTGTCCAGGATGTTGAGGCGTGGGTTGGACACAGAGATGAGAGCCAGTGCAAGGGGCACCGCCCGCCTCAGGGTGGGCTCGCCGTAACGCAGCTTCACAAGGAAGAGGAGGAGGAGGTTACAACTAGCAGCCCTGGCTAACAGCTAGATGCATCATGACGATCCACATACACCCACAACCACTCACGATGAATGCAAAGGAGTTCTAGGATTGTGATTCCTGACAAATTGTTGTGTTGATACCTACCAGCCTCTCCACTTTTTCCAGCGTGGATGTAGCAGGTGTGACAAAGCTGGTTGGCCAGATGAGGTCCACCAAATGCTCCCTTGACCCACTCCCCACATCCCTGGTGAAGAGCTGCCTGCCTGCCCTAGTGCCATCTCGTACAGCTATCATCAACAAGTCCCTCACCATTGGGCTCGTCCCACCTGAACTGAAATGTGCTGCTGTCACACCAGTTCCTAAAAAACAACGAGCAGATCCTGAGGACCTTAATAACCACCGACCCATATCCAACCTCCCCTTCGTGGCCAAGCTACTTGAGCGTGCCGTGTCCAGCCAGCTGCAACAACACCTGGACAGCCAACATCTGCTGGAGCCTTTTCAGTCTAGTTTCAGAGCTAGGCATAGCACCGAGACCGCACTGATCAGGGTCACAAATTACCTCCTGGTTTCTGCTGACTCTGGCACTGCCAGCATCCCCATTCTTCTGGACCTAAGCGCAGCATTTGATACGGTCAACCACAACATCCTCCTAAACCGGATGGAGAACCTCCTTGGCCTGTCAGGTCCTGGTCTTGGAGTGGTTTAGATCATATCTCACTGACCGCACTCACTTGTTGCAATTGGGTCAAGCAAGTCTGACATAATGACAGTACGACAGGAGTTTCCTCAAGGATTGGTTCTGGGGCCATTACTCTTTCTGCATCTTAATATGCTACCTCTGGGCAATATCATCCGGAAATATGGTCTCGGTTTCCACTTCTTACACTGATGATTCTCAGCTGTATGTCTCCACCAGAAGTGACACCAATCAACCCCGCCACCACCCTTCTCACAAGCTGCCTGACTGACATCAAGGCCTGGATGCAGCAGAATTTTCTCCAGTTTGAACTGTGGGAAAACAGAGGTCATAACTGGTTGGCACCCAGGCCACCATCCAGAAATGCCAACACTTCAGCCTCACCATGGATGGTGTCACAGCTGTCCCCTCCAGTCAGGTCCGCAACCTTGGGGTGATTCTGGACAGCCAACTCTCCCTCGATGCCCACTTAAAGAACATCACCAAGGTTTCATTTTTCCATCTCAGGAACCTGGCAAAGATCCGACCTCTGCTCTCCCAAACAACTGCTGAACGCCTCATCCATGCCTTTGTTTCATCCGCCTGGACTATTGCAATGCCCTCCCTGGTGGGGGCATCTGCAAAATGCAATAAACCGGCTGCAGTATGTCCAAAATTGTGCTGCTCGTTTTCTCACCCACACCTCCCGCCGTGAGCACATCACTCCAGTGTTATTCAGCCTACACTGGCTCCCTGTCAGCTCACGCATTGACTTTAAAGTTCTAACTCACACCTACCAAGCTATCCATGCCACTGGCCCATCCTACCTCTCTGACCTTATCAAACTGTCCTGCCCAACACGTACACTCCGCTCCTCCAGCTCCATCTCTCTGCAGCAGCCACGCTGCAGACTTAAAACCATGGGAGCCAGGGCATTCAGTTGTGCTGCTCCACGGCTGTGGAACTCACTCCCAGACCCCATCAAAGAGGCAGAGTCACTCAAGTCCTTCAAAGCTCTCCTCAAAACACACCTCTTTAGACGGGCATTTAAGGACCTGTGTTAAAATGTTATATATTTTTTTTTGTTTGTTCGTTTTTAACTGATCCTCCTATGTACAGCGCTTTGGGTACTAGAAATGTGCTCAATAAATTTGAATTATTATTATTACCAGGTGTCCAAATGTCCGCAGGGCCATTTCAGAGCCGATCTCCTCTCCCATGGCAATGAGGGCGATGCCCAGCACGGCCACACCCTAGGACAAAACACAAGTCACACACTTTAGATGGGAGTCTAAAGTGTACATACACAAAAAGTACCTTTACTCAAGTACTATACTAGAGTACAAATTTGAGGTACTTTACTTAAGTATTCCCATTTCCATATATTTCTACGCCATGCAAATATTGTAAATATTTTACTCCACTACCACATATCTGACTGCTTTAGTTACTAGTCACTTTGCTGTTTCACATTAACTACACAAAATATGATAAATAAATACATTATATTATATCAATAAGGCTCTTTTGGTCCCCAGGAGAAAATTCCAACAGTATGTAAAAATAATGCATAAAACATTCAAATACATTCAAATGAGCTCAACATGTACCAGCTGCAAAGCAAAGACATGTTAATGCATCATTACATATAATCTAATAATATATATAATATTCTGGAATTAGTACTTTTACTTTTGGAACTTTAAGTAAATTTTGATGCCAATACTTTTGTACTTTTAGTTATGAAGCATTTTCAATGCAGGACTTTTACTTAATAATTAAGTAAAAAGGACTTCTAATTAAGAAAAAGTACTGCTTCCACAACTGCCACTACCCAACAACACCTTTGATGAGTGCAGGCACTGGGTGGGCGGAGCTCACCTGGTGGGAGCCCATGTCGCCCGGCGTCTCCTTCTTCTCCTTGTCCTTCTTGTCTTTCTTGTCCTTGTCCTCCTCCTTCTCCTTGGCCTCGTAGTGCTCGCTGCAGATGTGGAGCAGCTGCTGCACCTTCAGCACGTTACCAGAGCCTGGCAGGGAGAGCAGAGGAGACACGTTACCATGACCACCAGATGGGTCAAAAAAATTAAAACCTCAAAAGAACTTTTTCCGAGGCACTTCCAGTCTCAACACACACACAGGTGACCATGGCAACCCATCACAGCATCCCCACCATATTGAAAAAAAGCTAAGGAATGGCAATGCATGTGAAGCAACTCCGACAGACCTGCGTAGGCACAGATGTCCACCAGCGTGTTGGCAAAGCTCCTGAAGGGTTCAGGGACCACCTGTAGGGCAGCGAGGGTGGTCTCGATGGCCTCTCCTTTACCTGGGGGGCGACCGATGGGTAAAATCCAATTGACAACCGAAATCTTGGGATATTACATTCTTCCAGATTAACAGAAATGTGTTTCAGAATGACAAGACCTATTCCCAGACATCCTTCTCCTTTTCCATTGAACATACCCAGGTGGTTGAGGCCCAGGCCGAGCGGCAGCCAGCGAGCGTACGTGTCCTTCAGCTCCAGCTCACTCTTCTCCATGATGGTCTGGACGATGGTGGAGGTCACGTCTCCGTTACAAGAGCCCACCGCGATGATGCCACAGGCCAGCGCCGTCACACCCGCCACCTGGTTAGATCAACCACGCAACAACCAGTTAATAGTAGGAGAGACAGAGACACAGAGTGATCGAGAGAAAGAAAGAGACACAGGGACAGACAAAGCAAGAGAGGGGTGAGGCGGAGAGAGAGATGCTTCAGGCCCTTACCTCCATGCTGGACTTGGAGTCTCCCATGACGGGCAGGAGCAGAGACAGAACGTCCTCCCTGTTGGACCCGGCGTAGGCCAGGCCAAGTCTGCACAGCAGGAACACCGCGGAATGAGCACGTGACACACAACCGTCCATAGCCTCCCAACCCTGCAGGCTAACCTTACCTAGGAGCACTATCCCAGAGATATCTTAACTAGGGATGGGTACCGAAACCCGGTACCACTATGGCACCGGTTCCCGTACCGAATCAAAACGCATATTTCGGTGCCTCATTTCGGTGCCACGACCGAAGGGAGCGCCGGCGCTCCCATTACTCGCTTTTTTCAAACTACCGTAACTCCTAGACCGTTTGTGCGATCGAAGAAATTCCAATGGTTTCTGAAAGCAGAGAAGCTGCGCTTTCCAACCATATATTATTGGTTGGTATTATAGTATTACGGTAAACCCTAAGGGGTTGCGCGGAAGAGTTGCGCAAAAGAGTTGTAGGAGGAGTGGCAGGAGGAGACAGAGGATTCAAGCTTGTTTACATCGTGTTTAGCAGGTTCTGATCGTGTTTAGCGGGTTTGTTGATTTTTAGTGAAAAATTGTTGATTGTGTGCACAGGTGGATGTAGAATATGCAGAGTAGTGTAGAGTAGTTTTCACTTGTTATTTATTATTAGTAGTAGTACTGTAACTTATTTATTGTTAAATTGTTATTTGTTGATATTGTTAATTTAATATTTATTAGTAATGTTTAATAGTGTTTTGTATTTAATTGTAATTCTAATTTAAACAGTGTTACTTTAAGAGTTAATATATTGTTCAATGGTTTTGCCTTAGCAATAAAAAAAAAATACATTCTTTAACGTTATTGTTTGCTCTTTATTTTAAAGAAGGTATCGGTTCAGGCACCGTTTAGGAACCGGTACCGTTTTAAAAGTATCGTTTTGGCACCGGTATCGGAAAAATCTAAACGATACCCAACTCTAATCTTAACAGAGCCATACTAGAAGAGATTTTGATAGTTTTGGCCTGTTCTACATATTTGTTATATTGGTTAAATAAATCAACAACAGCTACGCAATTATAAGTGCCAGATGCCCAACCTTGGTCTCCAAGATAAACACCAGATACATATTTGTCTTGTAACCCCACCAATGTGAGTCAAAGCCAGAAAAACACAATGGCTTATTTGACGGTCACAGTGTGGAGGGTTGCATCCAGCACGGGTGCTTACCCAAAGATGGCTCCTATCCTCATGACGTTGCTGTTGTGGAGCACATAGTCGGAGAGCAGTGCCAGGGCCGGGTCACACTCATTCCTTACGCCGGAGTTGACGATGCCACAGGCCAGCAGGGCCCCCGACTGTACAGGGACACAACAGGTTAGACTGTTTGCATAACCACATTAGATTGTACACAGTGAAAATGTATACAGATGGAACTCGCAAAAGGTACCGTCAGTAATAAATTAATCCTAAAAAACAAAAAAGGTCAATACATATTTGTAACATCAATAAATGATGCGTTTCCTGGCCCCCCTACTTTGATGTAGTCCTCAGAGGAGTAGAGGTACTTGTCGATTTGGGTGAGACCGCCATCCACATCCCACAGTAAGATCATACCCAGGGAGGCTGCAGCACTCAACATGCCTGAGAACACACACACACACATTATTACCATAATTAATCTTTCCTCAGTTCGCTTCAGACCGACGATACAGCCATTGTAGCAATAACAACTGTGCTCAATGATAATACACAACATCTCTTGCTGTGATGCCCTCAAGTAACACTGAGGATCAAAACCTTGTCGGAGTAATCTCTGCCCTCACGCCCTACCCTGGAGTGCTGTAGTGAGAACACCGGTCCCTTCTGTAGCGAGACAAACCACGATGTTCCCATCCACAACTAAGGCATTGTGTTAGCCACCAGGGCAGGCGATGCCTCACCGTGGTCCTTGTTCTTGTACAGCCACTTGTTGCCGTCGTCCGTGAGCAGCTTGTCCTGGCCGAAGGCGGCGTTGACAAAGCCGTTGACGAAGGATGAGGCCAGGTTCATACGGGCAGAGTCCACCTGGGAGCCACTACCGCCGAACCCTGGGACGGACACACACATTCAATTTGAGTTAGTCGATTCCACTTTCTTCTGGGCTGCCTTGCAGTAAAGTACAGATCCATCTTGGTCACCAACTACAGTGCCAGGTAGAGAAAATAAATGTCATAAACCACAACACTTGTCTATTGATAGACACCTCACACCCATATTCTCTACTCACGGTTATTTTCGAGGTGGGTTTTGTATATGTCGTCTGGAACTTTGGGCTCCATGATGTCCAACTGGGTGGGAGGAGAAGGTGAGAGAATTTGTTCAGAAATGTGTCACAAGCTACAAATAGAAATGCACCACAATGGCAACGACGAGCCCAGGCCGTTTTCCTCTCCACTCATCCCTCTCTGCTCTGACTCATGCACCATTATTCTTAAAGCGGTGTCTGCCTTTTTCTTCGTTCAACATCTGCAGTCCTACGAGAAACCATTCTTGGAAATGAGCAGCTTTTCAGCATTACTTATCAGCTGTCCAACAGTTCAGGCTGTAACCACATTGTGAGCCGGATGCCACAAACAAACTTGCTTTTATAGTAGTTTGATGTATACAACTTAGTATTAATTAGTATTAGTATTAATACACTGCATTGAACATGACTTTACATTACGCTGTCCATCCAATACTCAATGTATTAAAGTCTGCTATTGGCATTCAGTACATCCCAGACCACGTCCCTTATTTTTCTTAGGTAAACCTACACAAACACCCTTATAATCCTCGATCTCTGCCTTCAAAGTCCCACCCTGCAGCCTCTCGGCCTCACCTCTCTCGCCAGGGCCAGGAAGTTGCTGTTGAGCTGAACGTTGGACATGATCTCAGTCAGGTCCTCATAGTCCTCCACGTCCTCGTTCAGCTCCAGGAACATGCCGTGACGACCCAGCATGAAGGCCATCTCCTTCTGCGTAACGCTGGAGCAGAAAGGTACAACCTTAGCCCTCTCATTGTAGAGGATATGGCATAACAAGTGCTCACCTCAAAATAAATAAATACACCACATTTTCACTAAGGTAAGTAAAAAGACAACCCTATTTTCTGACTGGTAATCGTACAGATATTGCTTCTTGAGACTATAGGGAAAAGGATTTGTTTGAAGCCCTGGTGTGAGCCTACTAGGGCTGAACGATATGGTAAAACAATCATATTGCAATTATTTGGACAGATATTGCTATTGCAATATGATTCTCAAGAATTTCCTTGGGGATCAATAAAGTTTTATCGTATCTTCACCATGAGTGGGAATGCAAATTTTTGCATCCAAATTTCACAAAAAACTATTCAAATCAATCATGATTCAATCAATACATCATTTGTTGGGGTCTGGACTTTCACATCTGGAAAAAAAATACTGTAGGTCAGGGAACTACAGTACTTAATTCTTAACCTTATAAGCTCCTGCATTTTGGCTATTGAACTTGGCCATATTTTGATAATATGTCAATGAATTGTTCAGCCCTAGAGCCTACGTACATGTCCTTGCAGGAGGTGAAGATGTTCTCCACCAGCTCCACGTCATTGAGCATCAGGGCCAGGCGCAGGGCCTCTGGGTAGCGGTTGAACTTGCGGAAGATGTTCAGAGAGCATTTCAGCAGCGCAGAATTCTCTGGCTCCGGCACGTAGCTCACGCAGCTGGTGGCAAGGAAACGGGATGAATGAGAGTTAGCAACTGTGGTGGGAGTGTGTGTGTTTGGTGGCTGGCTGGCTTGAATTGCCTCAATTAGAGTCTGGGGAGGGGGGCTGCAAGCCTGCATTGGGTAATCAGTGCACCACAGCTTAAGTCAGCCACCAGCACACACACTCAGGGAGCACTAGCATGTTAGCAGGGGTACCGTCTGCTCTGTCTGCCGTTCTGCTCAACTTTGCAATAAACCAGACTTTTCACCACAAACCTGCCTGTGCCCTTGGAGGAGCCCCGAACTAAGCCACATATGTGGCATTATGGCAAGAGGAGAATTGCTACAGCGCCTCTTAGCTTTTCTTTGTCAAATACAACTTGTTTCACATGTGGGATCATTGACAAGTTCACTCACTGAATCACTTCGCTGTACATCACTGAAGTGCAACATGCAATGTTTAAACAATCAGAGTACACTACATTATGGGGATCTACTGTAGCATGTAGTTATTTAGCAGATGCTTTCCTTGGTCTGATAGTGAATTTAGACATGATAGTTAGCAGCGGTTAGGGATAGTTAGTTAGCAAACCCAGTACCTGTTGGCTGGGAGTCAAAACACCCAACAACGACCTAATGCCCATCAATAAGTAGTATCTTCCTTCACTGAGGAGACAAACTATATTCAACACCAGTGTTCTGGCCAAATAATGTAATCGGGGCTTTCCTTCACTAGCTTCTATCTAGCAATGCTGGGTTTTAGGGAACCACAGGCATCACAGTCTCCTTCGTAGGCATCTTTTTATTTTGCGCAGATGGGCATTGGCGTGCTTTGTCCCACCAGTTGGGGGTGGATCCTTACAACAAGGGCATCTGAATGCCAACGTACCTGGTGAGGTAGAGGCAGACCTTGGAGTAGGCGTTGTCGTCAATGTAGTGCTCCAGCATGTCCAGCCTCTCCACTTCCATGAGCAGGTCGCAGGCCTCGTGCTCGGCGTTGTGCGCCATGTTGTACGGCACAATCTCCTTCACCAGCTTGAGCAGCGTTTCCTGCTTGGTCTTGTCGCTCTCCTCCACCTCCTGCCACTCCTTAGCCACCTCGCCGGCCAGGTGCCTGGGGAGACACATGGCAGATTGCACCCAACATGTCAGCTACTGGGGAGGCCAAGAAATGTCTTCCCAACATCAGATCAGTCATTCACACACACACACACACACACAACACAAAGGAAGCTGATACCGGGTTCATATGATAACTGGATGCCCTTTTTATTTTAATTGTATTTTTGGATAATCTGACCATCAAGAGCATGTCATGCAATATGTACACTTTGTTAAAATTGGCATGAAGGCTTTTTACCATCCAAGTTCACTGAGACAGACAACCAAAGTAAAAATACAAATATGTTATTTATAGCGAGAAGCAATCCTAGGTTTTCCTAAAGTTTTTCCCACTGAATATGAGGTAGATTATTCCTTGCACGCACAATTGATGTGAACCTGCTAAAAGGCACAATATAACACCATCATAAGAAAATCTGCATCTCCCCCATGTGTCACTTCAGTTACAACCAGCTCTGGAATTGAAACCAAGAGGACACTCCCATTGGATTTAATTATGAGCAGAGCTTTAATAAGTTACTCCACCCACTTGACGTATTCATGTCCCCACTAGGAATGGGTCATGAATTGTGAATATTTGAATTGTCGTTTTATTATATATAAAAAACAAAAAAAAGATTTCTGCGTTTCAGCAACTATCATCATGTTTTAACACTCATTATTATAGAAGTTTTTGGGTCCAAATCTCAATGACTACTGACTGTACATAAGCACAAAAAAAGCTCCACCAATGTACACACATCGAAAGTCAGTTTAACCTGTACATTTATGTCTCTCTGCATTACACTCACACCAGAGCTGCACTGTCCACTGCTTTTCTATTGGCTTTTTTTTTTTTTTTACTAATAGGATACACTGCTAAACAGCTATTTTAATGCTATAACCATTGTGGACATTTTGAAACACAAGACATATAGGTATAGGCTGCTAGACACTCAGGACTCATACTGTCTCCTGGGCAGGTATAGGCTGCTAGACACTGGTGATCATGTCTTTAGTTTCCTGTGTCAGACTGCTGTAAGTAATATCTTTTGCTATTGGATATTATCTTTCTAACAAAAACATTCTAATTACATGATCACTGAGTTGTGGGGCTAAGTTGTGAAAATGAATGGTGTCTCCTGCTCTCTTGTGTGCTACGTTACTCCACCCACCTGACGTATTCATGTCTCCACAAGGCTACGTTACTCCACCCACCTGACGTATTCATGTCCCCACAAGGCTACGTTACTCCACCCACCTGACGTATTCATGCCCCCAGGAGGCCAGCTCCTCCTGGGAGCCCAGCAGGCGGTACTTGAGACACTCCCGCTCCCCACTCATGGTCATGGCCAGCACTGACACAACGTCGGCACAGAAGTGCTGGAAAAACACACAATCAGCAAAAGGCTTAGCAAAAAACACATGTTCAATTCTGCTCTATATGGTATACTGTAGAAATACTAAAAAAAAACACTCAAGTAAATACCTAGCCCCATATGTTCTCACTGCACTCCGTATGAACCATGTACGAACACAAATATTTGAAAGTACCCACCGTACGCACGGATGTGTCCTGATTAGGGATGCACCGATACCAGTATTCGGTATCGGTCCGATACTGTGCTCATGTACTCGTACTCGTTAAACTACTCCGATACAACCGCACCGATACCACTTTGGCAACGCAACGTTAACCTTATAATATTCTTAGCCAAGGAATATTGAAATAAAGAGATGCAACCGAGTTGTCGTTTATGTATGTTTAATAGAAACTGCGCCTGGTACCGAGCATGGGGGTAGAATTTAGTGGGGACGCTGGGGACATGTCCCCACCAATTAACGGAGCATCCCCCCCCCCCATCAGAACCGCAAATTAACGGAGCACCCCCACCCATCAGAACCGCAAATTAACGGAGCACCCCCACCCATCAGAACCGCAAATTAACGGAGCACCCCCCCACCCCCATCAGAACCGCGAATTAACGGAGCACCCCCCCCCATCAGAACCACGAATTAACGGAGCACCCCCCCCCCATCAGAACCCACGAATTAACGGAGCACCCCCCCCCCCATCAGAACCACGAATTAACGGAGCACCCCCCCCCCAGACAAAAAATAACATGTTTTCACAGTCATTAGAACTGTAGGCCTAATGGTTTTATTAAGTACTCGTATCGGTATTCGGTATCGGCAAGTACCCAAATGTAAGTACTTGTACTTGTACTCGGTCTGAAAAAAAGTGGTATCGGTGCATCTCTAGTCCTGATCAATAATAAACTTTATTTTCAGGTGTTCTATTCGCATGGTGGGAGTGCTGCTGTGAAATACCATAGACATTTTGTCCAGTGAAGAAACAGCTGTTTTGATGTCAGCTGCTATATGCTTCAAATGCTGCTCTGCCAGCAGCATTTTGTTATTTTACTGTTGACTGGAGCAGACCAATGAAGGGAGCCAAAAGTGACAGATGTGACCGCAGCAGTTACGTAGTGATATTGAAGTAACACATTTATTTAAAAAAATTGCGTTTCAAGAATGAAAAAAAATATCTAATAAAGGAAAAAAAACATGTAAATTATATTGCCTAGGGCTGCTGCGATTCGTAACGTAATAGATGCTGTTGACATGGACGTAAAACACCAAGGATGTAATAGTTAAACCTGACAATGGAACAAAGGAGTGGATCAGTGCATTGTTCATAAGGACACATCTGTGAGTACGGTGGGCACTTTCAAATAACAGTCGACATTTGAAAATGGCTAGAAAGACAAGTGTGTTCACCAGTATACATACTCTTACGAGACCAGAACCAAAAACGTCTCAACTGTGCTCCAGCTCCTACCTTGTTCTCCCCATCGGTCATGGCCTCGTAGCTCTCCTTGAGCTTGGCATAGTGTGGGCGCAGGAACTTGAGGGGCTTGGGCACCGAGGTCATGGAGGTGGTGGAGGAGCGAATCAGTCTGCGGAGCTCCTCCAGGGCAGCATGGTGTAGAGCGATGTCCTCATCCTGCCAATGTGTGAGAAAGGCAGGCGAGCAACTACTTACTTTCCACGCACTGAAAGCTAAGCTGCCCATCACACACTCCACAGGGTAGAACAAGTGAAAGCGGTGGCATGTTGTTGTTTCTTTGAATGTGACGTGTAGTGATGTGTGAGAGTGTGTCAAAATACGTACACTCAACCTCTCCACCATCAGCTCCAAATCCTCTTGCAACTGTTTGTCTTCCTCAGACTGTAGAAGAAAACATTCAAGGAAAGGATAAATACAAAACATTCAAGTTCAATAACACGACACATTGCGATAGTAGGCTATAATATTCTTGTGCCAGGTTGCATAGCAATACAGTACAATAAAACAATAGAGAAATCAACAGAATAATACAAATAGATTCACAAATGTACAGTCAATGTACAAAGTCAATTATACATGTACAGTACACATCCTGTAATCGTGTGAATGATTTTGGATGCATTGTTCATGGAGGTTTGTGGATCATTTGAGAGGGATGCTATAAGTGACAGTCCTCAGCTACACAACACTGAGCTCACCGCTCAGCGAGATCGCTAGCGCTCCTGTACGCTAGCGGATGGACGCCAGTGTGTATGAATTAAAAATACAAAAACGCAGTATTTGTGTAGTTTGAACGGACCGAGACGAGACGAGACAACACAAGGGGTCACAGTTGCAGGGTGAATAGAGAATGTAAAGGACGACAAGGTAATGCAGGCGGTGCGGGCCTACTGCACCGTGGTGTCAGCTCAGCAGTGACTCAGGCAAAACGCACCGCACATCGACGCGAGAGGAAAAAGCGCCACATTTACCAGTTCCTGCTCTTCTTTCTTCTCTTTGTCCTTCCCAGTGGGCTTCTCCCCCTTCCCCTTCTCTTTCTCCTTCTCCTTCTCCTTCTCCTTCTCCTCGGTCTTTTCGGGCAGTTTTTTCTCTTTGTTTTTTGCCTCCTCCATGGCTGCAATTGTGTGAAGAGTCGGCGAGCAGAAGAACTATGGAGGACTGGAGGAGACGACTTCTTCTCTGCCCCGTGGCCGTGTAGCACTCCCCCACTAGCGCCCACTAGCGAGCAGACCCCGCTGCTGTCATGGTCGGAGGTGGAGCGCTACCACTACTGGTGTCCAAGAGGCAGAGGTGGCAAAAGTATCCACATCATTTTCTTAAGTAGAAGTACAGATACGACTCTGGTAAAAGTTGAAGTACTAATTCAAATTATTTACTCAAGTAAAAAGTGAAAAGTACAAGCTCTGAAATGTACTCAAAGTACAAAAGTAAAAAGTAGCAATTTTAATTCTTAATATATTGAAAATAATAAACTTAACGTGGACCAATATTAACGTGAGGCTCCAATGGAGAACATCAGCTTTCAATGCCAGCAACAGAACTGGAAACTTTTAGACTGTTTTGTCATAATATGACATACTTACTGACACATTATACATAATAGTTGTAACACACACACATGTGCACTGCACACACACATACACACACACACACACACACACACACACACACACACACAATGTTACAAGACACCTGGGGGTGTGTGTGTGTATGTGGTGGGGGGGGCTTCTTGTTCATCATGTTTAGTTCTCGCTAGTTACGTCACGTGTCCCTCTCGTATTTTATTTTTAAGTCTGTTTCGTCTCGTTACGTCTGACGTCACATGCGTGACATCAGAGCTCCTCTAACGCGGATGGATGCACCAAGCGTCTCTTCTATGTGTTGTTGTCCATCCATTTAGCTTGAAATCGCTCTTGATGTTGGGAACACGTGATGCAATGATGTAAAAAAACCTAAAAAACAATTCCCCTCAAATGCAATAAAACTAAAGTAATGAGTCCCGTTTAGAAAATGTAAGGAGTAGAAAGTACATATATTCGTGTTTAAATGTAGGGAGTAAAAGTAAAACGGTGTCAAAAAATAAATACTCAAGTAAAGTACAGATCTATTTGTACTTCGTTACTTCCATCATTGAGTTCACCAGAGGTCACGTGATCATGTGGGAGGAAATCACATGCTTTTTGTTTTTAAGCGCATTTTGATTTAAGCGCATAGGTTCAACATGGCGTTTCACAGTGGGACTCTCATGTGTGTGGTCGCCGCCGCCGTCGTCCTAGTGTGTGTTCCGTGTGAAGCACAGCGGCTCAAAGGATTTGGGAGGCTGCGTGGACTGCGAGCAGCACCCGGACCCGACGGAGCGCTGTGGGGGGAGGACCAGTGGTTCATCCAGAGGCTGGACCACTTTAACGGTGCGGACAGCCGGACGTGGAAGCAGGTGAGCCCGCGGTCAGTGCGCTCGTCTGGGGCTCCTCCAGGGCACCACGTGTGTGTGAGAGAAACACGTTATCTCTACACAATGCACACATTTAACGTTAGTTTGGGACATACAATAATAAATAATACATAAAGTACAATATAATGAAATGTATAAATACAAGAGCAAAAGTAGTAGCAGTAGTAGTAGTAGTAATCGTAGTAGTATAGTAGTAGTAGCAGTAGTAGTAGTAGTAGTAGTAGTAATAGTAGTAGTATAGTAGTAGTAGCAGTAGCAGTAGTAGTAGTAGCAGTAGCAGTAGCAGTAGTAGTAGCAGTAGTAGTAGTAGTAGTAATACTGTAGCAGTAGTAGTAGTAGTAGTAGCAGTAGCAGTAGTAGTAGTAGTAGTAGTAGTAGTAGTATAGCAGTAGCAGTAGTAGTAGTAGCAGTAGCAGTAGCAGTAGTAGTAGCAGTAGTAGTAGTAGCAGTAGTAGTAGTAGTAGTAATACTGTAGCAGTAGTAGTAGTAGTAGTAGCAGTAGCAGTAGTAGTAGTGTAGCAGTAGTAGTAATAGTGTAGTAGTCGCAGTAGTAGCAGTAGTAATAGAGTAGTAGTAGTAGCAGTAGTATTAGCAGTAGTAGTAGCAGGGTGAGCTTGATAGTTGAGGATTTAACACAGATGAGTGTCCCCAAAACAAATGTCTTGTTCCTCCTCGAGATTTCTTCCTTGTTAATTAAGGGAGTCGTTTCTTGTCCTTAGGGGGGCGGGGCTAGGGGGGTGTCATAAATCACGTTTGGCCCATAACAATCTGGCCTGTAAAGCCCTTTGAGACTGTCTTGTGATTAAGGGCTATACAAATAAAATTGAATTGAATTGAATTGATGTGCTTTCAATTAACCTACACTTTATTCTAGACACATCAAATGTGTATCTGTTGTAAACAGCTCTAATATTTGTATTTCATATTGTGCTCTAAGCCATCAGTATGCAGTATGTGTGTATATAAATTGATAGTTAGAATTTAAGAGAATGACAAGTAAAATATAATATGTACTTGTCAAACTTTTTTTGTGGTACCTCCGAGACAGTAGCCATGGGAATTTGGATTGAAGTATCGCATTTTTTTGTACATAATTTTCAAGTATTTTAAAAGTTGGTGTTTTATCCTAATCTACCCTTTCTGGTTTTCTCCTAGAGGTACTTTGTGAATGACAAGTTCTACAGGGATGGAGGGCCTGTGTTCCTGATGATCGGAGGAGAAGGCCCAGCCAACCCAACATGGATGCAGTATGGCACTTGGCTGCTGTACGCCCAGAAGATGGGTGCTCTGTGTCTGCTGCTGGAGCACCGCTTCTACGGAAAGAGCCACCCCACTGAGTACGTACCATACCCTGCTGTGTGTGTGTTGTTGTTTCATCACGGCATAGCTCATGGTCAGTCTTTACACAAAATTCAGTTAAAGGTCCTGTAGGTAAGATTTGAGAGGAAGAGAGGAAGATTTTGAAACTACATTTACATTTACATTTAGGGCATTTGGCAGACGCTTTCATCCGAAGCGACTTACAAAGAGTACATTTGTTGAAGGAGACAGCAATATATCGCTGTGGTACATAAAGATAAGAATAGAGCAGGTTTCAAGCATTCATAGTTGCAAGGCTAATAGAACGACTTTCATATTTGCCAGGTTGCTTGCATAATAGCAGAACAGAGAAGAGTTGAGACTTGGCAGAGGAATGTTTGCCTGTTCAAACTAAACAACCAAAACTTCCCTCCCTCTGTGCTCTGCCATTGAGAAGTGTTGCATTTCATGAACTTGTGATTGACATGCAAGATGGATTGCCCTAACCCATCAGGGATGAGATGCCCTCATTGCTCAGAAATGAGCCGGGAATGATCTAAAATCTCAATTGGCTCATTCAATTCAATTCAATTCAATTCAATTCAATTTTATTTGTATAGCCCTTAATCACAAGACAGTCTCAAAGGGCTTTACAGGCCAGATTGTTATGGGCCAAACGTGATTCATGACACCCCCCTAGCCCAAGCCCCCCTAAGGGCAAGAAACGACTCCCTTAATTAACAAGGAAGAAATCTCGAGGAGGAACCTCAGAGTGGGGGATCCCTCCTTCCAGGGATGGTTCAGAGTGCAATGGGTGTCATACGGGCATTTAAAAACAGGGGTAACAAAGCATGACAAAATGCAAATGACAGAGTGCAAATAACAAAGTACAGATAGTAAATGAAATAGTAATAATGTGATGGGGTGCTGGCTGGAGAGCAAGCTGGTAGCCGGCAGGTGAGGTGGCCAGGTATCCAGTCACGATCACAGCAGCACTCTAGATAATGGAGACAACATGAGGGTTAGATGGAGCACAGTAAGCAGGGAACATACAAGTATCCTCAGACCTAGTACCCATCGGCAGCTAGGGTAGGCTAGTGCTAACGGTATTGATTTAGCTGTAAATTAGAGCTGAGGGGCACTCCTAGCAGCCAAAGGCGAGGGTAAATAGGTGGGTTTTTAGTCTCGCCTTAAATATATCAGCAGAGTCAGCCTCCCTGATTACAGGTGGCAGACTGTTCCACAGATAGGGTGCTCGATAAGAGAACGCCCTGTTTCCTGCTGATTTTTATTTACTTTTGGAATTGATAAAAGGCCAGCTCCTGAGGACCGGAGCGGCCGAGAAGGACAATAGGGAACAATAAGGTCCTTCAGGTACGATGGTGCGGACCCATGCAGGGTCTTGTAGGTAAGAAGTAGCACCTTAAAATCTGATCTGGCATTTATTGGGAGCCAGTGGAGGGAAGTGAGAATAGGAGTAATGTGGTCAAACTTCCTAGTTCTCGTTAAAAGTCTAGCAGCAGCGTTCTGTACGAGCTGGAGGCTTTTTGTAGTAGAGCTCGGTAGGCCAGAGAACAGTGCATTACAGTAATCCAGTCTGGATGATATAAATGCATGGATGAGTGTCTCTGCGTCCGCAGCGGATAGCATTGGTCTGATCTTGGCAATGTTTCTAAGATGAAAGAAAGCAGCTCTGGTGATACTTTTGACATGCTGATCGAAAGAAAGCGTAGGATCAAGCAGAACACCAAGATTCTTGACGCAGGAGCTTTGGGCAATAGTGGATCCCTCAAGGCAGAGTGTGACGTCATCAAGTTGTGATTGTTTATGCTTCGGGCCGAAGATAATCATCTCAGTTTTCCCCGTGTTAAGCTGCAAGTAATTTTGGGACATCCATCTTTTGATTGCAGCGAGGCAGGATTCAACCTTTTGGATCTGTTGGAGCCGGGGGGAGTCTTTTGATCCAATGGGAATGTAGATTTGGGTGTCGTCAGCATAGCAGTGAAAGCTAATGCCAAAGCTGCGAATAATATCGCCAAGAGGGAGCATGTAGATTGCAAAGAGCAGTGGACCAAGGACCGACCCCTGGGGAACACCAAAGCTTAAGTTGCAATGCTTCGATTTTGATCCTTTGCAGACAACAAATTGTGTTCTGTCTGAGAGGTAGGATCTAAACCAGTGAAGAGCAGTGCCTTTGATGCCGACGTAGTGTTCGAGACGCTCAAGGAGGATGCGATTGTCAATTGTGTCAAAAGCGGCGCTGAGGTCAAGCAACACCATCAGGGAGCTTGCATTGCTGTCCATGCTGACACAGGCATGCAGACACAGGCATAGTCAAATCTTTCCTGTAGCATTTTCTCAATTACTAGAACAAGAAAGTTACTTAAAACGGTTGGTTTCTTTCAATGAAACGTGTTTCTTTTCACGTTTTTTTGTTCAAAATGCTATTTTATATGCTAATTGAATTTCATGCATCTCATAGTTTGCCATTACCACTAGATGGTGCCACTGCATTATGATTAGAAACTAAATCCAGCCCCAAGCTGCTTCTCAACTGAAGTTATTATTGTGGTTCATAAAGCAGGCATTAATCCCACATGTAGACCATGCACTAAACATGACAGCTTGCTGATTTACATTGTGTTGACTAAGGATGGGAAGTCAAAAACAATTTCCCAACTTCCCAAGACTTCCTCGTCAAAATGAATGATGAGAATATAAAAGCCCTACAATTTTGGCCAAAATGAACTGCCCTATTAACTGTGAATACAAAGCATAGATGGATGGATTGTAAAAGGTTCCTCTTCATACCTTCCTCCCTGTCTTCCACTCAGGGACCTGAGCACAGAGAACCTGCGCTTCCTCAGCAGCCGGCAGGCCCTGGCTGACCTGGCCCACTTCCGCACCGCCATGGCAGAGGCCCGCAGCCTGGCCACCAGCCAGTGGGTGGCGTTCGGTGGCTCATACCCGGGCTCTCTGGCCACGTGGTTCCGGCTGAAGTATCCTCACCTGGTAGACGCCGCCGTGGCCAGCAGCGCGCCGGTGCATGCGACCGTTAACTTCCCAGGTAGGACTCGGGTAGTGCTGCGTTTCCCACATCATCCCACATCGATTGACAAGCAATACATGAGCACTGACTCAGGCATGGTGGTCCACGTCAGCGAGGCCCTGCAAAAGACCGGGAAGTGCTGCTCAATATGGGGCCAATTTAGAAGACTATATCATCATTACATTCTTAAACCACTTTAACTCAACTTTGTAATTACAGCCATGAATAATGTTTTATGTGCAAGGGAATATATCCTTGTAAAAAGTGTGTTCTAGTTATATGTGTAATAAAACAAACAAAAACACCACAACCCTGAGTGCAAAACAAGCCTTGTTCAAATTTGACATATATTATTTGACCATAAGCCATAACTGTGTATAATTTGTGTTATGCCTATTGACGTTTATACGTTTATACAAATTGCAATATATTTAACAATTCACCTTCCTTGAAAGCATAGGCCCCTTTTTAACCTTTGGTTGACCCCAAACCCAGCATTTTTTACCGAACATTACAGGGCTCATTAGTTACCTTTTTACCACATTGAAGCATTTACTGTTGAAGACTTGGCAAAATAAAATTATCTTACAACTTGAAACGGGCACATTCTTGTAATTTAGTGTTAGGCCTACTAAAAAACCCATTGAAATGCAGCCACATTAAACTCGACTGATGTATTTAGTTGAATGTTTTCACAAGAAAACCAAAATGAACCTAGCAATGTTCTTCCCCTATGCTTTTCAGCTGTTGGTGAGTGTTGCCAGAGGTTAGAGTCCCAGACAAACCAAATCTTTAAGGGAGCTTCCCCTGCTCCCCTGTTTGTATGTTAGCTTGATGTTGTGCTTGGCTTGTGGGTTTATTTTCCCAGGAAATGCGTAGGCTGGAATGAAAGTAAAACAGTCTTTCATCATCACTGAATGTTATCTTGTGCTGCCTCGACACATCCCTAGGGCTACTTTGAAGTCATCTCTCACTCCCTCACTCGCAGTTCAGTCAGTCCCATTGATGATTGAATTGGCTAGTGATGCAGATCCTTGTTTCAGACATTAGTTAGCGATGGTCCTGCAGTGATGATCAGGTCCTCCAGTGACTCTGTGTCCTGATCCAGAGGACGAGGTCATGATGGTGTTTTAATCGCTTGGACTTGCCAGGTAGTCCCCATAGATTTATATGCTTAGACACTGCATTTGCTGCTGCTGTTCATTGGAGCGAAGCATCAATGCGGCCACCCTATTGGTCAGGGGAAGCCACACCTCCCAATGCATGTATGTCTATCGAGGCAAGAGGTTCTAGTGGTTTGGGGTTTTTTTTAAATGCCAGAACTGTATTGATGATACAGGATACTGTACCACAATTGAAGTGGTACAATTTCATTCGTAACAGTAAAATATTGTAAAGCAAATTCTCACCTGTAAAATGTTATTCCCTGTTGCTTAGTTTTGGCATTTCTTTCTTTTGAACATTGAAAAGCAGCACAAAAGTCTGACATGTTCCACTATTGACAGAACCGGTCACAAGCCCTGAGCAAGATGGCGCATCTCCCAAGCCTGGATGTGTTCTCTATGTGTATATATCTGGGGTAGTCCTGTACTCGGTTTGTCCCTCCACCTGTCTGCAGCAGCTAATCAGGAGGTGGTCCAACACCCTTCTTTTTGATTCACAGGTTCTTTCATCCACCTAGGTCTTGTCTAATCCCCCTTTTTCGTTTCTTTTGCAGAGTATTTGGAAGTTGTGTGGCGTTCACTGGCCTCTGAGAACCCAGAGTGCCCCCTACTGGTGAAGAAGGCCTCAGACACTCTCATTGAGCGGCTCAAAGACCCCACGATGTTTGACGTCATCAGCAAAGACTTTAAGTACAGTAACCCTTCACCCTTCTATCTCAGTGGGGAATAGCGTGTTCATTGTACATGTCCCAAGTTTAAACCAAAGCAGAGACGTAGACAAGTTAGCTGGGCCACATAAGAGGACACATGCGTTGTTTCTTTAGGAAGGGGCTAGGACTGATAGGCTGCTGGTTGGGTCGCATGATGAGCGTAGATGTTCAAAACACAACGAGAAGGAATTAAAGTTCGAAAGAAGTTAAACAATAATGTAAAATTATGAATCGACGGACAAATTACCTTCGATGAGCCATAGCACAGAGCCATCACAGCAACACATTCACAATTGAAAGCAATTGGACTGATAAAGGTTAAGCATATATTGCTATGTTATGGTTTCAACTTCATCCATAGTAATTATTATGTTGCAATTACCATTACAGTTATGTTTCAATTATGTTACAAAAGGGGTATCCAGCAATAACCATGTTGAGGTCTCAGTTTCCATGCAGGAACTGAACCGAGCCTAGCAGGTATTTAGTCAGGTCCACAATAGTCCAGTGGTGCCAAGGGCCTCATAGTTCCATTGGTCTGTCATCGGTTGGCACCGGTGGGGTGTTTGGACGAGCGACAGAGCTCAGACCAGTCATGGAATACTGTTCCACTCTCACACACCCGCCATTGTGGGAGAGAACAGTCCTACCCATGGCTTTATAGACTCTTCACTCATTCATAATCACCATCACCGTTCTTCATCTTGGCTCTTTATTTTTTTATTGACCATGTGACTAATTTGTTCTCAACAAAGCGAACAAAGGTGTATGTCACCTGTTCCATTCATATGCCAAGACACTGGTCATTGTGGCTTCTTGCTAATTTCTGCTAGTAGTCGGGTCGTTAAATTCTACAGTCTGATTACAGAGTGAGGACGCTAAATTCACCGTCTTTTTATGGGTCTGGCCGAGCTTGGATCTAATGATGTCATTGCCAAGCACTCGTGCCCAGGCTGTGTGTCTGCACTGACCAAACCACATTTGGCATCCTTCACATTTGCCCCTCAGACACACTACGCCTGAGGAGGCGGAGACTGGCCGTCCACTTTCCAAACCGCAAGGCCTCAGACAGGGCACTGTTTTTGCATCACCATATTGTCCTGTTCCTCGCAACACACACACACACACACACACACACACGAAATACAGGGTGGGTCTCGAGTCTTTAATCAATACATGACCTCATATTACAAGTACACTCTCAGTGCAGTTACGCACATCGCACACACACACACACCACACACACACACACACACACACACACACACACACACACACACACACACACACACACACACACACACACACACACACACACACACACTCCTTCTAACCCCAGTCCACTTGTCTAACTTGTCTAACTTGTCTAATTAGCTTGGTATTGTGTATTGTGTATTGTGTATTGTGCATACAGATTGGTATTCATGGATACCTTTGTTTCGCAGCTGTTCATGTAACTTCAGATCCCACTTCAACAGATTACACAGAGTGGATAATATCCTCTAAATGCTAGCTTGTTTCATGCAGTAGTGAACGAATGGGAAATATTTTAGACACAGATAAAATCTCACTGTGTGTGTGTGTGTGTGTGTGTGTGTGTGTGTGTGTGTGTGTGTGTGTGTGTGTGTGTGTGTGTGTATGGTATTCAAAGTGTTTATTTATACACCGGCGTCGCAGCACTCATCCCTTCTTCCCGCGTATCCTGTTTCTCTATTAGTCTAACTTTTCCCGTCTCCCATATTGCTTCAGCCAATGTTGTGTCTCACCGTCCCCTCCTCCTCCCCACAGCCTGTGTTCCACGCTGCGGCCTGAGTCCGACATGGACTCCGCCTACTTCCTGGAGACGCTGGCGGGCAACTTCATGGATGTGGTGCAATACAACCAGGACAACCGGGAGTTTGAGGTGGGCGTGGCACCAGGGGCTCCCATACTGTGATTGGTGGGGGATAGACCTCTAATAAAAATTGGGATTAACTGAGAAGTAGGGCTGGGCAATACATTTAATTATTATCGAAATAGCAATATCCGACTCACAGGGGCTGTCACTGTGAATCATATCGCAATCGCAATATCTCAAAATAATCACAATATAAATTTCCAGTAGACTGTAGACTGCCGACCCAAGCTGGCATGCTTTAAACATTCACATGAATAGTTTAGCTAAATGGGCATTTGGCCAGGTCAATAGGAGCTGAACATACTGTACAATATGTGTCTTTGAGATACATTTAAGATGAATGTTGGCCCACAGGTGCAACAGTGATTGAAAATTGTTTGTAACTGTGTCCAGGCTGTATATACTGGGACTGGCAGAGTGACATTGCATGATATGAAAGGAATGACGCATTCACTTAGTAGGGCTATGGATAGTCCAGGTAGAATGTTTAAAGCAGATAGAGCCACCATTGTACTCCAGTGAGAGGCCCAGATAGGGAGGGAGGGAGGAGGGGGGCTGCTGGCATGGTTTGCTGGTGTGTACCCTCATATGTGTCCCCCCCCCATATAACTCTGTATCTGAAGAGTTTGCATCATAAATGAGCAGGATAAGTGAAAATAAAAGGTTAAGATGAGAGAGAATGTTTGGGAAGATTTGACTCCATCAATTTGTCTCCCTGTTCTTACCCCCACACCCCCACCCCTTATTGATCGAAGGGACGATATATTTTGTAGTAGTACTTTCCTATTGGTATTGTTATGCACATGTCTCCATCAGCCACCCACTTCTCCTCTTTACCCAAGGCCCTTTCTAAAGAGCCCCCTCACCCCACGCCCCTGTTGCCTCCAGGATACGTGAGTCCAATTACCAATAAGCCCATGTGAAATAGCAACAAAAGCCTCTTTGGTCTCTCTGGTTTCCTGTCGCCCCTCCAACGCTAAAGAGTGGCCTATAAAGGAGCCCTAGAGTAGACGATGCCACATAGCCTGGGGTGCTAGCAGAAGACGCAACGCTAGCGGGCTCACTCTCTAGGCCGGAGACCTCGAGTTGGGGGGGCCATGGATGGTAGTTCCTCTAGATTTTAGGTAGGTTGTTCTATCCTAGCCTCATGATCCTCCCATCCTGATCTTGTGCGATCACATTTTGTTTCTCTCCACGGATCCTTCTGGTCTCAAGCCCATTGAAAACCTTCCAAAAAGTATACAAGTTATAGGACCAATTGGAAAGGGGGGTGTGTTATCCCCGTGGTTACGGCCCATGCTTTGTGATACTTTTTGTTTTCAGCTAGTACCATTGTTGTGTTTCAGCGTTATACTGTCAGAATACGTCATGCAGCACACACCATGGTGTTATACTGTACTGTGTTGTATGCGGACATCAATGTCACCCGCTGCCCAGACGGAGCTCCACACATCCACACACACCTGGCCACCGATGTCCTTCATGACACTCAAGTGTATCTGAAAAGGTACTTCGACGTCACAAAAGGAACACCACCTGTGTTCAAAGTGAAACAAACTAGTATTGGCTTTTACTCCAGTTTTTGTAAATTTTTCTTATTTTACTAAGTGTGACAAAATGGCATAGATGAGCCTACTATCTTGACATTGACAATCATATAAGACATATTGCCACTTAAAAACAATTGGGGGTTCATGGCCCCTTGAACACTTTAATGGAGCTTTTAGTGTGGGAAAACAAAACTACCACTCCCGAATAGAATAGAATAGAACTTTATTAATCCCGAAGGAAATTCTTGTGCCAGGTTGCATAGCGATACAGTACAATAAAACAATATGGAAAACAGAATGATAAAAAAACTGATATGCAAATTACAGTTAAATATACAAATGCTCCGATTCCAAGAATGCATTTATAGCAAATAAGTTGCATAAACAGCTGGTGTACCTCGGAGCAGTGTGGTGTGATTATGATGTGGTGCAGAGGGAGGCCAGTGTGCAGCTAATTAGCTACGGGGAGCCACTCAAGATTCAAGATGTTGATTTGTCACATACACATACAGGATATGCAATTAAATGAAGTGGCGATGCTTACCGGAATGTGCAAAAGAATTATACAAATAACACAAATTGGAGGGATTTAGTATTAGTATTTACAGTAAAAAGAGCAGCAGAAATTAGAAATATAAAAAAAAATAAAGGGCAATATGAACAAAACATAATGCTCTTATAGGGAGGGTGGCTCACTTCCACAATACCGCTGTAATGTTGGGTTTTGCAAATGATATGTCAATATGATGTATGCATAACATTCCTATTGACCAGTGTTTCTTAAATGGGGGTATGCGTACCTCTAGGGGTACCAATACCCCTAGAGGTACCACACATGAACAATTTTTGTTTTAATATTGAACAATTGTAAAATAACATTAAGAAAATGAATAGATAATTCAATGAACACAATTGTAGCAATGGCTGTTGCTACATGCCACATAAGTGGCTTTTCTTAGGGCTCCCAGGACACAGGCTGGGTGTTGAACAGTCTGGTATATTGTAGAGTTTGAACCGTTTAGAATGAATGATGGAGCAGGTGGTGACAAGCTAGCATGCTAGTGCTCCCTTGATTAGTCAATGCACCACAGATGTGCAGCCTCTCCCAGCCCCAGACTGAATAGTAATATAGTAACAAGTTTGGTAAATCCTTCCAATAACAGCATATCTAATAAAATAGTTTGGGAACCACTGCTATTGACAATCTATCCTGTAAATCTTCCATATTACCCAGCACCATATTTTACCTTCTCAAGTCAGAAATGTTGTGGTTTGCTATCTGTGTATTTCACCAACCATGCGCATGCTTAATGGTGTGTGGCCCCCGTGAGTCACCGTGGTAATGACGTGTGTCCATTGGCCGTGCGGCCGGTAGGGTGTGGTGGGCACCAACATCACCATCAAGGTGCTGTGCAGCGTGATGGCCGACGCCTCCCTGGGCGACCCCTACTCCCGCTACATGGCGGTGGCCAGGCTCATGATGGACACCTTCTCCATGAAGTGCTTGGACGGCGTCTACGCCAACTACCACAGAGACATGACCAACACGTTGTGGGATGGCCCTGCGTCAGGGGGAGGTGGGTGTGTGTCTGCACGCATGTGTGTATTTTGGAGTTAAATGTAATACAGTGACTCACAATGCACTTCCGTTTAATTTTAGTGTGCCGAGTCTGTACCCTCTTTTCTTAATGTCTTATGTTTCCAGCATTGTTTGTGATGGGTGTGATGGGAAGGCGGTGGGGTCAGCAAGGGGTCACTGGGACAGGAAGTGACCTCCTAAAGGAACGGTTCACCCCAAGATAAGCGGCGTCAGCTGCATCTACTCTCTATCTATCTAGTTGAATCTATCGGCTGTATAAAAGATTGAAACCCTATGCAAATATGTTCTTCACATTGCCGGTAGTCTGGCTCACAGGATGTATGCTGTGGGGTTAAGCATGCTATAGAGTATTTCATAATTTGCCTCCCCTCCTATCTGCGTGTTAACGTTTTCAAAGTCTCTGTCACCTCTGAAAACAACAACAACAACCTCAGAGCAAAGCAAGTTCCCTCCCTCCACCGATTGTGATTGGTTTCAAGAAATACAAATAAGTGTTTTTTTCACCCTATCCCAGAATGATAATGGGTTCAGTCAGACCTGAGTGTGGAGATAAGTTTGGCTATGCAGGACTACATTCGCAGCTACATAGTAGCTGCTCACTAAACATTGGATTCACCTTAACTTCCCCCGCCAAGATAAATATAGAGCACAACATCAGGCTGAGGAAGCAGAGCCTTGGCTGAGGCCAATGTGGACTACATGACTATATAGGCGTCCAAGAAGACTTGTCGGCTCCAGTTTAGAAATAACTTGCACTGTGCAATCGTTAGGCAACAGCAACACGTGTGAGTCACCTCTTTCATTGCTCACAGGGATGCTGCTGCAGAGCTGTACGATTTGATATGATACGATCATTCTATGCAAGTTATGAGCAGACACTGAATCCAACAAGGTTTTAACTACATTTATTGTTGGGCAGAGGAGATGGTTGAAAATTGCACAAAAGTGACCTGTATCAACTGTCTTGTTCCACTGCATACCTCTGTTGGGCTGGCGTCTCCGGCTCATTGCATCTTTACTGCCTGGCTTGTACTTTTGTGTCACAGTGACGGTATGGATTACTGTGTGTGCGTGTGTGGGTGTGTTCTCAGGGCGACAGTGGGTGTACCAGACCTGCACCGAGTTTGGCTTCTACCAGAGTACCGACTCCCCTAACCAGCCATTTGGTGGCTTCCCTCTCTCGTGAGTGCATCTGCATCACATTGTAGTATTCTGAACTATTCCTACACTCTATTGACAACTTGGCCCTTTGGCTGAACCCAGTAGTAGGGTAGGGTAACTATAGTAACTATAGTGCAGGCCCCAGTCCAGTAATGACTGCACTGGGGCCTGTTGTCACTACACTACGCCACTGGCTGAACCACCAAAGCGATTCACAATAGGGTGAACAATTTCAGGTCTCCAGAACCAGGTAGGTTCCACCTGCCTGGAGAATTCAGAAAGCACTGCACTAGGGTAGCCATAGGCTAGCTCAGGAGATCAGATCTGGAGCTACAGATCAGATCTTTGCAAAAAAGGGTCGAACCTTGGATGTTAGAAGAAAATACTGGTTCTCTGTGATCAGAGCATGTGTGGTGACCTGTTTCGAATCTGCCTCTTACCTCCTCAGATACCACGTAAAACAGTGTGCCCAGTTTTACAATGTGAGCGCAGAGACTCTGGCGGAGGCCGTGGCTCAAACCAACGAGGTCTACGGAGGCTATGACATACGCAGCACCAGAATAGTGTTTCCCAATGGCTCTATCGACCCCTGGCATGCCCTGGGGGTCACCCAGGACATCAGCCCTGAGCTCCCAGCCATCTTTATTACAGGTAGAAATTAAATATGTAATGTATTCATTCTTCACATTAAAAAGGAGCCCAATCAGAGCCTGCTAAATCAACATGCTGAAAGTGATGGACCAGAATCTAAAAATGTAAAATAACCATAATGTGTATCCACTACACATACTGAATATCTTGTCAGGAAAATGTCAAAAAGTGTGTTCATATATCTCTCGATATGTATATCTCTAAGTCAGCTAATACACAGTCTCGGAAAGAAGGATTGTAAAGGTGTGGTCTTAATCCTCGCTTTTGTGTAGTTTGTACTTCCTCAAAGTCTGAAAAGCCATGATCATGTGCTGTCGCCGTAATCTGAGTGGCCTGGCATGGCCCTGTCTGTTTACTGAACTAATAGAAGGGAATGGATGGACTGAAATTACATGAGATCAATTTAAAAAACAAGTAGATAACAACAAGCATCCTCATTTTCTGTGGATTATCCTGTTTTTTTCAGATACAGGTCACTATAAAGCAGGTAGGGCTGAGACATGCTGAAGTGCACATACTGTATATTGGGGATTGAACCCAGCACATTCTGGCTGGACGTACCAGCCACACTAGCCTAGAGTGACTAAGAGTGACTAGTAACTTTTTCCACTGTTTTATTAGACTTGTTATTGCTTTCGTGTCAAGCAACCTGTGAGACAATGTGCAATATAAATTGCTTATATTAAAGTTTCCCCATAAATTCTACAATATAATACTTCATAACCACCCTGCCCTATGATTGTCCCAGTAGTTGGTGAGTATAAGAACGAGGGTGAGGGGCGCAAAATAGTGCATAAAGCTTGAGACTGCAAGTGTGTGCATTACCTGGTGCATTACCTGGCTAATCAAGTGCGCGTTACCTGGCTAATCAAGTGCGCGTTACCTGGCTAATCAAGTGCATTACCTGGCTAATCAAGTGGATCACGACAGCCTGCATTGAGCAGACTGAATTGGTAGCAGGCCACGCTAGTATGGGGTCCTTTTTTGTTGCGCTTTCGTTTGTTTGTTTCAGGTCACAATTCACTTTAACTTGGTGCGACTTCTTCCTGATGATGATGATGATGATGTTGTAAGGAAACTGCAAGTGATCGCGTCGCGGGTGTTTATTGTGCAGCTGGAGGTGTGTCGGGGGCGGAGCCGCTAGTCTGGTACCCACAGGCAGCGGCGTGCTGTGTGTTCATATATCTCTCGATATGTATATCTCTAAGTCAGCTGATACACAGTCTCGGAAAGAAGGATTGTAAAGGTGTGGTCTTAATCCTCGCTTTTGTGTAGTTTGTACTTCCTCAAAGTCTGAAAAGCCATGATCCTGTGCTGTCGCTGTAATCTGAGTGGCCTGGCATGGCCCTGTGAGTTTACTGAACTAATAGAAGGGAATGGATGGACTGAAATTACATGAGATCAATTTAAAAAACAAGTAGATAACAACAAGCATCCTCATTTTCTGTGGATTATCCTGTTATTTTTCATAGTGCATAGAACCATGTGCATATATTTAAATGGGTTTACTTTTTATACAACCAGATCCAAGTTATAGATTGAGATGCAATAGGGGACATGGCACTTTTTTTTCTTTCCTACAAACCACTTAAGGGTTCAACTGCTGCCACCTAACAATGTGTGCCTCTCCCACCCCCCCCCCCCCCCCACCTTCCCTCCCCTTGGTCTCTTTTTCAACAATCTCACTGGGATGCCAGGGACAGCCCACTGTGCCAACATGTACCCAGCAAGAGGCCAGGATCTCCCTGAGCTGGCTCAGGCCCGGGACCATGTCTGTGTGCTGCTCCAACAGTGGCTGAAGCAGTGATAGACAAGTCATACCAACCAATTACAAAAGAACACACGTGTCTGTCCCACCCTTCAAAGCGCAAAAAAGACATTTTCATTTACCTGAGAACCGTTGGTTCCTGGAAAAGGCACTTTAACCGTGTTAGTATTGACAGGTCCACTTCTTTTTAATGTGTCAACCTTGTTGTCTGTAAAAGTTGTACTTCTGAATCTGGATATTCAATAAAGGTTTTAATTTACACTGAAAGCAAATGAAGTAATTCTTGATAGAATGTCAAAAGTTAGAAATTAGGTCTTAAAATTACAGTAATCGATAACAGATTGAGAGTGAGGAAGGTTCAGGTTTTATATTTTGACCATAACTTCATAAATGTTCAACAATATAAGTAGACATAACTTACTGTGTACATCGCTTTGGACAGAAGGGTCTGCTAAATGACCTAAATGTAATTACAACATGATATAAAAGGCGTGTTCGGTGTATTGAGGAATCTGGTCCAGGTCATCAAACTTTCCTACACCCGCATGAGTGTTCTGCATGACTGATTGATGTTCAAAAATCCAAGTCATGTATCAGTCACGGTCATCAGTCAATAGGAAGGCCTCAGATTTGTTTGTAAACTCAATGTGGTTACAATGAACCGAAAAATATTACTTGGCTCCTCATAGTGTGACTGTAACCTGTCACTGCAATTAGTGCTCATTGAAAACATCTGTGTGATTCCTGCAGAAGTATAGGCCTAGTCATTGCCAAGAATGCAGCGACCCGAGATCATGATGCACTGTGGTGCATAAGGCTGCTCTGTCTGGGCTTGTTGGGGAACAAACACGCCTGCCTCCATGCAGCGTTGTCTGCCTGACAAGAAACATGATGCTATCGCCGCTGGAGCCCAGGAGTCGTGCACCATAACAGACGGTCCCAAAACGCGTCACGTATTGAGCTGGCGTGTACATGTTACAATATAGACCCCTTTTCACAGAGGTGTCGATGTAGGACAACACAGGTGTCACTCATTATAACACGAACGATGGGTCTGCTCTTTTTATGTAGGCATCAGGACACGGGTAGTAGACGAAACTAGTGGAGATAACACACCATGGACCATGTGCCCTGGTACATAAAGGTAGCAGACCTATTATTAGCGTGATGAGCAACACCTGTTTGTCCCGTGAAGACGTGTTTCACCATGTGCCCTCCACCTGAACATCACACCAGAGACAACCTCAATGTGCATGGCATTCATTGGGTTCTATGTATTGTAAGCATTACCTGTAGCCTGGACGTTCTTTGAGCGAAAGTTGTCTATATGTGGCCACAAGCTCCCTCCAGTTTGAAGAGTGAGTTCAGATTGTGTGCTAATTGGGCCTACTCACACTATCACGACTATAAACTATCATGGATTCATTTAGTAGGCCTCCTGGTCCAAGGTGACATCGTGGATACAGATACAGGTCACTATAAAGCAGGTAGGGCTGAGACATGCTGAAGTGCACATACTGTATATTGGGGATTGAACCCAGCACATTCTGGCTGGACGTACCAGCCACACTAGCCTAGAGTGACTAAGAGTGACTAGTAACTTTTTCCACTGTTTTATTAGACTTGTTATTGCTTTCGTGTCAAGCAACCTGTGAGACAATGTGCAATATAAATTGCTTATATTAAAGTTTCCCCATAAATTCTACAATATAATACTTCATAACCACCCTGCCCTACGATTGTCCCAGTAGTTGGTGAGTATAAGAACGAGGGTGAGGGGCGCAAAATAGTGCATAAAGCTTTGGAGACTGCAAGTGTGTGCATTAACTGGTGCATTACCTGGCTAATCAAGTGCGCGTTACCTGGCTAATCAAGTGCATTACCTGGCTAATCAAGTGGATCACGACAGCCTGCATTGAGCAGACTGAATTGGTAGCAGGCCACGCTAGTATGGGGTCCTTTTTTGTTGCGCTTTCGTTTGTTTGTTTCAGTTTTTGTCACAATTCACTTTAACTTGGTGCGACTTCTTCCTGATGATGATGATGATGATGTTATAAGGAAACTGCAAGTGATCGCGTCGCGGGTGTTTATTGTGCAGCTGGAGGTGTGTCGGGGGCGGAGCCGCTAGTCTGGTACCCACAGGGCAGCGGCGTGCTGCTGTGTGCAGGAGTCTCGAGCCCGCTGCCAACAGACACGCTGCTCGCGCGGACCTTTTGTTTGGTTGAGAATCCGGTCTGAAGGTAACCACACATCTCTCCTTGTTGATCCATCGTTTTACGTCTCGAAGACCTTCTTGCATCTCAACGAGGTAAGTGGGCGCACGGTAGTCGTGTTGCCAGTGAGTGTATTATTATTATTATTATTATTATTATTATCACGTTGTGTTGCGTTGCGGCTTAAAGGCAACACGTCGGCTACAAGGTGAGGCCAGGTGCTCATTGTTGTGCCCAAACTAGACTACATTTGTATTAATTCAACCTGCATTAGACACATAAACACATTTTAGTCAAGCGAGTCGCCGACGAAATATTGTTGCCCTATAATCTATTCTTAAACCATGTTATTTTTAGTTCTATAAAGATTGGAGTAAAGATTTTGTAATATCTTGGTCAACATTTTTAAGTTGTAGGCCTATTTGTTATTTTGGTAACAAAGAAGAATTCAGTTGAACAAAATGGTGTAACGGCAAGCAATTGTTTATTTTTTAAATAGTGATCTATTGATTATAGCCTCTTTGACTGTAAATGTCGTGTGGAACGCCAGTGTTGTATACATAACACAGTGACGCACCGTGCTGCGTCTCTTTACTAATTATGAGTCAGGCGTCAGTCGCAGCGCTTCTGTGTTTTCGCCACAGGAAGCTTTAGATGAAGCTATAGGCTCCCTGGCTCATATTGACATGGATTAGAATTCACTTGAAGGTTGCCTAGACTAAAACAGTGTCTGCTAAACAGTTAAGAGTAAAGTAGTCCTGTCCTGTAGGCACTGTCTACATTTCCTTTCCTTGTAAAAAACAACAACCCCAAATCTTTCACTCTCTCAGGATATGTAGCAACGCTCCTATTGATATCCCTACCTGAGACTCACTCTGCAAATAGCTGTGTGCAATCTCTGTCCCGGCCTGCGTGGTATTGTTGAAAGGAATGGTATGTTGGTTGAGTAGACTGTGACCTTAGCGCCAGAAGAACTTATTGATAGGCCAACAATGGAAGGCATTTAGGTGTGAAAAAAGTTGTTTCTGGAGTGGACCATATTTTTATTCCCCGGAAAATGTACGAATGTGTGCATGTGCATGCACACACTGTGATCTAATATTTAGACCACTTGCATGATATTCCTTTTTTAGGTGATCAATATGTGGCACTGCAGTCTATTGTGCGTGCTCCTGCTGGTGAATGTGGGTGTCCACGTGGGAGCAGTCTCCCAGGCTCCTACCTATGGGGAACGAGGCTCTGACCTGGGCCTGCGGGTGTTCCAGCAAGTAGCCCTCGCCAAGCCCCAGGAGAATGTAGTGTTCTCCCCTCATGGAGTGGCTTCTATTTTGGGAATGCTTTTACCGGGAGCCCATGGAGAAACTCGCAGACAGATCTTCACGGCTCTGCGCTACAAGAAAAACGGTATGGTTCTTTTTATTTTTGACTTTGATTACTTTGAAAGGGACAATATTGCCAAAACTCCCTGTTAAACTCTTGTTTGTTCTTGACCCGCCCTCCAGGCCCTTACAAGATGTTGAAGAAACTCCACAAGACCCTGACAGCCCGCTCCAACCAGGAGCTGGTGCTCATCGCCAATGCCCTCTTCACCCAGCAGGGGTTCCCGGTGGAGGAGAGCTTCATGGCCGCCAACAAGGCCAACTTCCAGTGTGAGAACAGCACCGTGGACTTCAGTGACCCTCATGCAGCTGCTGATCTGATCAACAGCTGGGTCAACAATAAGACCAAAGGTAGGAGATACAGGGCTTGTGGACGGGATAAACCTTTATCTTATCCAGTATATAAATGATAAACTGGTGATTAGTATACAAAATGAAAGTTACTGACGCAATTTAATTTCTTTACACTGAACAGACATTCACCCATCAGTATCGATATGTTTTTATTTTCAACGAGCTACGGAAACATGTAGGGGTTGTGCTGATTAAGTGTATATCTATCTATCTCAACATGTCCAGGTCACATCCCCAGCCTGATCAAGGCGGACATGTTGGACCCAACTCTGACTCGTCTGGTCGCCCTCAACTCCATCTACTTCAAGGGGATGTGGAAGTCCCGCTTCCAGCCCGAGAACACCAAGATGAGGACCTTCACCGGGGGCGACGGCAACTCCTACAAAGTCCCCATGATGTCCCAGCTGTCTGTCTACCACATCGGTCAGTGGCACCGCTGGAGGCGTTTCACTTTCTGTTGTTGTGTTCCCCCTTGTGCAAATTACATCTCTTAACATGCCTAAATTGACGTGCAATTTAGCCATGCATCACGACTGACTTTAGCAATAACAAGAAAGGAACATGAGTCACTTTATTTATTTTTGTAACATTGGGGTCTGGTAAGGTTTCAAACTGTCTGGTTTTACAGTAATGGCGTCGTAGAGACTCCAGATCGCTGGAATACTATTCAGTCTAGTGTGAAATGAGATGCTGTGCCAGTCATCTATTTTTAGTCTGGATCAGCCACTCAGAGTAATAGAGTAGCACTGCTTCCTATCGATTCTCAAACTGATCTGCAATATGGACTCGGTTAATGTAGACATTATATTATTGTTATTGTAGAGGTCTTATTGTTGATGAATGGGCAAATTCATCCTTTTTTCTAAAATAAATATGGATGATATTTCCATTTTTGGTGGGGAAAAGTGTTATAGCAACAACATTTGACCATATATTTGGTCCTTCCTCCCCAGGCCAGGCCAGCACGCCCCAGGGCCTGAAGTACAAGGTGGTGGAGCTGCCATATCACGGCAACACGGCCTCCATGCTGATCGTCCTGCCCTCGGAGGAGGACACGCCCCTCTCTGAGGTCATCCCCCACATCAGCACGGCCACAGTCCAGAGCTGGGCCAAGCTCATGCACCAGAGGAAGGTCCGCCTGCTCATCCCCAAGTAAGACAAGCCACTTCCTGCTGGCTTTTGTGTTCAACAGGAAGTGATACAGTGATGCAGTGCAAAGTCCCTTTATGACCACATGATAAAATGGTGACTCATTGTTGTTTTCTTGTGTATATTTCGTAACTGTAATAGACTATAGTGTTACTCTTGCCACGTTATAATGAAACCCCACTGTGAGTCATTAGTAAATTATTTCAAATAGGTTGGAACTATTTCATCCATATATTTTCAATTTTGGGGAAAAATGTCACTTTGTACTGCAAGCTTTTTTCATTAATGCAGCATCGTTCGGTCTACTGATATAAATCACCCTAAACGTATGTGTGTGTGTCTAGGTTCACAGCGGAGGCAGAGGTAGATTTGGAAGCCCCGCTCTCAGCACTCGGACTGACAGACATGTTTGCTGAAGGCAAGGCTGACTTCAGACACCTAAGTGAGTAGACTGAGTTCACTCTTGTAGAGTCTAGCACCCCTGTGTGGTCCCACGCTGTCACTGCTGACACTATATGGATGTTTCCTTTCTTAGGTAGCGAGCCTCTGTCTGTGTCTAAAGCCCTGCAGAAGGCTAAAATTGAGGTGAACGAGGATGGGACGAAAGCATCCGCTGCCACAAGTAAGTCATAGCTCTGGGCTGTTTGTTTGCCTTTAGTCAAACCTTTTTGTTATCTTTAACTTATCTGGACTGTTAATGAGCTTGTGCATTTCTGGAGGTTGTATCTTGGGTTTTGTTTGTGGATAATTTCAATTCTATTCAATTTTATTTGTATAGCCCTTAATCACAAGACAGTCTCAAAGGGCTTTACAGGCCAGATTATTGTGAGCCAAAAGTGATTTATGACACCCCCCTAGCCCTAAGCCCCCGTAAGGGCAGGAAACGACTCCCTTAATTAACAAGGAAGAAATCTCGAGGAGGAACTCAAGTGGGGATCCCTCCTTCCAGGGATGGTTCGGAGTGCAATGGGTGTCATACGGGCATTAAAAACAGGGGTAACAAAACATGACAAATTATAAACGACAAAGTGCAAATAGTAAATGAAATAGTAATATTATGATGGGGTTCTGGCTGGAGAGCAAGCTGGTAGCTGTCAGGTGGGGTGGCCAGGTATCCAGTCATGATCACAGCAGCACCCTAGATAATGGAGACAACATGATGCTTAGATGGAGCACAGGGAACATACAAGTAACCTCAAACCTAGTACCCATCGGCAGCTAGGGTAATTTCCCTCAAAACTGTTACGTTAAGTTTTGATCATCACACACCGTGATGCTAAGTATTGTGTGTTGGGCATAATTAATTGAAATAAAGCTGTTTTAAAATGCCATGCTATCCCTGTGAGTACCTCAGGGGAAAAACATTTTATAATAAAGGTCTTCTATCTGTTTTTTGTGAAGAGCACCAACTGAAGTGCTACATTTTTGGCCTTAATTCTGACTTATCTGTCTGCTTTGTAGCTGCCATTTTGTTGGCTCGGTCCTCCCCTCCCTGGGTAATAGTGGACAGACCTTTCCTGTTCCTTATCAGACATAACCCAACAGGTATGCTCTTGCTTCCACATTATCTGTATGTATAATTAAGACCTTGGAGGCCATAAAATATGTTTTAACATTGCCTGACTCATCTAATGATGTTCTTTTTTACACAGGTACCATTCTGTTTGCAGGCCAGATCAACCAGCCCTGAGTCAAACATGACGCCTGTCGATTAATTGGAACATAAAATGTTTTTGTTTTTTTTAAATGGTGCCTTTTTATGTTACCTTTTTTGTAATATGTAACATTCCATTGAGTGCTTTGCAACAACTAAATATTTTCAACTGTTTTGATTGTTTTCCTACCGTTTTCAGAATTTATTACCTTTTTTTATGTGCTGAACATCAATGTGTATTACTGGAAACCGTTTATTTAACTTTCTGCTTTTGATTTGGAAACTATTCAGCATGGGTCATTTGATTTGTCCTGAAAGTTAAAAGAATTTGACATTTCTGTTTCTCAATTCTTGTGAAATGTGTCCAATATTACTCGTATTCCACAGTAAATACACATTTAAATACACATTTCTAACAACCTGTGTGTGTGTGTGTGTGTACTTGAGCCGGGTGGGTGTGCGGCGTGTCCACCGTCTGTACTTGCGCTTATATTCCTTGCGCGCGTAGTGCGGCCATTACGGTAATCCTGACAGGCGCTTCTTTAGCCGTCAGCTGATCCCCCTTCTCGAAAAAACATCGGAAAGAAAACATTGCGAGTTGAACCATGGCCGCGGAGATCCACTCGAGGCCCCAGACGTCCCGCCCGGTCCTCCTGAACAAGATAGAGGGCCACTCGGACGCGGTCAACGCGGCCGTGTTGATACCGAAGGAGGACGGAGTCATCACGGTTAGTGAGGACCGGTGAGTTTGGAAGCGTTTGTAGCGTTAGCCCTGTTCTCGGTAGCGTAATGAGTCCGGCTATTTGCTGAGGATCCGAGGCGACCCGTCGGTGCTACTAGGCTGGCTGCATACATTTCTCACAGATAATGGTGTTCGTATACATTTTACAAGACCGTACAATTTGTACTACATTATTTATATACTAATCTGAGGGTTGGTAAACTGGTTCGCTTCCCAGAAGATAGTCTGAACCAGCTGCTAACATTGGGCTGGCACCAGTTGGAAACTCAATGCGAGGCTTTCATTGTGTGGAGCCGATCATCTAACACGGAACACAGGGTAGAGCTCTTCTTTCTACACGGTACACAGTATAGAGCTCTTTCTACACGGTACATCAGTGTAGAGCTCTCTTTCTACACGGTACACAGTGTAGAGCTCTCTTTCTACACGGTACACAGGGGTTACACAGTGTAGAGCTCTCTTTCTACACGGTACACAGGGTACAACAGTGTAGAGCTCTCTTCTACACGGTACACAGTATAGAGCTCTCTTTCTGACACGGTACACAGTTGGCAGAGACTATTTCCTGAGAGGGGCGTGTGGACATCACTGTAGTTTTTCCTCACAGGTGTGTGTGTGTGCGTCAACCTCAATGTATAACACGTCCATCAACATGATGAAGCGGGCTAACGTCAGCTCGAGCAGTTACTGGGAGAGCTCGGTGTGATGTGGACGGGGGGCAACAGGAGCCCCTTAACAGTGGCGCCATTCATCAGCTCTGCCAAGGCTGCAGAGATTGGGTCAAAAGCTTTATAACCCGCTTTGTGCGGACATGGTGTGAGTAGCACACGTTTACTCTAGTGTGTGTGTGTGTCCATGGTTTAAGGAAGAACCATGAATACATATTGAAGCGATGTTATTATATGTTTGGTTCAAACTGGTTTTTACACCAAGTTTCATTTGCTATAGAAATGAAAGAGGGGATACATTAAGAGGAAGTGGTACATGATATTAGTTTTGGCCTGACACAGATAAATCTAATGCAACCTATTTTTACACTTTTATCACATTGAAGATCTGCTATCCTTCAACCCAAAAACGAAACGTGCATCTCGATACTTAGGCCCTGCTCCTCCTGTAGCTTCATTATTGTATATTTTTTTATTGATAAATGACAGATGGGTTGATAGTGTTTACGTGCCTTGTTGCAGAACCATCAGGGTAGGCTGAAGAGAGACAGCGGCCAGTATGGGCCCAGTATTTACCACAGCAGTCTCCTGTAAGTACTCATTATTACTCTATATCTACTCCTATTATCTGTCTATATGGAGGCGGAAGCTACGAGTGTCATGTCATATCTAAACCTTCAGTCATTACATCATCACTTCATTCTCTATACTGTAGTCTTCACTGCTAAATGTTGTTGGGGGAAAAAGGCTGGTTATGTGTGTAAATCTTTTACTTTGGTCTCTCCTTTAGCTCCGTGCTCTTGCATGTCGTACACCATGACAGCCGACGCATCTTCATCGGCCAAGACAACGGAGCCATTGTGTGAGTGGAGATGATGCCTCCTCTGTGATGTCCTTTCCAGGCTCCCTTAAATAGCCTTGTTTGGAAAAACTAAAGCAAAAGGGGTATTTCCGTTTTAAATGTGCCCCATTGTTAACTTTTTGGCTGCCTGTAAATGTCAGCGTGTCATAGCTGAACTGAGACGAGGCTTTCTTCTTCTCTACCAGGAGTTTCTCATCTCTGAGGACTTCAACAAGATGAACCATGTCAAGACGTATCCAGGTGAGATCATTTCTTTACAGATTCATCATGAATAATATCAAGAGAATTATGGATGAAGCAGCCATTTTATATAAAGGAAGTGGTACGAGCACCGCCTTGACAACACCTCCATCACTATTATTATAGGCTACACTGAGAGACATGAGAGACACAAAAAGTATTTGTAAAGACAAGGGTCTAAACAATTACTCTTGGTAATAAATTATTACTTAAAATAGAGAATATATTACTTGTCTAGCCAAGTTTTTCTCACATCACCATGTCACTTTAGAATTCTAGTGCTTGGAAAGGGGAAGACATTTACACATTTTCTTTTCACCACATTGTCTGTGGTCTATGTCATTTCCCAAAAGTGTGGGCGTGAGTGATACTTAGAATATTAATTTAACTCTGAAACGCTAAGTCTTGGAGGAAGTGAAAATGAAACAATAGAGATCAACATAAACTCAGGGGAGCACACACACACACTCTCTCCCATGCACACACCATGGGCAAATAGGAGCACAACATATTTATACCCACCCTCTTCCGAAATTTAAATACACATTTCTAAACAACCTGTGTGTTGTGTGTGTGTGTACTTGAGCCGGGTGGGTGTGCGGCGTGTCCACCGTCTGTACTTGCGCTTATATTCCTTGCGCGCGTAGTGCGGCCATTACGGTAATCCTGACAGGCGCTTCTTTAAGCCGTCAGCTGATCCCCCCTTCTCGAAAAAACATCGGAAAGAAAACATTGCGAGTTGAACCATGGCCGCGGAGATCCACTCGAGGCCCCAGACGTCCCGCCCGGTCCTCCTGAACAAGATAGAGGGCCACTCGGACGCGGTCAACGCGGCCGTGTTGATACCGAAGGAGGACGGAGTCATCACGGTTAGTGAGGACCGGTGAGTTTGGAAGCGTTTGTAGCGTTAGCCCTGTTCTCGGTAGCGTAATGAGTCCGGCTATTTGCTGAGGATCCGAGGCGACCCGTCGGTGCTACTAGGCTGGCTGCATACATTTCTCACAGATAATGGTGTTCGTATACATTTTACAAGACGTACAATTTGTACTACATATTTATATACTAATCTGAGGGTTGGTAAACTGGTTCGCTTTCCAGAAGATAGTCTGAACCAGCTGCTAACATTGGGCTGGCACCAGTTGGAAACTCAATGCGAGGCTTTCATTGTGTGGAGCCGATCATCTAACACGGAACACAGGGTAGAGCTCTCTTTCTACACGGTACACAGTGTAGAGCTCTCTTTCTACACGGTACACAGTGTAGAGCTCTCTTTCTACACGGTACACAGTGTAGAGCTCTCTTTCTACACGGTACACAGTGTAGAGCTCTCTTTCTACACGGTACACAGGGTAGAGCTCTCTTTCTACACGGTACACAGTGTAGAGCTCTCTTTCTACACGGTACACAGTGTAGAGCTCTCTTTCTACACGGTACACAGTGTAGAGCTCTCTTTCTACACGGTACACAGTGCAGAGACTATTTCCTGAGAGGGGCGTGTGGACATCACTGTAGTTTTCTCACAGGTGTGTGTGTGTGCGTCAACCTCAATGTATAACACGTCCATCAACATGATGAAGCGGGCTAACGTCAGCTCGAGCAGTTACTGGGAGAGCTCGGTGTGATGTGGACGGGGGGCAACAGGAGCCCCTTAACAGTGGCGCCATTCATCAGCTCTGCCAAGGCTGCAGAGATTGGGTCAAAGCTTTATAACCCGCTTTGTGCGGACATGGTGTGAGTAGCACACGTTTACTCTAGTGTGTGTGTGTGTGTGTGTGTGTCCATGGTTTAAGGAAGAACCATGAATACATATTGAAGCGATTTATATTATCTGTTGGTTCAAACTGGTTTTTAAGTTTCATTTGCTATAGAAATGAAAGGGGATACATTAGAGGAAGTGGTACATGATATTAGTTTTGGCCTGACAGATAAATCTAATGCAACCTATTTTTTACACTTTTATCACAATTGAAGATCTGCTATCTTCACCCAAAAACGAACGTGCATCTCGATACTTAGGCCTGCTCCTCCTGTAGCTTCCATTATTTGTATATATTTTTTTACTTGATAAATGGACAGATGGGTTGATAGTGTTTACGTGCCTTGTTGCAGAACCATCAGGGTATGGCTGAAGAGAGACAGCGGCCAGTACTGGCCCAGTATTTACCACACAGTCTCCTGTAAGTACTCTATTATCTACCCTATTATCTACTCTATTATCTACTCTATTATCTACTCTATTATCTGTCTATATGGAGGCGGAAGCTTACGAGTGTCATGTCATATCTAAACCTTCAGTCATTAATCATCAACCTTCATTCTCTATACTGTAGTCTTCACTGCTAAATGTTTGTTGGGGAAAAGGCGGGTTATGTGTGTAAATCTTTTACTTTGGTCTCTCCTTTAGCTCCGTGCTCTTGCATGTCGTACCACCATGACAGCCGACGCATCTTCATCGGCCAAGACAACGGAGCCATTGTGGTGAGTGGAGATGATGCCCTCCTCTGTGATGTCCTTTCCAGGCTCCCTTAAATAGCCTTGTTTGGAAAAACTAAAGCAAAAGGGGTATTTCCGTTTTAAATGTGCCCCATTGTTACTTTTTGGCTGCCTGTAAATGTCAGCGTGTCATAGCTGAACTGAGACGAGGCTTTCTTCTTCTCTACCAGGAGTTTCTCATCTCTGAGGACTTCAACAAGATGAACCATGTCAAGACGTATCCAGGTGAGATCATTTCTTTACAGATTCATCATGAATAATATCAAGAGAATTATGGATGAAGCAGCCATTTTATATAAAGGAAGTGGTACGAGCACCGCCTTGACAACACCTCCATCACTATTATTATAGGCTACACTGAGAGACATGAGAGACACAGAGGGATACAGATGTTGTTTCTCTCTTAGGGTATGTAGTCAGGAGGAAACGCCATTTTATAGTCTCATGAGAAGTCATCTGGTGCTGTTTCCCAGCATGCCTTGGGCCAATGACCCATCAGTGTCTCTGTTGGAGGACTCAGGGGAGCACACACACACACTCTCTCCCATGCACACACCATGGGCAAATAGGAGCGCAACATATTTATACCCACCCTCTTCCGAAAGCCAAAAAGTATTTGTAAAGACAAGGGTCTAAACAATTACTCTTGGTAATAAATTATTACTTAAAATAGAGAATATATTACTTGTCTAGCCAAGTTTTTCTCACATCACCATGTCACTTTAGAATTCTAGTGCTTGGAAAGGGGAAGACATTTACACATTTTCTTTTCACCACATTGTCTGTGGTCTATGTCATTTCCCAAAAGTGTGGGCGTGAGTGATACTTAGAATATTAATTTAACTCTGAAACGCTAAGTCTTGGAGGAAGTGAAAATGAAACAATAGAGATCAACATAAATACAGCTAAAAATAAAATGGCTGTTACTGTAGCAAGACCTCACTTCATACACAAGCTGTTCTCCCTGATCTCCTAGCAGTCGTCCCAGTGTTGCATTGTGGATGTATGAGTTTCCATGTGTGTATTCTATTCCTGTATGTACCATGATAGAAATGTGTGTGTGCATTAACTCTTGTTAAAAGAGGAGCTAGCGTTGGTATCATTCAACATGAAACTCCATTGAACATCTGTGTCTTCGTTTGTGCCATATCTCGTGTGTTTATACGGTTTGTTTCATGTGTTTTGCAGCCCATCAGAACCGTGTGTCAGACATGGTGTTCTCCCTGGAGAGTGAGTGGGTGGTGAGCACCGGCCAGGACAAGAGCGTCAGCTGGATGTGCACCCAGAGCGGCTGCATGCTGGGCAGACACTACTTCACCTCATGGGCCTCCTGCCTCCAGTATCCTTGTGTGTGTGCGTGTGCGTGTGCGTGCATGCGTGTGTGTGTGTGTGTGTGTTAGGGCTGAACAATAAATCTAAATTACAATATAGCCCGATTCCTGACATAAAAACTGAAAATGAAATGTACAGCTATGCTGCTGCTGTGGTGGTATTAAAAACATCACACACCTCAATAGCAGCTTATGCAGTTTGCTCATGGCTCGGATATTCAACAGATATTCACACTCTATTAGCGATGTGTCTCGGTGGGTGGAGCGGTGTCTGCCTGCACTCCTCTCTATGGAGCCATGGAGAGGAGTGATGCAGTTAAACTGGATATGTCAATATGTTTCAAAGTTTTCCCAATTGATATAACATTAAAATTGTCATTTAGAATCCTGCTAGTTATACAACAGGAAAAAGCAGGTAAAAAAAACTGACCAGCTGGGCTCCGGTGTGTGTGCAACGCACATAGACTGCATGAAATAAAGAGTAAAAGTGACTTTTGATATTTGTAAATTGGTGAAACCTTCGTGGACATTTAAAACAGTGCATTGGATAAAAATGTGTATTGCTGTTGGCGCTGGAGGAATGTATGGGTTTAAACTTTATATTGACTGTAATTTCCTAAATACAGCAGTCAGCTTTAGAACAAAGCTTTCTAAAGTGTGGCTCCATTTTACCTGGCTTGATGAAGACTATTCCCGCTGCCACAAGCAATAAAATCTTTGCGAGCAAGGGAGATAACAGCAACCGGACAAAACACTTCAGTAAGAGGCACGGTATAAATGTGCTCCTCGTAACTCTCTGCCGACCCGCACTACAGGTGTGCAGGTCCTACAGGTCCCAAGAAATTATGATAATGAACATGTAATCATAAATGTAATATATTTTTACTCAGCCGGGCTCGCTACAAATTGGGAAATCTTTTACCCACCATACTCACTCCTGTCCTTGTGAATAACGCATTGATAATTTATTGATAGATTATTTATTAGAAATGATTCCGCTCTGAGTTGGTTTATGCCATGTTGACTGATTATAAATGTTGCAGCTAAATAAATCGTATAAAAGTGTGTATGTGTGTGCGTGTGTGCGTGTACTGGGCTCCCCACCCAGTAGTAACGGCAACTGGAAGGTTGCTGGTTCGATCCCCGGGCTCCGCCTAGCTAAGTGTCGAGGTGTCCCTGAGCAAGACGCCTAAATCCTGACGTGTTGGTTGTTGACTTGGTTGCATGGTTGATGAATGGGTCTATGATTTGGTGAATGTGAGGCAACTGTAAAGCAGATTTGGATAAAAGCGCTATATAAATGCAATCCATTTCCCATTTAGTAACACTAGTGTCTGAAACAACAAACAGAAACAAGAAGCGAGTGAGCCCTGAACCCCACCTGTCAGATACGACCAGGAGACGCAGCATGCCTTTGTGGGCGACTACTCCGGTCAGATCACCCTGCTGAAGCTAGAGAGACAAACGTACTCCATCATCACCACACTCAAGGGCCATGAAGGTATACACACACACACACACACACACGTATGTTTTTGCTTGCTCAGACACAATGGCCTTCTTAATGGGTGTTGGATTACATTTGATGTTTCTTTATTTTTTTTATTTTTTTTGCATGATCTCACACCAATGCAATGCAAGGCCTGATGAAAAGATGTGATGACTCACCAATTCCCCTGCCCTTCCCTAAAAACACTAAAAGCACATGCACGCACGCACACACACACACACACACACACACACACACAAGCCCTGACTGCTGCCAGCACTTAGCCACTTGAGAAGGCTATTACTGGTATCCATTGTTACAGTTGCTGGAACCGCAAAGGGGAAATAACAGCTAAAATAACAGATAAAATACCAATAGAACCAATCTAACCAAACTATATATAGAAAGATGTATGGGTGGATCAGTGTTTCCTGAACTTGTGACCTAAAATGGGTCACAAACCTGTTTTTATTGAGTTGCCAATTGGCAGTAAAATGCATGACAATGCGCTTATTTATTCTATACAGAGCGCACATAGACTCAAAGCACCTAATGGAGTGGAAGAAACGTTCACCGACATGAGTGTGTTTCCTGCTTGCTGTAATCCATAGTGGTCCAGGCACTGAAACTGATTATTTGCACAAGTCTTCAAACATGGCAGGCGGACAAGCGGGACATTGGAAATATCCAGAGTTTTGCAGTCAAACGCATCTCGCACTTAATGTTTAGACACTTTTGCAAATAATCAGTTTACCCGTTTGGACTACTTTGGACGGCAGCCATATCGTAGGCAGGAGGCAGAGTGTCAAGTTCAAACTGAACTTTGAACTTTAACTATGCAAATACATATTCCTAATTAAAATCGAGGAGTGTGTTCAACATTTTTATTTACATATTTTATGAGGTGGTGAAACACAAGATTACACTCAGCACATTTGATTATTGCTGTTATCTTTTATAATTAAATAAATATGCATTTCATATACATTTTAACTTCATGGTTTCTGTTCCCGGGGAGACACCGAATTTCTCTTTTGGGTCTCAAGCTGAAAAAGTGTGGGACATTGAAGTAAACAGACTCGGCCAGAGCACTCATATGGTGCAGTGCTCCCTGCAGTCACTGGGTGGCGCCACTCTCCACATCTCCCTCACAGTCACTCCACTCATCTGACATGTAAGATAGTCTTTAGAGATGCTGCAGGTACAGGATTCGAGTGTAAAGAGAGAAGGCAGATAATGGCAACATTTTCAAATGAAGCAACCAATAAACCTTTACCTTCCTCTCTACCTTTCTCTCCCACTGAAAAGTGTTGCATTCATGTCAAGCACCTGTGATTGACAGGTTAGATCATACGTGTCAAACTCAAGGCCCGCGGACCGGATCCGGCCCGGCACCTCATTTTATGTGGCCCGCGAGAGCTTGCAAAGAATATAATTTGCTTACCGTACAAATCAGCTGGCCATCGGGAGAACCGCGACTCTTCATGGTGGCCTGGCCGTCTAATTTCAACAAGTTTGCACATACTGGTACCTAAACTATAATGTCCGTCTAGGGTGGTATTGTTTGAATTTTATTGATTCCCGTTCCGGTTCTGCTTATCCGTACTCCGGGCCGTACGGTCCCAGCGCCCGGCCGTACGGTCCCAGTGCCCGGCCGTATGCTCCCAGTACAGAAGACAGATCACCATATCAGCATTTCCCACATTTACTGCACTTAGCCTTGTCGTCGCTTTCTTTTACAAAGTGAAGGCACACTTTTGACCGTTTCCCGCGGTCCATCTTCCACACTGCTGACTAACCGCTAGCGCGTATCAAAACAAATGGACACGTTGCGGCGTTGCGTTGATGCGTGACGTAGACAGGTCCTGGCAGATACATTGTTTTAAACGTCCTGGCAGGTAGCCGCCACGTCCTTGCAGACATATAGCCTTTGTTTGCAATAATAAAGATTTATATCTCTTTTAGGAACCGATAAGCAGAATCGAAATTAAAAAAATGTCACGTGTCGGGTACCCAAAACCCGTGGGAACCATAGAGTTTCGGTTCCCAACCCTATGTCCATCACTGGGACTATATTTCCAGGCCTGAATGATGTTCCCAGTCTGGCCCTAAATTGTACAATGGCTGTACACTTTACACTTTACTGGACAGTAGTGACTAAAACCAATCATAATCAAATGCAGGAGCAATTATGTAATATGATAAAGAGTAGATATATTTATATAGTCTTACAGTTACAACCGGCCCTTTGAGGGCAACTATAATGCTGATGTGGCCCGGGATGAAATTGAGTTTGACACCCCTGGGTTAGATGGATTCCTGAACCAACTAGAAACAGAGTATATCTCTCACTAATCGCTGACGGATGGCTATGCAATTTCTGACAAATGACACTCAAATAGTAGCTGGTATATGTTACCTACAGCACCTTTCATCCATTGAGATAATTCTCTTGTCCCCCCCCCCTCCAGGAAGCATAGGGGCCCTATGGTGGGACCCGGTTCAGAGGCTGCTGTTCTCAGGGGCCTCGGACCACAGCGTCATCATGTGGGACATCGGCGGCCGCAAGGGCCGAACCCTGCTGCTCCAGGGACACCAGTAGGTTCTCAAGCACACACGTGCACACACCTGTGTGTGTGTGTGTGTGTGTGTGTGTGTGTGTGTGTGTGTGTGTGTGTGTGTGTGTGTGGTGTGTGTGTGTGTGTGTGTGTGTGTGTGTGTGGTGTGTGTGTGTCAGCTTTCTAAACAATATTGGCAGGTGAACTGAGTTTTCAGGTGCTTTTGCTAGCTGTGTTGTCGGCAACAAGTCTCAGTAGTGACAGTTACAGAGGTCCCCTGGGGTGTGTGTTTTTAACCATCCCCTGATCTCACCATACATATTTCATCAGCCAGCACCAGATCGTATGTGTGTATGTGCCTGTGTGTGTGTGTCATTCAGCGTTCCCTGGGGACGGTCTCATCAAGCCTACCTGTCACTCTCCGACCCCCCAGGGGGGTCCCCTACTGGTGACGCTCCAGTGAAAGAACAAATACAATTAAAAGGGAGATGTTGACAAATAAAGTCTCCTCAAAGGCACTGACATTTTCATGAAAGGTTTCTTAGATGTTGATATCATTTCAATAATCTGATATAAGACGTGAAAATGAAGATGCGTGAGCCTATTAGACAGTCCCTGCTGGGAGAAATGACCTGCTGATTGTCTGAATCCACATAGCTAATGTTTATTTCTCAGATGCTGTCAATATTTTATGATTACATAATTTCATTCGTCAAATGCCCATCCTAGCACAAGTAACCACAGCCCAAAGTGATGACAAAGTGTTCTCATTCTACTTTGTGTGAAGAGCAGCCAGGAAGAGAAAACCTTTCATTTGGTGTTTATGCTCTGGCAGTCAAATATCCAAATCGTTCCAATTCATTTGTTTCTCTATCAACTCATCCTTTCAGATACGATTTTGACACATCAATATTTATGTATTTTGTCTTTTGGGACGGCAATATTGCTCAGCTTCTATACAACTCATTAGCTCTCTCTTGTTCTCTCTCTCTGTCTGTCTGTCTGTCTCTCCCTCTCTCTTTCTCTCTCCTCGCTTCTCTGTACATTTGTTCCCGGGTCGCCCAGTGAGCGAGTGCAGGCGGTGCGGTACCTCCAGCTGACCAGACAGCTGCTGTCATGCTCTGCGGACGGAGGCATCACCGTGTGGAACATGGACACCCAGCGAGAAGAGGTTGACTAGCATTGCTATGATATTAGTGTTTACTACACTGCACCACTGTGGAACACAGCCCCCAGAGAGAAGAGGGTCACTAACTGACTCAGCCTCAGCCTTACCCAGCCGTGTCACCGCTAAAATCAGTCAGAGGGTGACTGTTGTGTGACTCTCCACATGACCCCACAAGGGGGCACCCAACCCAGCTCCGCATATTTCCATGTCGGACCATGGTGTGGTGTGCTCAAAAAACAAAAAACAAAAAACAAAAAACAAAAAACAAAAATCGAAGAATATATTTAGATTTTAGTTTTTTGTTTATTTGCATGGCTTTTTTGTTATTTTTGAGAATATGTGGCTAACTTCAAGCTGCGTCTGTCCGTGATGATGCATTCCATTTGATGTTTAATAATGTTCAGTCAGTCCTTTTTTGCTTCCTAAACTCGATAGCTCATGGAGAGCCCATTGATTTGAGATTAGTCTTGTTTACATAATGGATAATATTTCACACATATTTCCACAGTGCCACATGTTGTCCTTGATAGTAGGAATAAACTTGAAGATCAATATCAGTGACTTAATAGTGAGAAATATATTCCAACGTCCAGTCTTGAGAATAAGACTCAAGCAAGCAAATATCATGAAACTAAGATCACCGCAGTGCGCATCTATCTAAACCTTCATTAACCTTTTTAATTAGAGTTAAAGGAGCAAACGCATGATAGTGAATCAAGCCGTTGCGAACTGTAGCCATAAGCCTACTCTGTGCATGGCGATGCATTTCGGACACACAAAGACAGACACAGACACACAAAGGTCCGCAGAACTGTGGCCTTCGTGGGCGTTTCACCTGGTGTCCCCCAGAGATGCGGGCGCACCCGTCCTGAGCTGCTGTCCTCTGTGTGTCTGCAGGCTCCTCAGTGGCTAGACAGCGACTCCTGTCAGAAGTGTGAGCAGCCCTTCTTCTGGAACATCAAGCAGATGTGGGACAGCAAGACCATCGGCCTCAGACAGGTAGGAGATGACCCCACACACACTCACACACACACACACACGCACGCACGCACAGTGTAGCGATGGAGGCCACTGTGTTAGCAGCAAAAGCTGTGCAGGAGAGGTTCAGTCTGCACACACCTGCCCGCCGCAGAAATAATGTCCACTCTCTGACCCTTTCTGTCTGCGCTCCCTGTCCCCAGCACCACTGCAGGAAGTGCGGCCAGGCCGTGTGCGCTAAGTGCAGCACCAAGCGATCCACGTTCCCCCTCATGGGCTTTGAGTTCCAGGTGCGCGTGTGTGACAGCTGCTTCGACTCCATCAAGGAAGAAGAGTGAGTCTGGGGGGGGGGGGTCATTAATTGATTGGAAATCAATTCTAAATTAGTTATAAAAAATATGCTCAAATCATAACATGAACTCAAGCCGGCTAATTTTACATTACTTGGTAATATGACCAATACACAGTAAGTATCACCCACAATGTACTGGGTCCAAACTTTGTAACACTTTAAGTATAAACAACGGACAAAAACAGACTCATGTGGCGGACTGCTAAATGGATTCTATCTTAAAGCTTTGCTCTCAGCTGTTTTACGCAAACTGCCACTTTACATGGCCACTACCTAACGTGTGTGTGTGTGTGTGTGTGTTGTGTGTGTGTGTGTGTGTGTGTGTGTGTGTGTGTGTGTGTGTGTGTGTGTGTGTGTGTGTGTGTGTGTGTACACACACAGTCGGACAGCGCTGGCCACCTTCCATGAGGGGAAGCACAACATCGCCCACATGGACATAGATCCTTCCAGAGGCCTGATGGTCACGGGAGGCAGCGGTCACATCGTCAAGGTCTGCACCTCTCTCTCTCTTTTACTCTTTCTCTCTCGCTCCATCTGTCTCGATCTCTGTCTTTCTCGCTTTCGCTTTCGCTCTCTCGCTCTCTCTCTCTCTCTCTCTCTCTCTCTCTCTCTCTCTCTCTCTCTCTCTCTCTCTCTCTCTCTCTCTCTCTCTCTCTATTTTATGCTCTCTCTGTCTCATCTCATGCAACAGATTAAAGCCGTGTCAAACGGGTTTTAAATGAAACAAATGTAAAATGGATAACATCATTTTTTAACCATGGAAACAAATGTCTTGACTATTGAAGAACCAAGGTGTTAAAGGTCGATCATAGCGATTATTCTACACCTATATGCTGTTTAGACAAAATTATGATGTAACATTGGGTATTCTAATCCTAATAATTATTCGTATACCACAATGTGTTCATAAAATGAAATGACTAATTACTTACTCTAGTTACTTAATTAGAAACACAGAGAATAAATGTAATTAATTAATGATGTCTATGTCACAGTGAATATCCCAACAGTTTAAAATGTTTGTATTATTATGGGATGTTGTCCATCCCATAATATCCCATCATGCTGGTGCTGTTGGGGAGGTCCTGACGTGTCCTTATCTTTACAGATCTGGGACATGACGCAGGTGGTGGGCTGTAGCCTAGCAACGGGTTTCACTCCACGCTGAATGGTGGCGCCCCCCTTCCCCCCAACCCCCCCTCCCCCTCCCCCAGTCACCGCCCACTTCTGCACTGAGAGGGCGGGGGCTGCTGCAGTTGTCATGGAAACACAATTGATGTATTTCACCCTCTACGCCTGTATTTCACCCTCTGTGTGTGTGTGTGTGTGTGTGTGTGTGTGTGTGCGCGTGTGTGTGCATGTGTGTGTGTGTGTGCTCCTTTGTGCTACGGATCAGAGCGCAGGTCTTGAATTGAATTTTCCATTAACAAATCATTTACATCCCCTTTTGTAAACGCTTGTGTAAATGATTGTGATGGCAGAGCATTATCTTAAGCACAATTGTGTGTGCGCGTGCGTGCGCGTGTGTGTGTGTGTGTGTGCGTGTGTGTGTGCACGAAACTGTTGTTGGCTGTTATATGCATTATTTCTTTTGTTCTGATTATTTCTAGTCTTAGAGGAAGTTATAGTTATATTAATCATGGTATTCACAGCCTATTTCTAATCGTCTCCTTTCATCCATACCTTACCAATTATTTTACACACACACACACACACACACACACACACACACACACACACACACACACACACACATTCTCATCTTCACAGGGGCCTACTAGCTGCTACCATTGAGATAACAGAGTGTGTGTGTGTGTGTGTGTGTGTGTGTGTGTGTGTGTCTTTCTATGTTTATCGAGCTCCACCTGTTGGTCCTTGGATCTCCCCATGTGTTCCTTGCCCCTCCCCCACTAGTCTGCCTTACTTCACTCTCAGGAGGTGAAACATGCAGAGGTGAAGGTCCAGGACCTTCTAGAACAACGGTAGGAACAGCAGGTCTCCTTGGGACTAGCCGGTAGGTATTTGGAGATCCTGTGAGATGTCTCCAATGAGCTCTTGAGGTGACGGTGTGACAGACGGATGCTGTGTAGTACAGCAGCAACGTGTAGAAAACTGAGGCCGTCCTTGGTCTGAGACTGAACTTTCTAAAAGAAGCAGGGTGGTGGTCTTACTCGACTAGAATAGGCACTTAGGGTACTCGAGCGGTACTTCAACTACATGTATACGCCAGCACTGGGCTGCTGTGTTATTCTGAGGCTCTGTGTGCATGTGTGTGTGTTTCCTCGGATGCCTTAATCAAGAGAACCACGACATGAAGATACACATACTAAGATCTTCTAGAGTCTTCTGGTGACTGGTGTTGCTCTGTGAGACGCATGTTATGACCCCCCCTCCCCCTTTATGTTTGTACTGCCTCCGGCTTGTTCATGATTTTCATTTGACACTATACTTCATGTTTTTCTATATTTATTTCATGTTATGTCCCAATGTCCCACTGCATTGAATTGCACACATTATGGTTTAAAAGAAAAGGAAAAAAAGATGGAAAAACTTGTATTATTTTTGTACGTTCTTTAATTCACGTCCGAGATCATTTAGTTTTACTTCTGCTGGAGATGGGTCATGTGACATACTTAATTGATTAGGTGTGGCCAATAGTGTTATAGTGTAGACTTACTTAATTAAACCAGAACCATCATGTTTGAAACTCCTAATCTCAATATGTAGACACATTCCAGTTTTTTTTTCTCTTACTGTATATTTATATTGTTAGTAGACGTATTTGTATATTATCACCTCAGAAGTTCTGTCTCATTTCTGCCCAAGTGTTTTTTTTCTTCTTCTTTTTGTGAACAAAAAAAGCTGCATGTTTCCCTGTGGATCTTCCACTTTGCATGGGAAAAAAATGTTCTGTGACAAACCACGAGGTCAGATCATAACAAAAAAACAACCGACTGAACAGTACCCCAACGTCCTGTGACTGAGCATTGTGTTGTGGTACCTCTCACAGCACCCCGATGCCCCCGGACATGTCTCCATATCCCCACACCCTGATGTCCTTTCAATGAAAAACACCAACCAGTCATGATGTGCACGGTGGTCAGGGAATCTACAGGGTTATTGACATTTGATGTTGCTACAGTACAATCAAGATTTGATTACAGCAAACAGCATAACATTGTCTTTATTATTTGTAGGTTTTTTTTGGTGGAAGAGATCACAGTTGGTGATCTTGTACTTTCTGTACAACCACTGATTTTGTGACCTTAGGTTTATTTGTAGATGGATGACAAGTGTCCTCTATAGGACACGAGAAAGGTTCGGTTTATGTTAGTTGCTACAACTAATGATAAACATGACTAGATATGAATTACACTTTTGTTTCACTTTTGCTTTCAACTGTAGCAGTTCACCGATGATGATGATGATGATGATGATGATGAAACATGAGAATAACTGATAACTACATCCTAATAAAAAGGTCTAATTTTTTTCCTTTTTTCTATGAAACGCTATGGGCCATATATAATTACAACCGGTATTCTTATAGTTTTCTCTCACCCCCATTACCGCTTGTATAAGAAACACTTCTAATATATTCTGTTGTATAGCTCAAATCATTGTATTTTTAAGAATTGTTGAGGATATAATGACAATGTAGCTCCCCCTTGTCATCAGTGGGTCTGGGAGAGAGGAAACTAAACCACGCTAAATAAAGACATTATGAAACACTCCTGTCTCAACATCTCTTGATGAACCACACCCAGCCTGCTCACAGCTGTTATTTTCTTTTATTGTCGCATTGTGTTTACAGAACATGTTGAACATTGAATCAGTCAGACAATACTGTGATGTTTAAGGTGCAAGGCAGACATTACATTAGTCAATTACAGGAAGTACAGGAACGTTATTTCACACGTTTCCAGTGGTGATGCTGCACTGGGGGGGTGTAACAGGCACTCTTCATCTTCAGTCTGAGCTCAGCCGGGCGAGGGAAGCAACGATAGCAGCAAGCGCAACGATAGCGGCGCACTCAAAGCTGTTAAATGAGTTGAGTGGTGAAGCAGCGGTGAAGACATGTCGGCCGTGAGACTTTGACAAGACGCAGACGAGGACAACGGTCGGTCATGACGGGTGGACTGAAGACAATGACGTCACATTGAATGTGTGGCAGAGGACAGATCATCCAACAAAGGTGCACTGTGTGTGTGAGAGAGACAGAGTGTGTGCGTGACTTTGGTCACATCAGATTCCCATCTGGTTGACAGCATTCTTGAAGTCACTGTGATAGTAGGGGGGGGGGGGGGGCTTATTGTGCACTTGTGTGTGTGATTACAAACTGCCCTCTGTCCTAGGTTATGTTTTTAAAGAGAAGACCCCAAAGTGCAGCATCACTAATAAAACTTAATAATACTTCAAAAGTTACTCAAGTAGTAATCAATCAATACATGTCACAATCAGTATAAACAAAATATAAAAATGTCTTGCAAACATTAAAATCATAGAAAGTTAAGTAAAAAGGAATACTGTGTTTTCCTACTTTTCCTTTTCCTCCCTCATGATAGCTGAACTGCAAAATGTTAAAGGAAAACAAATGAAACATTGTATTTATTTTTTTATATTTATTTCTTTGGAAGCCAGCGTGTTGCTGCTACATCCTGAGGTTAAGAAGCATTAGCTGTGCTTTAGTGCTCACTCATGTCAACACACCTTCACTACCGAGGGGGAGGAGTAGGAGCGGGGAAACAGGTATGGCTCATTAGGTTAATTATGGGTTTGTAGGCATTCCAGTGCACATAATTAAGGTGATGAGGTACACCTGTGTTGGCCCCTAAGGGCCTGGTACTGTAACTGTATCCACGGGGCACTCCGGGGGGGTTTAGTGGGCCTGGTGGGCCTTGGCCAAGTCCTCCAGTGAAGAGATGAACTTCTGCTCCTCCAACTGAGAACTGCGGGTCCAGGCCAGAGGTAAGTGGGCGGACACCATCTTACGGTCTGTGGACACACACACACACACACACACACACACATACATACTTTCACATTGTCCTCATGCTCACACCTGCATCCCCTCTCAATATGAGTCAGCCTTGAACAATTGCAAATTACTGTAAGCTTAATACTAACTGTATGTACAGTATGTGACTCACCTGATTAAAGGTTTTGTACTGGAATACTATTGGTGACTTTGTATTGCTCTGTTGGGTCTATTGCAGTGTTTCTCAAATGGGGGTACTTTTAACTTTCACAATTTCTTGTCGTGGAAAATTACAAGGATAAAGAAGGATAATCTGCAAAAAAGATAACAAACTGCCATAATGGATTTACTTGTACACACTCTGAGCCCCCAGCTCTGGCTTTGCGCTTTGTTGCTGGGGAAGAAATTAGCTAACGGTTGCATGAAGCCAACAGGGTGGGGGTCATGTCGGTAAGACACCCAAGTGACAAATATTTTGAGAATCACTGGTCTATCTGGTCCAACTAGGACAATGGGGCAATTAAAATGTTTCCGTCTGCTTGACCAACTGGAGCCATAAGATTGTTTTCGTCTCCACAATGTACGCTTGGAAGCGTTTAATCGTCAAGCGCTCCTCTTGTTAGCTTCCATCTCTGAAACGTGGCTGTGACCCGTGAGGTCAGTGGAACCATTGTTGTGTGGTGGGAGTTTACAGCAGGACACTGTAATCTGTGGCACTATCTGGCACCGCAAGCTGCCACTGGACAGCTGCAGTGGACAAAGGCCAATCTCTCACACACACACACACACACACACACACACAGGCCGACAACCCCCCAGCCAAACCAATGATTATTGTCCTCCTAATGCTTGATGAGTCAACCCAGTTCAATCTGCACACTACGACATTTAATTTGAATCAAACATCAAACTCTTGTTGTGATGTTACTAGCACTCGTTTTGAATAAGCGACTATTTGGAACACTAACACTAACTAACTTTGGAAATGCTAACATTACATTTAGGGCATGTGGCTGACGCTTTCATCCACTTTGACATACAAAGAGTGCACTTGTTGAAGGAGACAGCAATATATCACTGTGGTACATAAAAACAATGCTTGGTTTCAAGCATTCATAGTTGCAAGGCTAATAGAACGCGTTTCATAATTGCTAGGTTGCCTGCATAGTAGCTGGGATCAGAGCAGAAGTGCCATTCTGAGTGCGTTACCAACATCAAAGAAGATACAATATGCTAAACAATGCCAAGTCCTATTAATAATGCCAAGACGTACAAACACGCAAGTTAGTGGTAGAGTTTTGGAGAGGGAAGGCGGGGGGTTATGCAGAGTCCAGGTGAACTCTGAACAGGTGGGTCTTGAGTCTCTTGCGGAAGCTGAGGAGTGACTCTGCCATCCTGACATCAGCCAGCCAGGAGCTCATTCCACCACTGCGGCGCCAGAACAGAGAAGAGTTTTTGTTTGCCTGTTCTGAGTGAAGATGTTGCCAGTCATCTAGCCAAAGTGGTTGACCAGAGCGATTGGGCTGGGGCCTGACTATTGTTTGGAGGTAGATAGGGGCAGTTCCGCTGACAGCCTTGTAGGCCAGTACCAGTGTCTTGAATCGAATACAAGCGATTACCTGGAGCCAGTGGAGGTCAGGAAGAGGGGGGTTACATGGGAGAATTTTGGTAATTTGAACACCAGGCGTGCTGCTGCTGCATTCTGGATGCCTTGTAAGGGTTTGATTGTGGAGGCAGGGAGTCCAGCCAGGAGACTTGCAGTAGTCAAGGTGAGTGATGACGAGCGCTTGGACCAAGATCTACGCTGCTTTAAATATGAGGAAGGGCTGGAGGCTGTGGATGTTATACAGAGCAATTCTACACGATCGGGCCACAGAGGTGATGTTGGTGTTGCAGCACAGCTGGTCGTCCAGTACCATGCCAAGCTTCCTTGCAGTCGGTGAAGGGGAGACCATCTGAGGGCAGTCGTTCCCCGGCATGAAGAGAAGCTCAGTCTTGTCTAGGTTAAGCTTCAGGTGGTTGGCAGTCGTCCATTTGCTGATGTCAGCAAGGCATTTAGAGATGTGTGTTGCGATTTGGGTGTCAGAGGGGCCTAGATATCTAGTGTATAAGGAGAACAGAAGGGTTCCTAGTACTGAGAATTGGGGGAATCCGGTGTCAAGGGTGCAGGGTCTGGACAGGGAGCCATTCCATGTGACCTGATAGGTGCGATCTGTCAGGTAGGAAGTGACATAGGAGGATAGATGGGTAGAGACAGCACATTCTAGGGTTTTGGAGAGGAATGAAAGGAGGGGTACAGGTCTGTAGTTCCGGATGTTGATGGTGTCTAGGAATGGCTTGATTCTGGCTGGTCTTGAAGGCGGTCGGAAACAGGCCTGAATTGAGGGAGGTGTTGATTAGTGTAGTGAGGAAGGTGAAGGATGTCGCCCGAAATGTCTTGGAGAAGAGAGGATGGGATTGGGTCAAGGGGACAGGTGGTGGTGTGGTTGGATGTCACAAACCTGTAGACTTCTTCAGAGGAGAGAGGGTTAGGTTGACAGGGGTGGGTGTAGGGGGAGGGAGGATAGCCGCAGGGGTGACAAAGTCATCAGCTGTGAGGGAAGAGGGAGGAGGAGGGGAGGGAGGGTTGAGGAGGGAAGAGAACATGGAGAAAAGTTTCCTCGGGTTGGAGGCAGAAGAGTTGATCTTTGCAAGGTAGAAGGCAGGTTTGACTGCTTACACAGTAGTGGTGAAATCTGAGAGAAGGTGGAGGTAGTGAGAGAGATCATCAGCAGAGTCTGATTTCCTCAATGTTCTCTCCTCTGCTCTACAAGCCCGCAGAGGATCGGACAGCCATGAAGGGGCAGGAGAGGATCGTGGTGGTCTGGCGGTGAGTGGACAGAGAGAGTCCAAGGAGGAGGAGAGGGAGGATGTCAGAGTAGAGGACGCTTCTTCTACTGACAGGAGGGAGAATCGTTGGGGGGGTCAGTTACAGAGAGAGTAGAAGGAGGGAGATTATGGTTTCTGTGGGAGGTGACGATAAGAGGAGGAGTAGTGGGGAGGGAGGTGAGAGGAGATTTTAGGGAGAGGGAGAAAGTGACAAAATGGTGGTGAGACTCAGGGAGGGGGGTAACAGAGTGTAGAAGTGGCGCAGGACCTTGTGAAGACAAGGTTGAGTTGGTTCTCGGCTCTGTGGGTGGGGGCTTGCGTAGACTAATCAACTAATTGACTAGTCAACTGATGACCACAAGTCGACTCCTGCCAAGAGAAGTCGACTAGTTGTTGGCCATGTGATTTCAGGCACTGCAGAAAAGACAGCAGGTTTTGCAGCAAACCTGCGATTGTGCGATTGGCGGGGTGGGTTCGGTATTGCACATCGCGGGTGTAGGGCGGGAGCGGGTCTTTAAAATCAGACTCGTGCAGGAATTAACTTTCAAAGTTATAATTTTGTTGTGCTGGTGTGGATTGCACATGCTTTGAGTTGTAAGCCTATGCCAAACAAATGTATTCGTTTGGATTTCTTTGCCCATATAATTGCTGAGACCATTTTGAATGTTGGAATATATATTTTCGTTACATAATATAATAAGCCGTTACTTAATTTTTTTGGACAGCCCTTCTGTCTGCGTGGGCATCCATCTCCTCGAAGAAGTCACCGATGGGGCCTGGTGGTCAGTAGATCACGGCAATGTTCAGCTTGATTGGAAGGTTAACAGACACAGCATGGAGTTCAAGTGCAGATCTGGTCAGGTGTTCTAGGGAAAGGACCTGGTATGACCATTTGGGGAGATGAGGAGTCCCATTCCCCCACCTCTCCCAGAAGGTCGGGGGTTGTGGGAGAAAGAGTAGGCAGCGGAGAGGCTGGAGTGGCAGTGTTTTCTGGGATTGGAGGGGTGTCAGGGGTGTCAGGGGTGAAGGCCCCCCACTGAGTGCGGGGCCTTCGGTGACATCTACTACGGTAGGATGTCCAGACTGTAATGGAGTATAGGCACACGGCTAGGACGGGAGGAAGGAAGGATGAAGCTGTAGCTGTAGGACTCCCTGGACTGACTACCGCAGAAAGACTCCCTTGTCTTTGTTCGACCAGGTCTTGACTCCCGCAGAAAGACTCCTTTGGGTTTGTTCGACCGGGTCTTCATTCGCGGGGCCTGACGCTACAGCTGACATTGAAATACTGGCTCTGTATTAATAGCCAAGTGTGCAAGGGAGGCTCATGCAGGGTTAAGCTCCTCCTCGCAGTCAAGTCAATTACAGCTGAATGCCCGAAACTGAGTGATTGTCCCACTCAGCACAACAAAAGGAGGCCGTTTAGACCAGTCTTACTTTGACTATCACCATTACTTTGAAAAGTACTTTGGTAAAGTTAACTTTCTATTATAAATAGCCTTATCAACTCTGCAACAACAACAATACCAACCCTGCAATGGGTTAGTTTGAGAATAACTTCTACAATACGATATCTCTGCGCATCCCTTTAAATAAACATGATTTACATGTATATCATGAATGTAATTGGTGTAGACCATGATTCTAACTGGTTGATTCTCATTGGTGTAATACCATAATCCTAATTGGTGTGTATACCATCATTGAAAAGTGCTAGCAATAGCAAACACTATTGCTGCTTGCTAATTGGTGTAATTGGTGATGATTCCATGAACATGTGAGGGGTTTGTTGGGGGGGGGGGGGGATGTAGCCTACCTTGGTAGAAGTGTCCGCTGGGCATGGTGGCTGCAGCGTCGGAGACGGCCAGCCACACGGCGGTGTCGGCCCCTTGCTCTGGGGTTCGCAGGCTCTCCTTCATGGAGCTATGGAACTCTGGCATGGCGTTAGCCACCGCTGTTAGACCAGGGAGGGTGAGGAGCTGGGACCTGTCTACATATCTACATACGTGTGTGTGTGTGTGTGTGTGTGTGTGTGTGTGTGTGTGTGTGTGTGTGTGTGTGTGTGTGTGTGTGTGTGTGTGTGTGTGTGTGTGTGTGTGTGTGTGTGTGTGTGTGTGTGTGTGTGTGTGTGTGTGTGTGTGTGTGTGTGTGTGTGTGCACGGTACCTGGGGTGTCCACCCAGCCAGGGTGCATGACGGAGAAGTGGATGGTCGGGTGGCTCTTGGCCAGCTGCTCTGTCATTACCACCTGCTGTCTCTGTAACACAGACACACACACAGACACACAAGCACACACACGTGTCACATCTTTCTACAATGTATATATTTCATGTGTATACATTCTGGTACATTCTATTGTGAGCTTGTTTTCATTCATGGACCACAGTTGCTTAGAAACCCATATCTGTGTTTTCAGCTTGTGTCTATTAGGTTGAGGTTTACTCCACCCAGTCGACTGATTCTGGTCTGCCATCGTGATATAAAACAGTGGTTTCTTGGTTAAAAATAGTAACTCATGATTATTTCTTTAGAATTATTTGGGAGTTTTCAACCCTGAGAAGTAACAAATCCTCGCCAGAATAGACACTCACTCTATATGGGACAATTACTCAAACATATTGGAAACTTTCACTTAATGGGCTCTATTTCACGTTTGGGCTGCTGAATAATAACTTTGAATTAAGGTTTTAATTCGATTAATTAAGATTTTATTTTTTTGTAATTATTATTTTATTGCCTGATATTGTCGTTTATACTTCACATGACTGTTAAAACCCCAGCGTAACCAGTATGTTGTCATGGCTACGCATCCTGGTCGAGGGAACCATCTATCTCCACCGTCCATCCATCTCTCATCCTTCTCCAACACCCATCTCCCTGCACAGTGGAGGGCTCCAGTTTGACAGAGATCTGCGGTGGCACGTGTCTTTTCAAATCAGTGCGTCCTTGACGGTAAGTGGTGACACCCACAGCAGAGCTGAACGCTGGTCTGAACCACATACGCTTTTTCCACCAAAATTGGTTTTTCCACCAATGAGTGTGCTAAAAATAGGCGAATCCCATTGCCGGTATACAAGTATATTTTCACTTCTTTCTGATGTTTCATGTTTTACATCAGAAATGCGCCAGACAACAGGGTTAGTACACAGCAGAAAGCAGCATGGAGGCCAGGGAAAATGTTCCTGATGTTTATTTATTTTTTATATCTGCTAATTATTCAGTCTCTTTCAAACTCGGTATTCGAGTGCTGCTTGGATGGAGATGTACAGAATTTGTGGCTGAGATGACAAAGAGTCGCAGAAGTTACAGACAGACAGTCCCAGCATCACAATGTAAAAGGGGCGAAAATCTATGTGTCCGCCCAGGTGTCATCACTGTCCAGGTGTTTACATCACTGTTGATCGGAGCTGGAGCCGATAAACACCCGTGGTTACTGTTATCATTTGTCCCAGGAATTCATGCTGATTGTAACTGTGGTACACGAGGTACAGTAACCTTTCACACTAAAGACAGAAGCCAGATGTTAGTGGGTCATCGTGGGTTTTTTGTCCAGTGGGAAAGGGGCGATAGACAGTAACACATGGCACACTGCATCCAACCAGGCGGTTGGATGCAGCAGGAGCAACGTTGGCTCCTCCTCCCTCACCTTGTTCTGTCCAAACATTGGCTCCTCCTCCCTCACCTTGTTCTGTCTAAATGTTGGCTCCTCCTCCCTCACCTTGTTCTGTCCAAACGTTGGCTCCTCCTCCCTCACCTTGTTTTTTTTTTTTTCTTGGGTTCCCCCCAAACGTTGGCTCCTCCTCCCTACACCTTGTTTCTGTCCAAACGTTGGCTTCCTCCTCGCCTCACCTTGGTTCTGTCCTAAATGTTGGCTCCTCCTCCCTCACCTTGTTCTGTCATGGAATGGGCTCCTCCTCCCCTCCCTGTTCTGTCTGAACATTGCTTCCTCCCCTCACCCTGTTCTGGTTCTGAACGTTGGCTCCTCCCTCACCTTGTTCTGTTTGAACGTTGGCTCCTCCTCCCTCACCTTGTTCTGTCTGAACGTTGGCTCCTCCCTCACCTTGTTCTGTTTGAATGTTGGCTCCTCCTCCCTCACCTTGTTCTGTCTGAACGTTGGCTCCTCCTCCCTCACCTTGTGTTGGGCGTAGACCATGGCTCCGTCATAGCGACCGCGGTCCGACTGCAGGTTGCCCGACCTCAGCTTCTGCACCAGCATGCCCCCCGACGACACCGTGATCTGGGCACCGTGTGTGAGACCACAAGGGGAAGGGGGCAGAGATATAGAGGATGTGGAGGATTTCTTTTTGCAATGTTTGCTAAATATATGCTATAATTCTACAGCGGTCACTATTAGAATTGCATAACATTGACCACTTATAACTTCCATACAGAAAGACAGCTTGAAGTGTGATAAATGTCACATTAAATTCCACAATAATATATTGAATATGTATCACTTATACCATATAAAACTAGAACTGTAGCGGACCCTAATTGGACTCAAGGGCATAATTCACTGAAACCTGTTCGGTAGTGGGTGTGTCACAGACTTGTGGGTGAAATTGGTTTCATACTGTAAGGCACGGTAATGCATCGTTCCCTTTAAGACACATATGGGTAACAATGGTAACGGCAATGCCGGGAGGGGTTGAAAGCGGAAGTGATGTGGGTGCCGGGGTTCAGTGTGTGTGGATGTAAATAAACGGCCACAGACGTGCAGCCAAATAGAGACAAGCGTCCTGGTGTTTTCTTAATCCCAGTAACTCTTCAGATCTGTGCATTTCCCGATGAAAAAAAAAGACGGTCTGAATGGTTGTATAAATATATGACAAATTCACTGCACTTATATTACCAGACATGTATTATATATTGTGTATGGTACAATATATATATGGTGTATGTGCACCAGTGCTCTACCACTACTGGTTTAGTCAGACAAGGTAACACCAGGTGTTATGATGGTGTTTGTCAGACGACAGGTAGGGGATCTTTACGGTTCAGGTGACTTCACACCTTCACCTTCTGCATTTGTCCCATTATGTCTCCATAGAAGTGTGTGTGTGTGTGGTGTGTGCGTGTGCGTGTGTGTGGGTGTGGGGTGTGTGTGTGTGGGGGGGTGGTGTGGTGTGTGTCTTTCATAGGTTCGTAGACTCACCACCCTGGGCTCGGCACTCTTCTCCAGGAGAGCAATGAGACTCTTCGTCAGAATGTACACACCTAAACACAGACAGAACAACACTTAATTTCATCCATCAGCCATCGCCCTAATGTGTGTGTGTGTGTGTGCGTGTGTGCGTGCATGTGTGTGTGCGTGTGTGCATGGCTCACCGAGGACATTGCTGGCGAAGCTCTTCTCCAGACCCTCTGTGTTCTCCTCCCTGTCGCTCATGATGCAGCCTGCATTGTTGATCTGAACACACAGACAAACACACACACACATGCACACACAGGTTTTATTACTTAAACAATGGCTGCACTGAAAAGTTGTGAGATTACTATTATTATTATTATTATTATTATTACAGTTTTTCTCAGTTGCTAAAACACTAAACCCCATTCTCTGAACCAAATTCTCAGTGGCCTAAACTCAATTTTGGAATCAAACACTCTTTTGGCCAAACCTTAAACACTGTTCAGGTACTTAGACACAATTTGCAAAACTCATCCGCTCTTTTTTGCCAAACCTTAAACACATTCTCAGTCACTAAACACATTTCACACAGTGATACACTTGTGTTGCAAAATTGTAAACACTGGCAGCAGAATGTGAACACAACTCCAACACAGCCGTCATCTGTTACACACAACTCAAAATTGAACACGTTTCTAATGATGTGATCAGACCAATTGGGCAGGATACAAGTCAGTTCAGAGTGCACAGGTGGCACATGTGCATCCATCTACAATGGACGGAAACATACAGAGAGGCAGAGGAGGAAGAGTTTGTGTGAGAGGTGGTGGACGAGGACGAAGGGGACGAGGAAGAGGCCGAGGAAGACCAAGAACAATCATTGCTGATTAAATCCGGGCAACTATTGTACACCATGTTGTTGTTCATGGGATGACAATGAGGGAAGCAGGACAAAGAGTCCAACCCAATTTGAGCAGATTCTCTGTGGCCAGCATCATCAGGACATTCAGAGAAGAGAACAGGTTATTGTTTCTTGCTGTACAACATTTGACATACAGTATACTATACTGTAAGTACTGTAATGTTCATTACAATACTATTTTTACTGGCTGTATAAGTTTGTAAGTGCATATTCCCCTTTGTAGAATTGAAAGATGACCAAATGGGGGTGGAAGGACTGCTCTTTTCTCCCAACAACAAGAAGCACTCATTGTTGACATGGTCCTTCAAAGTAATGCCATCCGACTCCGTGAAATCCAGCAGAGAGTGATTGAAGACAATGTCAACTTTGATGGAATCAACAGTGTGTACAACAAGTGTACAGAGTACCCTTTGATCGCAACTCTGCAAGAGCCAAAGATCTAAGATATCAGTATGTGCAAGTAAGTGTAACCTACACACACTTTCAGCACAATTCTATGCTCATAGGCCTACTGTTACTGTAGGCTAGTAGTTGCAGTTGCTACGTTTACAGTACTGTAAACTATATTGTAATGTACGTAAATCTGGAGTGCATATACTGTAAATGCACTATTGCAGAAGTCTGTCTTTCTGTATCACTTACTGTACTAAACTACTTTTTATCTATTTTAATAGAGTGTTTGAACTGGATTCCATTGAGAGGCCCCATGAATACATTTTCATAGATGAAGCAGGGTTCAATCTGGCGAAAAGGAGGCAGAGAGGCAGGAACATAATTGGTCAACGTGCCATTGTGGAAGTGTCTGGCCAGCGTGGTGGCAATGTCACCCTTTGTTCAGCCATCAGTAACTGTGGGGTTCTCCACCGTCATGCAAACCTGGGGCCATATAACACTGAACATCTCCTTACATTTCTGGGTGGTCTACAGGATATTATGGCTGCGCGTGAGCAGCTGCATCAGCAAGCAGTTAATCCTGTATATGTCATAGTGGTTCACCAACAACCAGCGCTTCATAATGGTTTTCCTCTCAACTTACAGCCCCTTCCTGAATCCAATAGAGGAGTTTTTCTCTGCGTGGCGGTATGGGTTTCTAAGCAACTACACCAGGGCAACTTTATTGGAGGCAATGGAACAGGCCTGTGATGATATACTGTAACTGTGGAGTCTTGTCAAGGCTGGGTTCGGCACACCAGAGGGTTTTTCCCCCGTTGCCTGGCAAGGGAAAATATTGCCTGTGACGTGGATGAAGTCCTCTGGCCGGACCCCGCACAAAGACATGATGTTGGAGAATGAATCTCAGTGACTTTGATTGTGCAGTAATGTGCTTTTTTTTTGTTTTTGTTATGAAAGTGCTGAATGTAGATATCATTTTAACTATGAAAATATTTTGCTAAATGCATTTATAATAAACATTTTCTGTTAACTACATGCCCTGGATGCTGTGTCCTAAATTATTTTATGTAGTGTCTAACGAATGCTCTGTGGTGAATATATTTTGACTTGCTGTGTGTATGATCTGAACACATAGTTTGGTTTTGAACACAGGATAAGTGGTTTTGAGGTGATAGTTTGATTTTGATAGAAAAGTCTGGGGTTTTGTGAATGTAGTTTGAATTTTTGGATTTGTGTTTAAGGTTTTGAGAAAATGGGTGGAGGTTCCAAGAAATGTGTTTTAGCAACTGAGAAAAACTGTATTATTATTATTATTATGTCTCTCACCAATACGTTCAGGGACTTGTACTTCCTCTTGAAGGCCTCTGCAAACTCCCACACCTTCTTTGTCTCAGAAAGGTCCAGGATGTGCACAAAGATCTCCTGAAGTGTGGAACCAGGGGAAGCATGCAGGTCATAAAACAAAGCCAACATTCACAGGTGTGTTCACACATCTTCCCTCCATGTTGTTTATTAAACCGCCAGAATCCTCAGCGGTGTGGTGTGTACACAGTGAGCTAAGACCAAGGACTCTAGATAAATACAACAAAGGTAAACATAAAAGGACCAAGTAGTAGTTGGACGAGAGCTCTCGATATGTACAGACAAGATATACAAAACACTGGCCTTCAAATACACACAGCCTGAATGACAGCTTTAGAAGCTTTATGTAAGAAACTAACCAATACCTTTCATATTCTAGATAAAATGGGTATTATAGTGAAGTACTTCTTTTGATGTGTAAAATGTACACCAATGTACACCATTATAATTGTAAAAGTACTACAGTACCACAGAGGTAACCTGGCTATATTCTTGTTTCTCCAGATGTAAAAAAACATGTTTGTTTGGTACAGACCCCAACAAATGTTGCTTCATGATTTGAATAGGTTTTTTCAGTGAAAAGGAATCATATCGCAATCCCAATATTGGTTAAAACAATCACAATATGAATGTTGTTACCATATGGCTCAGCCCTAGTTTGTATTAAGTGCAGACCACATCGTACCTTGTTCCCGGACTCCTTCACTATGTCCGCCCTGGCCTCCTCTGCCTTGTCCTTGTTCCTGCACACCATGTGGACGCTTCCCCCTGACACGGAGACACAGTGGTCATGTAAATGTCATTCTGTGTTTCTGTTTTCTATGCATTTTTTTCATTGCTGGCAACTCAAAATGAACCAGTAAAAGCAATGTTGTTTCTGTTCTTTCAATTGTCCTGCTTACTTTTAATGTATACAATGTATATACAAAGCTCTTATTATATAAGAGCTTTGTATATATTGCCTCACAGTCATACACCAACGGCGGTGGCAACCATGCAAGGTAACAACTAGCTCATTGGGAGCAGTTGGGGTTAGGTGGTGTCTCAGGCTTCAGGACACCACAACACAGGAGGGGATCGAACCAGCAACCTTCAAGTTGCCAGACATCTGTGCTACTTCTTGAGCCACTCCCGCTTCACGTCAATGTTTTTGTCTCATTTTATTTAGACTTGCTGTCCAAAAAGAAGCCATTAAAACAAGTCAGTTGTGCTGTTGTTTTCTGCTGACCCAAGCAACAGGTTGTGTTTTAGGAATAATCATCATAAAGTAGTATTCGTCGTTACATATACATATATAAACTATTAATTTATGCCGATGAAGAGTCAATTAACATGCATGCCATTTATGATGGCATCATAAATGTGTGTGTGTGTGTGTTTATTCCTTTTGAAGTTGTTATGGAGGATCAACTGTTTATTCAAAATAGAATACATGTATCAAATTAATATCGATATCAATATAATATAAAATTACAAATTTTGACTATTTACTATTTACTTGATTTCATTGTTAAGAAGCGAAGCAAAATGTTACCAAGTTAATGTCAGTGTATGAAGCTAGGGTCAGGTGTTACGTATATCAATAACGGTTTTTATACTTATTATATCTTGGCATTGGTAATACTGTGTACAGAACAATGCAAATCTAACAGTCATCTATGAATGGAGGTGAACAATGAAGTCGGTACCTTTCTTAGCTATAGCCATGGCAGTGGCCCTGCCTATGCCGCTGTTAGCTCCTGTGATCATGAACGACCGGCCGGCCATGGACACCTCCAGGTCCTTCTCCACAAACCGCTTGGACGCTGCCAGGTAGCCATTCCTTGTGGAAACACACACACACACACACACACCAATTAAGACTCTATCAGGTAACTGTCAATATGAATGCTTATGTGAGAGAGAGAGAGAGAGAGAGAGAGAGAGAGAGAGAGAGAGAGAGAGAGAGAGAGAGAGAGAGAGAGAGAGAGAGAGAGAAGAGAGAGAGAGAGAGAGAGAGAGAGAGAGAGAGAGAGAGAGAGAGAGAGAGAGAGAGAGAGAGAGAGAGAGAGAGAGAGAGAGAGAGAATGTGTGTGCGTGACTGGCTTCCAGTCAACCCCGAACCCGTCCGAGACCGGATCACCAGGACCACGCCTACATGGCGACAGCAGTGTCGGCGCGTTTGTGCGAGTCATCAACAGTCCTCAATTAGTCCTATTGTCCTGGCAAGAACTTATCGAGGGGGTGAGGAGGGGTGAGGAGGGGTGAGCGGGGGTGAGGGGGGGTGAGATGAAAGGCTAAATGGTGGCTCTGTTCATTGGTGTCAAGCAGAGAGCCAGTATAGCGCTGGGGTCAGACAGTGTCTCTCGCTTTCTCTCTGGAGGAGGAAAGGATAACACAGAACAAAGCAGACGCAACCAGGAACCAACCAAGATCTGGGGGGGTTGGTCTGAGGACAGCTGGGAGCTCAATACACAATATACGATTAACTACACGCTACATGAGGCGTTGATTTATTAAGGTGCAGTGGAGTCAGCTACATGCTACAAGAGGTGTTGACTTGTTAAGGTGCAGTCAGCTACACGTGACTTGTTAGGGCGCAGTCAGCTACATGAAGCAATGACTTGCTGGGGTGCAGTCAGCTACATGTGACTTGTTAGGGCGCAGTCAGCTACACGAAGCAATGACTTGCTAGGGTGCAATCAGCTACACGTGACTTGTTAGGGTGCAGTCAGCTACACGAAGCAATGAATTGTTAAGGTGCAGTCAGCTACACGTGACTTGTTAGGGTGCAGTCAGTTACACGAAGCAATGAATTGTTAAGGTGCAGTCAGCTACACGTGACTTGTTAGGGTGCAGTCAGCTACATGAAGCAATGACTTGCTATGGTGCAATCAGCTACATGTGACTTGTTAGGGTGCAGTCAGCTACACGAAGCAATGACTTGCTAGGGTGCAATCAGCTACACGTGACTTGTTAGGGTGCAGTCAGCTACACGAAGCAATGAATTGTTAGGGTGCAGTCAGCTACATGTGACTTGTTAGGGTGCAGTCAGCTACACGTGACTTGTTAAGGTGCAGTCAGCTACACGAAGCAATGACTTGCTAGGGTGCAGTAAGCTACACGAAGCAATGAATTGTTAAGGTGCAGTCAGCTACACATGACTTGTTAGGGTGCAGTCAGCTACATGAAGCAATGACTTGCTAGGGTGCAGTCAGCTACAAGTGACTTGTTAGGGTGCAGTCAGCTACATGAAGCAATGACTTGTTAAGGTGCAGTCAGCTACATGAGGCATTTACTTGTTAGGGTGCAATCAGCTACATGTGACTTATTAAGGTGCAGTCATCTACTTAGTTTAAATATGATTGTATTATGCCCACATAGTGTTCAAGTCTACAGTCTTCTGTCATGTTTCATCTGGATTCTTGTTACACATTTGATATTGCTTAAATCGTACAATCACACCATTCAAGTGTGTCCTAAAATGTGTCCCCTTCAGGAAATAATAAAGCAGGTCTTATCTTATCTTTCCACACAATGATATAATAGCCTAACTTGCTAATAATCATGATGAAAAGTGGAAGATGAAAAGAAAAGGAAGAAAAGGAAGAATTTTATCCCCTCTACTATGAATTGATGAACACATATTGGCTGATGGTACACAGTATAATATCTGCAAACGTGTCCTTTATTACCAAATGCATTTGTATGCGTAGGCCTGTTATTGTCGAGCTATAAACACAAGTATTTGTCAGAGAATGAAGTTGCACTAAGTTGGATTAGAGGATGGATGGACAGGAAGGAAGGATAAGTGGTACTCACCTGGTGAACTCGGTGAGCCCCTTGAGGAACCAGGCGGAGTTGCGGTACAGAGACATGGTGACGGTGCTTCTCCAGCTGCCTCTCGGTCCCCGGGGCCGCCTGGTGCTCGGGTTTTAATAGCGAGCCGTACATCACGTGTGGTGGGCTACAACATCAGCATCGGGGGTGGGCGACACCTCCAAGTGGTAGAAACCAAGGACGCATTTGTTCATTTGTTTTTCATAATGGCTAGTTAGGCTCGCATTTTTACATTTCGATGCAAGTTTGAAGGTTCTTTGACACCTTTGTGAACGTAGAAATATACACTGTGTCATGGACAGTGATGGGAAGTAACGAAGTACAAATACTTCGTTACTGTACTTAAGTACATTTTTCACGTATCTGTACTTTACTTGAGTATTTATTTTTTTGACAACGTTTTACTTTAACTCCCTACATTTAAACACGTAATATCTGTACTTTCTACTCCTTACATTTTCAAAACGGGACTCGTTACTTTAGTTTTATTGCATTTGAGGGGAATTGTCGGGGTTTTTTTGCATCACGTGTTCCCAACATCAAGAGCGATCTCAAGCTAAATGGATGGACAACAACACATAGAAGAGACGCTTGGTGCATCCATCCGCGTTAGAGGAGCTCTGATGTCACAAATGTGTTTCAAAAGTGTCAAACGTTTCCAGTTCTGTTGCTGCCATTGAAAGCTGATGTTCTGCATTGGAGCCTCACGTTAATATTGGTCCACGTTAAGTTTATTATTTTCAATATATTAAGAATTAAAATGGCTACTTTTTACTTTTGTACTTTGAGTACATTTCAGAGCATGTACTTTTCACTTTTTACTTGAGTAAAGAATTTGAATCAGTACTGCAACTTTTACCAGAGTCGTTTTCTACACAAGTATCTGTACTTCTACTAAAGTAAAGGATGTGGATACTTTTACCACCTCTGATCATGAACTATACGCATATGTGTGTGTGTACTTGCGCATGATTTCGACCTCATTCTAGACATTATTCTGTAAGCTGTGCTGTACATTATATTTACAATGGGATGTTTATGGGCTGAAGATGCTCGCCAGATTCACTCGACTATAAAGCTCAGCTGTCGCCGCTGCGCGTCACCTGTATGCTCCTAACCTGTCTGCGAACAGCCAATCAGAAGCGTCAGATGGGAGAGGAGGGCGTGGCGTCTGAGCCAGGTGTTGCGGTCGGTACCGAGCGATGTCGTCGTGTTTCAGGATGAACACGCACTTTAAACAGTAGGAGTGGGATCTGCTGCAGTGGATTGGGATCTGCTCGGTGGATTATTGTATATGTGTGAGTGTTCTCCGTATACACCGTGTCAACATGGTGAGTAGCCCTGTAACCTTTAACACCTGTGATGTAACACCTGTGATGTAACACCTGGTGAGCACCTGTCCAGGTACCTGCTGGATGTTCCTCGTTGTTGAACCCGTGCAATACGCTCTACTGGTCTGCTTTAGCACTGCTATTTACCCCATTGCCTCTTTTAGACATGTTATTGCCTTTCCCTTTCGTCTTTTTTAATAGGATAAGATAAGATAAGATTTTATTAATTTATTTTATTAATTCTTGTGCCATGTTGCAATACAGTACAATAGAACAATAGAGAAAGCAACAGAATAATAATAAAAATAACAGATTTACAAATGTACAGTCAAAATATACAAATATATAGGCAAGAGAATGTATTCAGACGGCGATGACAATTTGGCATAATTGAAGTATACTGTGAAAATAATAATAATAATGGTTAGGGGACGTATTGCACCTGATAGAAAGAATATTAAGAATATTGCACATAATGTTGAAAGGTAATGTAGGAGAGGTATTGCACATAACATTAAGAATATTGCACACGATGATGAGATGAGATGAGAGGTAGTATTAGAGGTAATGTGATGATGTATTTGGTGTAGAAAGTATAGCCTGTGTCGCCTACCTAGGCTACACAAAATGATCATTTTGGAACAGCCTACAATATTTAATTGTTCAAATATCCGCTGTTGACAGAGGCTCCAGGGCAAGTCATTTTTACCAGTCTCCTTTCCCACGCTCTCCCAATTCAAAGAGGCTACATTAGTGTAAGAATATGTAGTGATAGTTTCAGGTGCATGCACATCCATTAACCCACATGCCACTGCATGTTACAAGGCCATTGTAGCTACACATTAACCCCCAGTTGACGTCACTCCCTTCATCACTGACTCTAGCCCCAGTCTGCTCAATCACATTATACACACAGAAACGCTACAATGGCTCCAATTGTATTTGTTTTCAGCATCTACTATGCTCTTTTATACCACCATTTATGGATATGTGGCAGCTGTCCTGGGACCACAGAACCCAAGGTCATTTGTGTAATGTGGTTGAATGCACTTTTTAACATACACAAAATAAGCACCATGTAATGAGAGTCTTGCATTATGAGTCATCTTAAGCTTTCTCAATTGCTCAATATTCCTGTCCTGTTTGTGGAAAATTACAAACAGGACATCTACACACACACACACACACACACACACACACACACACACACACACACACACAGGGTAGACTCGATAAGTGTTCTGTCATAGAGCTACTGGTGGTTTGATGGGTCCAAGGTACACTAGACTAGAGCCTCGTGCCTTTTGATGCAGTTCCTCACCCGAGTCCCATTCAAGGGCTGAGGAACGGTACAAGCCTCAGGTACTGGTATGAGCACCCTCACAGATATAGCAAATAACAAACAATAATACACTTTATTTGTATATTCGTACAATGTCATATAAAACAGAACATGCCAGAGCAACATTGAAATAATAATACAATCAATTAGAGATTGAACAAATCATAAAACAATGTAATGAAGTAAAACAGTGCATAATGTATAAACAATTCAACATTAACAAACTATTAATTAGGTAATAACACAGTAAACAAAGCAGAGAGAATTAACCACCTAGACCTTCTCGTTGAATGTCTGAGTAAACATGCCGGTTTTCAGTGTCATTTGAACAATGTCCTCAAAGTGAGCTTCTCTGGTGTTCTTTTTTGGGTTCTGTGATCCACGACTTGGGGGCGTAGTAAAGCTGCTCTCTGCTGGTCCTGGGGACATCTTGGTCGGCTCAAGAGGACATGAATATATTTAACGTTGAGATGGAGTCTGAGATGAAAACAGCTGATATTCCATGAGGAGCGTTGTGTAGATGTTGTGTAGGAGCACCGTAAAGTGGATTCTAAAAGCAAGGCAAACAAAGGAGTTGTGTTTTCTCAATTTTTGATTTTAATTATAGTGGCAGACAAGTGGTTACTTGTAAAACCAGTAAGAAGGGTGTTCCAATAGTCCAGCCTATGGAAGAAAAAAATGGATGGATTAACTTCTAAACTTCATGTGGTGTTAACGAAGGTTCATCCCTCACCTGAAGAACATGTGGCGTCATGGTGACCATGTTGCTGTGAGTCTAAGTTTACACCAATGTGGTCTATTCTATAGAGATAGCTTAGACCTTAGACCTAGAAGTAGTGAAGGAGCCCAGAGCATGTGGGTCGTGGGTTCCACAGAGATGTGCGATTATCATCCTAACTTGTAATGACCTCACCCAGGGGGAACATGTATAATGAAAATAGGAGAGGTCCTAGATAGCTCCCTTGTGCTACGCCTAAGGGCATATGCAGCATTCATTACACATGATTACCAAGACTAACATACTACTGTCTCCCAGTTGTGTGTGTTCCCAACCCACTAAAAGCAGCTTTCTGATAGGCCAACCTGGTTTTCAAGATGACCAATCCTAGGACTGAATGATATTGTCAAAATAATAATCATATTGTGATATATTTATTTATTATGCCAGATATTGTGATTTCGATATGATTCACATTTAGGGGGAATAATCATTTTTGCATCACAATTTCCATTTTCACTGAAAAGACATTTGTTGGGGTCTGTACCAAACAAACATGTTTTCTTACATCTCGAGAAGAAAATGTGTAGGCCAGGGCATCTCTGCAGAACTACAGTAAGCCCTTGATAATGTTGTTATTCATTTTCATTTACACATTCTGCCCTTATCAAAAAATGGCAGCCCCTGCAATTTGGATATTGCACTTGGCCTTATTGCGATTTCAATATTATTTGCATGAACTGTTCAACCCTAATCAACACAGTCGTCTCCATACTATGGTTGCCTGACTGGAACCTCGAAGCTGTTCATTGAATGTGAAAGTTTGTTAAAAGTGCTAACTTGATCAAAAGAAAAAAACACTTGACACAGGAGCACCTTTCTCAGAATGGTAGGTCTCTAATTACTAGGTTGTGGTCCACAACGTTTTGGTTTGTTTAGGACCGGTTTCACTACCTGTCTTAAACAATAAGAGTGGTGGAGAGGCTATGGTATGCAGGTTTTTTTAATAAATGAAAAGGAGCTGGGTTACGAGAGAGTGTGGAGGAATTTGTTTCCCATCCAAACCGATGAAGATCATCAGCATCATGGTTCTGAGGGCTGCTGCTGTACATATGTAAATGTAAAGTAAACACATGTGATGCCCCCCCCCCCCCCCTCCCCTGCAAGATGCACTTCCTGCTGCTCTTCAACCGGCAGTCCAAGCTGCGGCTGCAGAAGTGGTTCACGCCGGTGAGCGAGCGGGACAAGAGGAAGGTGATCCGGGACATGACCATGATGGTGGTGGGCCGCCCGCCGCGCTCCTGCAACTTCATCCACTGGAGAGACCTGAAGATCGTCTATAAGAGGTGGCCCTAGTATGAAGCTCTCAGTCCTGGCTTCTCTCTCATGGCCCGGTGAAGAGGTTCAGGGCCGCCATATTGGTTTTTCTTACTGTCATGTTGTGGTCAGAGTCAGGCCCTGGTTGAATGTTCGCTTTAATTTGTTTTGGTTGTTTTGCATATGCATTGTCTAGAGCTGTGTGGCTTGTGTGTTTTATCTCTAGTTGTCAAAGAGACACACTTTAATAATACTTAATGGTTAACCAGCTTGAACTATTCCCGCACTAATATAGTCACACTAAAACTAACACACACACACACACACACACACACACACATTTCAACAATGGTTTTATGAGGGCTTCAGGGTAAAGTTCTAGATAAATCCGGAGAGCTAGCACCCACACAGAGAGCCATAAAATAAAACTCCCACGGACAGTCAGACCAGCCAGGTCACAAACAGCTAACCATAAATGATTTCATACTAATATTATACTATCATACTAATATTAATCAGCCTGCATACAGCTGGTTAAACAGCGCTGACTAAAAGTGTGTTTGCCTCATTCTTTAATGACGTAGTAGATCATTATAGTATATAGTAGTGCATGTTTTCAGTACTTCTGTACTTGTACCCTCACAGGTATGCCAGTTTGTACTTCTGTGTTGGTTTGGAGAACCAAGACAACGAGTTGCTCGCTCTGGAAGTACTGCACAGATACGTCGAGCTGCTGGACAAATACTTTGGCAATGTAAGAACTAGTTTGAATCTATTTCTGTTTGTTCAGCAAACTGATAGTGTCAGTGTGTCAGTGATTGAACGTGAGCGTTTTACGATCCTCCCCCATCCCACGTCAAGTCAACACGAGCCCATTTTATTTGTATAGTGACCGACTCCGAGGGCTTTACAAGCTGTATATTTATGACCGCCCCCCCCCCCCATTGTTTCCTTGTGTTCTCTTGAGTCAAATCATTCTGTTCACCTGTGTTCCTTCTGCTCACCGGGCCTGTTCATTTGGTTTGTTTCTGCCTATATTTCTGTACTTCATTTGCATGTGTCACCTTCTTCTGTGCATGTGTTTGTGTCGTTCATCTCTGTGTTTAGTTGTGTAATCATGATGTCATCCATTAGGTTTGTGAACTGGACATCATCTTTAACTTTGATAAGGCCTATTACATCCTGGATGAATTTCTGATGGGAGGAGAAGTTCTAGAAACGTCCAAAATAGATATTGGGTTATCTATTGAGGAGGCGGATGTACTTCAAGAGGTGCAGTGAATTATTAGGTGTACTGCTTCAGCTGCTCAACTCCTATCTATATCATACTTTATGCTAGAACAATAATTCAAAATGTATATGCTACCATACTATTCAAATTTATATTGAATGACAAAACCTATATACGATTTATACTTTCTTTTGTTTAAACTATCAAAACACAACATTTAGACCTCACAGAGATTGCCCATCTCAATTTCCTAAGCAATGGTATTTATACTTTTTTTTACAAGAGATAACATTAAATGTTTTCCACATACACACACATTGAAATTTAAAAAAACAAAATAACCCAATTCATACTTTGAACTACAACAATAATTACACCTTTACCTACTACCTATTCCATCTTCGATACAATGGCTCAACACTTGCTATGTATTCTTTTAAAATTATTCGACTTTTAAACCAAGAACACCCTAGCAACCACGTATAACCCAATAGAAACCACCCAGAACACCCTGGCAACCACGTAGAATAAATAGCCTAGCAACAACATAGACCATCCTAGCAACCACCTATAACACCATAGAAACCACTTATACCACCCTGGCAACCACCCATTATACACTAGCAACCACATATACCAGCCTAGCAACCACCTATAAAACCCTAGCCGCCACCTTGATATAACACTACTTCACATCACTCTTCTGCATTTCCAATATACAAAAGGTACTAAAAACTAATATTTTCAGCAAGCTGCTCGCAATTTCTTCTGAGATTGTAATTTTTCTGTAGTTATTATAGATGTAATATATAGTTATAGTAAGATGTGTACACACAGGGTACTACTCTGATATGGAAAACTCTGCTTTCTTCACAGACATTGGAAGAATACATGAACAAACCAACCTTCTGAGTTGTATTTGAAGTGTGGAAGAGTCCATTTATACCTGTCAAAACCTGCACTAAAATGTTGTCATATAGATGTTTTTGAGTGCATGTTGGATACATGTTTTGGGTAAATATGGTGCATATGGTGCATATGGTATATTTGTATCTCATATTGTAAGAATGAATCAAATATGCTTTTAAATGCTTTATATTTATGAATGTATTTAGTCAATATCTTTTGTAACCAACTTTTCAGTTTCCCCTTTATATGTTCATATGTACCAAGGCCAATACAAAACATAAATGCTTATTAAATATGAAAACTACTATTAGTTAACTATTGTTAACATTGTGTTGGCTTCATCTGTATGTTTATATTGTTGAATGTCCTTGTGTTATAGCTGGGTTTAATCAAAATCACTAACAACAAACAAATAAGTAAACACTACACAGTAAGGAAAAAATAAAGTCAATGCTTTATTTACCCAATGTACATCACATATGACCACACCTATAGGAATTAATTACGAAAAACAAGTGAGTCTGAGGAGTCAAACACTGATTTGATTGTGCGTTGAAATGCAAGGACGGTGAGTCAGGTGTAGGCTATAGGTTCAGTGGTTCAAATGTTGCTCAACAATGACATATATACTACCAAACCTAGTCACCAATACAAATATGAGCTAGCCGTCTCTGCTAAGGCAGCTCAGGTGGGACCAAATAAGTTGGCTGAACTTCACGGAATTAACCAAAGATTGGATTGCATTGTTCTATGTATCTATATTTTCCCAAAAAACATTCTTTGAATCCCCCTACAACCAAACAATATATAATGTGTGTGTGTGTGTGTGTATATACAGTGCCACCAGCGAGGATCCCCCAGCCCTGCGGTTGGATCAGTTTTCATCGCTGGCTTCGCCCTCTGGTTTCAGGAAGGTCATAATTTTCATCAGAGCGTCGTCATCCAGGATTTGTGTTTGGGCCTCGCCGCCCATGCCCTCTGTCTCCGACTGTCTTTTCTGCTGCTGCTGCTGCTGCTGCTGTATCACTCTGCCTGAGTCCATCTGATCAAAGTAGTCCTGCATGGCCTGCTCAACGGAGCCCAGTGATCCCTGCTCCTCGTCCCCGCCTCGCCAAACCTCCTCGAAGGTGGATCGTTTCTGGCCTGTCTTTCTGTTAGTGTATAGTGGCGCCGGATACTGCAGGATCTTTGCTGCAAGGTACGCTGCCAGTTCGTCCTCACCGACATCATCGTAGTCCTCTTTTAATTTGTTTGGTGCTACGCGCATCTGTGACAGAGGGAACTTCTCCTTCCTTCTTGGCTGGGGCTGAAACTGTGATTGTGAGACTTTGAACTGCTGTGGTCTGGTCAGGCCTGCAGCATCCTGGCTTCCCACACTCCCCAACCCCAGGATGTTCAGGATCTCCTCTGTCCTCGCGTCTTTCGGCGTGTAGCTGCTCTGTCGGTCTGGTATGCGGTGTCTGCTGTACAGCTCGGAGCCCAGGCTCTGTTGTTTCTGGGTGATTCTGTTCTGCGCCCGGGCTAACCCGCTGCTCTTGTACGGTTTGGTGCGGCTCCTCGGTCCACTCCGCTCTCCTGCCTTAAGCAAGGCCAGCAGGTCTTCAGGGGGTATCTGGTATTTCTGGGAGAGCCGGATGAGCTGGCGCATGTCTTGTTGTGGGGCTCTGTTGTCCCAGTACTGGAACTGGGAGACCTTCCTCTCTTCCCTCTTTTTTTCCTCCTCCTCCTCTTCCTCCTCCTCCTCCTCCTCTAGCTCTCTCTTATCCTCTTCCTCAGTTTTTTCCAGAACTTTCAGGAGGTAGTAGTCAACCAGGTTAGCCATGTCGTCTGCATCGTCAGTAGGGCGGGCATTATTGGACCTTTTAGCAGAGAGACTTTCTCCCTCTTGCTCTTCATCCTTCTCCTCTGCACCATAGTCTTCCTCCTCTCCGTCATCACTGTAATCGGCCTGGGCTTTGCCCCTCTGCTCCTCTTCCTCTTCATTGTCTCCCCCCTCCTCTTCCTCCTCACCTCGCTGTAGTGGGGCCCAGTCTGCCAGCCCTCTGGCGATGTTGTTGTACGCCAGACTCCTGGTGCTCAGTGCCTCCTTCTCGTGGCCCCCCTCCTCTTCCAGCTCCTCCTCCTCCCCCTCCTCCTGCTCCTTCCCGTCGCCTCTGTTCACCATCCTCTCCACCTCATCGAAGATGGACTGCAGCGTGGCCAGCTTCTGTGGCGTGTACTTCTCTCCCACGCCCTCGCCTGTGCGCCTGGCAAAGCGGATGGCGCGTTCCCCACCCTCCTCCTCCCCCTCCTCATCGGCCGTCTCCTCTCTGTTCTTCCCCTCCTCCTCTTCTCCCTTCTCGCCGTCGGCATCCTCAAACATCAGCTGCGTGGCCTCCTGCGAGGCGACTGCTCTCTCACCCAGCCTGAGCCTTCCACCGGTGTTGCCGGCCCGCCCCCCTGCCGAGCGGTGGGCGGTGTTGGCCGGCTCTGTCTGCTCCAGGGCGCGCAGCACCGATTGGAACCACTCCTGGGTCTTGTCACCCTGGTCGTGGTTGTCCTCCCCCCCCCACTCCTCTTCCTCCTCCTCTCCCTCCCCCCCTGCCTGGCCGCGCCCCGGGGCAGCCAGCATCAGCATGGCCCGGAGCGCCTGAGCGTTGTCCAGGAGGCCGGCATCATGTTCCGTAGCGAGGGGGGGTTTCTGGAGCCGGAGGGGGGCGGCGGCGCCGGTCCTGTGGCGGAGGTTCTCGATGTGTTGCAGGGCTTTGAGCATGTCCTCGTCTGGGCTCCGGTGGGACGGCTCTCTGGGGGGCCCCGACTCACTGACCCTCAGTCTGTGGTCCAGAAAGGACGCCCCCTTAGCACCACCATAGGAACTGAGGAGGAGGGGGAGTAGGAGGGAGGCGAAGCAAAGGAGCAGGGATTTCCCCGATGTGGGCGTCTCGGGGTGTGACGACATGGTTTCGCCTGGAGGGGGAGACAAACAGACGCAGTTATGAGTAGGATGAGACAGAATTGAAATGACTGACTCTATCCAAAGATGCAAAGAGACACACTTGCTGGGTGGAATAGAAATGCCAAGAGGAGCGGAGTGACGCCAGCACGTCAGTTGACGACAATTAAAACAGGATTTGCGAATATCATTTATTTTACTCTTGTTATTACCTCAACTCTAGGTGCATTCTGGGTTATGGGCTTTCCGCCAAAGCTTTCTCATCAACTGCCAAAACCTGTCTTTATCCATTGGAAAATGTCTATTTTGTTAACACAATCGTGTCTATTAATTTTTAATTCAGCCTATTTGGTTGGGCTGTCTTATGCATGGACCGAACAAGTGGTAAAACACACGCAATCAAGAAGCCCATGTGTGCATGTATGAATTGAGGCTGATATTTTGTATCACTAAAGGCCTTTTTGTAACCAGCCAGTTGCCCATATGTTGAGGGTGAACAGGCATCTGACTATGTGCTCTCATCACAAATAGCATGACGGCCATTCGGCTTGCGTGCAAATCTCATTAGTGGTTAAATTGCTGCTCTCTAGAGTGAGTCACAGCCCGGTTGTCTTGGAAACCCAACAGGGCTGATCGGTAGCTGGCGAAACGCAAACACCCCCCATGGACGTTTAGTCCACTATGGCGCACCAAATGTAACCCTCATCAACATGTTGGATAGAGAAAAAGACGGAAGGCTCAGCTGATTGAAGCGCAAAATGAAGCCACACACACACACACACACACACGCACACGCACACGCACACGCACACACACACACTACTTACAAAAGATGTAAGCTATAGTGTTTTTAAATACAAATAAATGGCTGAATTTCACTTATGAACTATCTAAATCTACTTTTGTTCTCTTTTTATGTAGGGTATCTATTTATTACAAGAATAGGGCTAATGTAGAACGTTATTTACAAAAAATAATATGAAGCTATAATATCAGTGTCCACCTTCCTACTGTACATCGCATCCTATACAACCTCTGTCACAAAGCAGCTGTTTGCCAGTTCAAGTGGAGGGAAATTGATTGGCAATCCATCCAATCAACTCACTACCCCCGACGACGTTGGTTAGGTTACTAAAGACAAAAAGGGGACGGAAAATAAATGAGCCTTACCTTTGTTGTTTGTAGTTTTAGTTTGTAATCAGCCTCGTCGCGGGTGCGCTGAGCATCCCTCAGTTTCAGCACCACGGACAGCAGCTCCCCGCGCTATAAGAGCAGCCACCTGACTCGTGCGTCACAGAGCTCCGAGATGCGCAAGACCCCCCCCCAACACACACACACACGCACACACACACACACAGCAAACACACACACACACACACGCACACGCACGCAACACACAACACCCTCAGCATGGTACACCGCACTTAATTATAGCCCTGCCTGCCTGCCTGTGAATGATGAAGCATTTTGATTACGATCCAGTACATTCAACAGGTAGTAATGAATCCCAGCAGGTTATTTAATCAACAGTTGGTCGAAAACCGCGCATCTTGTGTTGACCAGGACCGTATCGGTTTTTTTAGTTCGATCCTACACGAGCGTCAATGCCTTGGATCGTATCTCAAACTGGTTCTCGCCTGTTGCGTCATCACTGGGTATTATCTTAATACCATCGCGTGTGTGGCCGTCGACAACGTGTGCGCCATGATAGGGTTGACAGATAAATAATAGTTTTGTGTTCATCACTCTATTATTGCGACGAGGTGGTGTGATGCTGTGGTGCTCCGGGAGCCGGGCGGGTTCTGTGGCTCCAGGATGACTCACACACACCACACCACACACACACACCCCGACCCACTGGGCGCGCAAACACCGACACACAACTTTGAGACATTGTGTGTCGACGACATGTCGTGGAACACCTTGGATCAGTTTTCACGTTTCAAGTTTGTCTTGGCTCTTTCATTCATGAATTGTTCAATGAGAACCTCGTTGCTCAACGCAGGGATTGACTTCCCGACTCAAACTGTGTTTGTTTAAATGCCATTTTTGTAATGCCCAATAACTTAGATTTACAGTGAGATACAGAGAAATGTGAATCAAATACAAAATACACTTCGAGACGAGTATTATTGATGCTTTACTGTTGAACCCTTTTAGATCATTGAAATGCAAGTGGACTATCAGGTACTGATCGCCAATGAAACCACAGCCTTGAATCTACTTTAAGATTTCACCAGGGGACCAGACGAAAAGAAACCAGGACAAAATGGTTGATTTGAAACTCTTCTCTTCCTTAGCCTACTTACTCTCTCTCTCTCTCTCTCTCTCTCTCTCTCTCTCTCTTCTCTCTCTCTCTCTCACACACACACACACACACACACACACACACACACACACACACACACACACACACACACACACACACACACACACAGTGAGGAGAGACAGAAAAAGACTATTCTACCTAATTGCTTGTGGGTTTTGCATGTAGAAAGTTTACTGGTAAACAGAAACCAATTACTGCAACACACAACACACTCCCCCTGTCCACTCTCTCCCTCTCGCCACTCTCCACTTGAATCTTCTTCACATGACCAGTATCTCAACAGGCAATTAGCGATTAGCTCGAGTTAACTATAGGAGGGTTTGTATCGGCCTGGGTATAGCAAGGAATATCTGTCTGCAGGTGCATCAGGGCAGGCGACAGAATACACTTGCTTACACACTTACTTACTTACTTACTAGCGGCTATAAGAAGACAAAACCTGGCTCTGGAACTACAATGTGCTTGTAATGGACTTAGCAACTGTTACAATCAGGCCTGAATGCACACATAGCCAGGTAGGTTTGACAACATACTTTCCACGTCCATGCGTATAAGAGTGTGTCTTTGATTAAGAGAGAAATATAAAGCAAATATTTTCAACTATATTCATCTCTTCCAGCTAACATTATGCATCTGCTCATTCAATAAAAAAAAATAAGGCTGTGTCCCATTTTGGATAAATCAATGGAGCTGTTGAAAAGATATTTTGTAAATAAATTCATGTTTAGGATAGCCTCATAATCAATCCACAGAAGGGGTCTAGATGGGTCAGAGGTTAAGCCCAGGAATAATACACTATAAACTCAATTATAAACTAATAAACTATGAGTGTGGGCTTAAAAAAGATTTGGAAGCGATTGACCTCACAGCAGTTTTACAGTTTGTTTATTAGAAGGTTATATGCAAGATTATAAAAAGTTGTCTTTGACTCCCCCCTAAAATAGATCCATGTCTTCTCTTCTTACTCCTCCTCCTCCTCTCCTCCTCCTCCTCTCCTCCTCTCCTCCCCTCCTTCCCTCCTGCTTCCCTCCTCCCCTCCTCTCCTCCTCTCCTTGTTCCCCGGTGGCATCTGCACCTCCTTGATTACCTCTGGCCTGACAGCCAATCATTCTCCTCCTTACCCCTGTTTGCTGCTGGCCTGGCAGCAACAATGGGGAGAGAGAGATACCTAGAGAAAGAGAACGAGATAAATGCTGTGAAACGATACCCACTCTCTGACGTCAGAGTCTTTCTTTTGGCTAATCAATGTGTGCGTGTACGTGCGTGGTGTGGTGTGTGTGTGTGTTGTGTGTGTGTGGTGTGTGTGATGAGTGCGTGTGTGTATGTATGAGTGCCGTGTGTGTGTGTGTGTGTGTGGTGTGTTGTGTGTGTGTATGTGGTGTGTGAGTGTGTGTGTGTGTGGTGTGTGTGTGTGTGTGTGGTGTGTGTGTGTGTGTGTGTGTGTGTGTGTGTGTGTGTGTGTGTGTGTGTGTGTATGTGTGTGTGTGTGTGTGTGAGTGTGTGTGTGTGTGTGTGTGTGGTGTGTGTGTGTGGAGTGCGTGCGTGTGTGTGTGGTGTGTGTGTGTGTGTGTGTGTGTGTGTGTGTGTGTGTGTGTGTGTGTGTGTGTGAGTGCGTGTGTGTGTGTGTGTGTGTGTGTGTGTGTGTGTGTGTGTTGTGGTGTGTGTGTGTGTGTGTGTGTGTGTGTGTGCGCACGCTCTTTGCCCTTGTGAATTTGTAGAGGTGTGACCTCGATGAGCCATCGTCTCTCTGGGTGTGTTAACAGTGGCACATCAGATATTAGGAATGTTTTCCTGGCGCTGTCACCTCTCTCTCTAAATGGAGTAAGACATGCTGGTTTAATATGGATGCCGTGGTGTCCACTGGAGTTCCTTACCCCTTCCAGGGACAGACACGCTGTTTGTCCAGGATTACAAATAAGGGACGGTTGAATGACAATTATTAAAAGTCAGACGTTTTTTAAAAGAACCATTTTCTAGCATTGCACATTAGACACCCCCGGTTGTTCGTTCTGATTCTCTTAAGACAACTTTATCTTTGTTGTTGTTTATAATGTGCTCCCATATATTTTTCTGAGTCTCCTCTGACATGGTTCTGAAAAGCAGGGCCCGTTTTGGTGAACAAACTAGAAGCCCGACAACTGCAGCATGAGTCATGCTCTGTCTAACCCCACACACACACAACACACACACAACACAGCACAGACAACACAGACAACACAACACAGCACAGACAACACACAGACACACAACACATCACAGACAACACACAGACACACAACACATCACAGATAACACACATATACACATCACAGACAACACAACACATCACAGATAACACAACACATCACAGACAACACACAGACACACAACACATCACAGATAACACACATATACACATCACAGACAACACAACACATCACAGATAACACAACACATCACAGACAACACACAGACACACAACACATCACAGATAACACAACACATCACAGACAACACACAGACACACAACACATCACAGATAACACAACACACCACAGACAGCAACAGACACACAACACATCACAGACAACACACAGATACATAACACATCACAGACAACATACAGACGCACATCACAGACAACACACAGACGCACAACAGACACACAACAACCCTTATGGAGTTGATGCAAATGTCAACATATATGAGATTGTATGACATTGTATTATTGTTATGGTTACTTTTATTGTGTGCGTTTGTTTCATAATCCACAAGCATTCATACTAAAATAACATAACAATGCTATAGCAGTAAGTAATATAGGAACAGGTCATTTCGAAGCAGCATTGCCTCAGTGGGCGTGTTGTTCGATTCCGCAGCTCTTCCTGGCAAAAAGTGGCATCGTTTTTCACGCGGAAGTCACTGAACTGCTCCTAACGAGCGGATTCTCTGACATCACAGTCTAAGTGTGTGCATGGCCACTGTGCGCGGTGCTGGACGTGAGTCATAGATCCTCAAGTGCTGTGTGAGTGGCTGCAGGGTGATGCGGATGACCAGACGGCTCCGTTTACACTGCACTCGTGGTTGTAGGGATGGAGTGGTTGTGAAACGACCGCGTAGACACTAGTGTTTGTGTTTGTGTGTCTAGTTTACAGTACGGCGTGATACACATCTCATTCAGAGTCATTTTTTGGGTCGACTTTTTGCTTTATGAATAAAATCAACCATTTATCATTTAATGAGAGGCTTTAGTGACTTGTATCTGTACATTTTAGGATGAATTTATGATCACCATCTTCACACACAAAGACACTTTGTAAAAATATACTAACTATATTATAGAGCCGACATTGCCAATGAAAGAGAGACTAACAACATTGACGACAGCTAAAGTGTAAATGGATAATATTATATTATTCAGATAACCAAATAACGGCCTTGGGCAAAATATACACATGATTTCATAACGATTTAATATTTCTTTATGAGTACAGAGTTTAAGGGGATGTCTTCTCTGCCATTAATAATCCTTGTTTTTCTTGAGACGGCTGGCTGGATCATACCAACGTCACTTGATTAAAGACTCCTTTGAAGATCTCAATGCTTTTAGTGTCTATTCCTGGCCTGGGCTGTCACTATACATCACTTGGCAACAGGGCGCTGTCAGCCCCGCGGTACAGCGAAGCGTGATCTTCCTTCTGTGTTTCCTCACACTGACTCCATGACTCCCTCACTCTCACTGCCCCCTCTCCTTTATCTGCTTTAGCCCCCCACGCAACGAAGCTAGCCTCAGGAGACACATCGCAGTAACAGGACAGATTAATAATAGGGCAAAAAAAAGACAGCATACAGTATGCATACAGCATACAGAGTGTGACGCTCTGTAAGTCAGGACAGATGTGATCAGTGTGAGAGTCATGTGCTACGAGTTTGTCCCTCTGCACAGATAAAAGTAAATGACCCCCCCCCCCCCCCCACACACACACACACACACAAAGACACACAAACAGCAACCCCCTCCACCCCCCATTGCTCTTGTAGGAATTTTCTGAGGAACCGCCCCCCTCCTGCTGTGACACTTTGTACTGTGTGTGTGCATGCATGCGTGTGCGCGTGTGCATGTGTGCGTGTATCTGTGTGTGCATGTGTGCGTGTGTCTATGTGTGTGTGTGTGTGTGCGTGTGTGTGTGTGTGCATGTGTGCATGTCTTTGAGTGTTGGAAAGAGGGGGAGGGGAGGGGAGGGGAGGGGCTTAGGGTGTGGTGGGATTCCCACAGACCGGAATATGGTGAACATGAAGCATCATATTATGATTTAATAATGGCATGCAGACAGGAAGGAAGTGAGTGGGCGGATTGCGGGGAATTAAGAGGAAACAAGAGGAAGAAGAGTCGGGCATGAACCTTACCCGCCTGAGATAATTTACCCAGAAACCACCTCCACACAATGACACAGGCAACCTCTACAATGTCATATGGGGCCTCAATTGATTTATCCATGGTTTATTTATTTTATTTCAACGTGGGTATGAATATGAGCCAGCACTGGTATCTGTGGGTCAGCGTTATGGATCCTCTCCCAAACCTCAGAACTCCCAATACACACAGGCCTCTGAATAATGTATGAGTCTCTCTCCTCGCACCCTGCGTCAGCGTTGACTATCACAGACTCGTCACCGACACCTCGATCTGCGGCCGCCATGCTGCCAGGGAACATCTGCAGAGGTTTGGTTTTCTTGTATTGGAAAACTCTTGATCACATATTAGATTAGATGAGATGGGTACTTTTTTAATCCAACATGCATCAATTTGGTTGTAACAACAACCGACAATATAAAACTAAATATCAATATAAAAGAAAGAAATAATAATATATAGAGATTGAGTTTTTAATGACAGTATTTGTATTTATAGTTGTAGAGTGTGTGTTGTTGGTGTCTGCTTTAAGCAGCCTCACCAGGCCTGAGTCAGGCTGACTAGTCTGGGGCTGGGAGAGGCTGCCTACCTGTGGTGCATTAAGGCTAGTCAAGGCCCACAGGTTAAATCAGCCGTCAACACACACACTCTACAATAGTATTATATGTACAACAATAATAATATAGTGCAGTGCAAAACCCAATTATACACTGAATGTACAGTTTATGATACCAGCCAGGGGCAAATGCACGGAGAGACATAAATAGAACATCAGTCCATAAGAATGAACAAATAGGCTATATTGTATTCAAGAACAACATCGCACACAGGGACAGAGGCTAAGGATAAACACTGAAGTCGACACCTGAATGAAGATGGTGGCGCTGATGATGATTTCTGGAAATGTTTCCAGAAATGTGTTTTGTGTTTTGGACACTCGGGTGAAGAGAGGAGCAGAGCTGTCAACTGATCACCACCTGGTGGTGAGTTGGATCAGATGGCGCGGGAGGCTGCCAGACAGACCTGGTAAACCCAAACGTGTAGTGAGGGTGAACTGGGAACGTCTGGTGGAAGCCCCTGTCCGTAGGGTCTTTAACTCCCACCTCCGGAAGAACTTCTCGTGCATCCCGGGGGAGGTTGGGGACATGGAACCTGAGTGGGCCATGTTCAGAGCCTCCATTGTAGAGGCTGCAGCTCGGAGCTGTGGTCAAAAGGCTGTTGGTGCCTGTCATGGCGGCAACCCAAGAACCCGTTGGTGGACACCAGCAGTGAAGGAAGCCATCAGGCTGAAGAAGGAGGCCTTTCGGGCCTGGTTCTCTGGTTGGCCCAGGGGTCTCCTGAAACAGCAGACGGGTACCGGGAGGCCAAAAGGACCGCGGCTTCAGCGGTTGCTGAAGCAAAAACCCGGGTGTGGGAGGAGTTCGGGGAGACCATGGAGCAGGACTTTCGGTTGGCCTCAAGGAAGTTCTGGCAAACTGTCCGGCGACTAAGGAAGGGAAAGCAGGGCTTGGCTCAGGCTGTTCTCAGAAGGAGAACTGCTGACACAGACTGGGGATATTGTCGGGTGTTGGAAAGAACACTTTGAGGAGCTTGTGAACCCGACCAGTACGTCCTCTGTGGAAGAGGCAGAGTCTGAAGACTCGGGGGAAGCCTCACCCATATCCTTGGTAGAGGTCACTGAAGTAGTCAAAAAGCTCTTCAGTGGCAAGGTACCAGGTGTGGATGAGATTCGCCCTGAAATGCTGAAGGCTCTGGACATTGTCGGGCTGACACGCCTAGTCAATGTAGCGTGGAGGTCGGGGACAGTACCTGTGGAATGGCAGACCGGGGTGGTGGTCCCCATTTTCAAAAAAGGGGACCGGAGGGTGTGCTCCAACTATCGGGGTATCACACTGCTCAGCCTCCCTGGGAAAGTTTATTCCAGGGTGCTGGAGAGGAGGCTCCGGCCGATTGTCGAACCTCAGCTTCTGGAGTAACAATGCGGATTCCGTCCCGGCCGTGGAACAGTGGACCAGCTCTTTACCCTCGCAGGGTTGTTGAGGGGGGGGGGCATGGGAGTTTGCCAATCCAGTCTACATGTGCTTTGTGGACTTGGAGAAGGCCTATGACTGTGTCCCCTGGGGAATCCTGTGGGGGGTACTACGGAAGTATGTGGGCACCAGGGCCGTTGGTACGTGCCATTCGGTCCTTGTACGAACAAAGTGCGAGCTGCGTCCGTATTCTCGGCACAAAGTCAAGCATGTTCTCAGTGGGAGTTGGACTCCGCCATGGTTGTCCCTTGTCACCGATTCTGTTCGTGATCTTCATGGACAGAATCTCAAGACGCAGCCGAGGTGAGGAGAGTGTCCGGTTTGGGGACCTCAGAATTGCATCTCTGCTCTTTGCAGATGATGTGGTTCTGTTGGCTACATCAGACCGTGACCTCTAGCATGCACTGGGGCGGTTTGCAGCCGAGTGTGAAGCGGTCGGGATGAGAGTCAGCACCTCCAAGTCTCCACCTCCACTCCACCTCCAACGGTGGAGTGTTCCCTCCCGGTTGGGAGTGAGTTGCTGCCTCAAGCGAAGGAGTTCAAGTATCTCGGGGGCAAAATGGAGCGGGAGATGGACAGACGGATTTTTGCGGCGTCTGCAGTAATGCGGGCGCTGTATCGGCCCGTTGTGGTGAAGAGGTCCGATTTACTGGTCCATCTACGTTCCAACCCTCACCTATGGTCACGAGCTTTGGGTAGTGACCGAAAGAATGAGATCGCGGATACAAGCGGCCGAAATGAGTTTCCTCCGCAGGGTGGCTGGGCTCAGCCTTAGAGATAGGGTGAGGAGCTCAGACATCCGGAGGGAGCTCGGAGTAGAGCCGCTGCTCCTCCGCATCGAAAGGAGTCAGCTGAGGTGGTTTGGGCATCTGGTTAGGATGCCCCCCGGGCGCCTAACTTGGAGGAGACCACTAACTGGGAGGAGACCCCGGGGTAGACCCACAACACGCTGGAGGGATTATATATCTTGTCTGGCCTGGGAACGCCTTGGGATCCCCCAGGAGGAACTGGAGGAAAAGGAAGCCTGGGGGGCCCTGCTTAGCCGGCTGCCACCGCGACCCGGCCCCGGATAAGCGGACCAGAATGGGATGGATGTCTCTGCCCCCACCTGCCATAGTGTACCTCCTTCCTTGTGTTGTTTCCCCTGATGTTTTAGTTTAGTTATTGTTTCATGTTTTATCTGCTGTTCTGTCTGTGTTAGTTTATCTGGTTGTTCATGTGTTCAGTTTTCTCATCATTTTTTGACCCTGCCCCTCACCCATAGTTTACTCCCTGTCTGTTGTCAGCCATTTTGTCTTCAACTGTCTCCAATTCCCTATTTGTACCTGCCCCAAACCTGTGTTCCCTGTCGGATCCTTGTCATATGTCGTTATGTGGTATGCTGTTGGTTTCATGTTGCTTGCAGGTCCCACCACCAGCAGCACACCTGCTGCATGAGCAACAGATCTGCACATTCCCCCGGATTCTCAACTTCTTTTGGATGCAAAGTCTTGTCCACTATACTACTGGACTTGGAGGGTTATGGCCCACATGGATACCGCTATGGGACATCCTGGATCCAACCCTAATGAGGTACTTCAAGCATCTCCATCCAGATTGGCTTCCTGGAGCGTCAGGAGGAGCTGGGGGTACTGCCACAATCACAAATCTATGTCCACTCTCTATTCCCGTTCCCACAACCAGAACCAGGAGCACATTCACACTGCCAGTGGTAGAAGGCACGTTCTCACTCCCCTGTCAATCAGCACAGTCCTGCACCCCCATAGTGTGAAGAACCTGCACACATCCCACGTGAGAACTCAAAATCACTTCCCAAACAGACCTGCTACTACCGTGTTTATTGACTCTGTGTTTCCTCCTCTAGTGAGTACTATTCTGTTAGTTTTTTGTTTCCGAGTTCTTTACTATATGTTTTTGTTATTATTCATTTTAAGTTAGTGATGGGTCCTAGTACGCCATCTACTCTGAACCCTCAAAGTATGTAAATGTATGTATTTATTAAATGGACCATATAGGCCAATTGCTACGTATGTCAAATGTAAACATGGTATTGACAGAGCTTCTGTGGTAACAAGGAAGTAAGCAACTTGGCCATTCGCCATTTTGTGACACATACTCAAATGAGGAGAGTCCATATACTTGGCATATATTTTTGGCTATTTACTTTTATTTATTTATTTATTTTTTCCAGTTAGTTAACACTCTGTCAACAAACACACTATCACAATCACTACTGTGTTCCAACTGTTGCTATATCTTTGATCTGTGATTTTAAATGTGAGCCAAAAATAAACAGCAAAATGCTGTCCTTGGACGCATAACAATCTGTCCAACAGCCAATAGAAATTAACTACTTAATATTTAATGGACTCAAATTACCTTCCTATAAAAACACATACACTCCAAATCCATGTTTCTATGTACAGTTAGGCAGAATTTGAATGGTTAAGCTCAGTAGTACGTACAGTATGTTTGTTTAGACCCCCTGTTGGATCACTTGCATTAATGCTGGTGAAACAAGACGAATGGCTCCATTAATCAATGGTAGAGAGAGAGAGAGAGAGAGAGAGCAAGAGGAAGGAATGGTATTGGTCTGTAGCAGTCACATCTGCCATAACATCAATTGTTGGTGTGTGTGTGTGTGTGTGTGTGTGGTGGGCAAATGGGAGTGGTAGATTGGGAGAGAGGGACATCAGGATTGAAAGCCAAAGTGACTCATAGGTCAGACTTTGCTTGTGTGAATGAGAAAGTGTGTGTGTGTACACATCTGCGCATGTCTGTTTGTGTGTGTGTGTGTGTGTATGTGCTTCTACACGTGTGTATGTGTGAGTGATTGTGAAATAATTTACTTATCTTATCTTGACAAACCATGTGCCACGTCACACAAGATGGGTCCCAAAAGTACACATGTACACTTATACAAACGCACACACACACACACACACACACACACACACACACACACACACACACACACACACACACACACACACACACACACACATCACACACACACACACACACTATCTGCTGATTATGGATATTCTCTTGCTCTTTGCCAGCCGCTCCTAACAGCTGGAGGCTGAAGGCCGCATTTGATTGGCCAATGAGCTCCCGTGAGGAGTAGGTCATAAAGGACGTCAGATCAGCTTCTTTTGTTCTCAGGACAGACTGAAGGCCTTACCTGGAGACATGCAACAGAGCAGCATCACAAAGCAGAACGTACCAACACCAACCATAGTTAACCAACAGGCCTGCGCATGCGGTGTAACTGTACTGTAGAACTGGAACAAAGATACAAAGTTACTGATGCAAAGCCTCGTTGATGTCCCATATAAGCTGCTTGTGTGGATCGCTCCATTGAGACATTAAATACAAATTTGTCAATATTGATTCTATTTCAAGCGTTAACACTTTGAGTTTGGAAGCCAGTTCCTATGCCTTGCCAGACTATGGGGGTGGGAAAATCCATAAACCATGCAATTATTTCCTGAAACTATTTTCCTTCAGCCAATAGATCTGGAAGCCCTGAAATGAAATGTAATAATCTATGACCGGCAAACGAGGACATTCAACCGATCTGTCTGCCACAGATAATGCCAGGAAAACACAATGGCGGAGCCTTGAACTAAGTGCTTCATGTCACAACATAGGAACATAATTATGTAAGAGTCAAATGTAAAATTTATCTTGATTTCTCATACAATGCAAAACAGAATTAATTAAACCTGAATTATTCTTATGTGATGGACTGTAAATGGAAAACAAGTTGAAAGAAAAACAATCACATGATTTCAGCACATTGTCCACAACGTGGTTCCACTGAATGTACAGCCAAACACCAGCACACACTGTACAGACACACACAGATGTCATGGTAACTGGCATGTAGGCCTACTGTTGTGTACTAACTTTAAAAATAAAACGCTCAGATCTGAGATGTGATAAAGGCAGTTAAATGGGGGGGGGGAGCTAAAGAGCACATACATTTCTAATAATAGTGTTGATTGCCAGGAAGATGTGGATGTTACAGCAACAGTAGAACTGTTGCGAACAAAATACCAAGTTTATCAACAAGTATGTGTTCACACTGCTCCTAGTGAGCGGCCCTGACTGACTCAATGCAAAAACTATATTATGTGAGACTGTTTGTGAGGCTTTCTTTAATGATAAGGATGTGTGTGCAAACAGAAGAAGTCTTAAATCTATCAGGTTTAGTTTTAAGAGATGTTACATATGTAAATGAGCACTGTGTGAGATTGTCAAGATGTGTGAGGATTTCATTGCACATATATATATATATATATATTAGAATATTCATATTTTATAGGTGAACAGATACAAATCCATGCTGGGAGTGTATTATTAATGTTACATTAGAGGATTTATAATTAATGATTGTGTTTGAGGACATTTCAACAAACATGTGGAGACCCATATACTTCCTGTCACCGCCCACAAGTTGGCATGTTAGAGTCTGTTCCCTCCTCTCCTAAACTTTCTCTTTTTATCTTCCTCCTCATCCCTCTTCCTTTATCGTACCCAAACACACCCACAAACATACCTATGTACACACAAGCACACACAATTATTGCCGCGCCAGCTTTTCATTTTTTCCCCCTTGTCTAAAAATACTCTGGTGGGTGAGTCATCATCCACTGAGTATTCTTCATTACTCCCCCTCGTCATCTATCAGTCTTTTCTCCTCTTTGTCTTCCTCACTCCCCCTTCTCTCTCTTTTCTCCTCTCTCTCTTCTCCTCCTCTCTCTTTTCTCCTCCGCCTCCCTCTCTCCACCTCTCTCTTATTTACATACGCACACACACACACACACACACACACCCAGCTCCCTCACATACAAATAAACCAAACAACTGACACACCTACACAGTCTCATGGGCCTGTGTTTCTACATCCTTATTCGTAGTTGTACATGCAACCTCTGCAGGACACCAGTTGCTCACTGTGCCGCGTCAGGTACCTGCTCACGCTACACGGCCCACAAGGTCACATGACATGGGTCTTGGTGAGCCACGCTCAGGAATTCCAGGCACCTTTGAATAAAACCGACCTGCGTTCAACAGTGAAAAACGTCCAAGTTTGATGGATATGATCTGTTCTGCTGGATGAAGAGGGAACAGAATGTATCCTGTTTTAACAGAGACTATATTAACACACACACACACGTCTCACCTCTTTCATTTCATGAGCGTATTCATCCTGGTGAACTGACATTCAAAATGACACATCATCATATTTGACATTTACCCATAATGCAAATGTGTCCAACTGCCACATAAATATCATAGTGTGGAGTTGAAGATGAACAAGGGTCATCGCTTCTCTATCTTATGCATCCTTTCTCATTTCCATGAGCAGCTAGCTGACTGCACTGCATTGGGAAAAGTTCAGCAACACACATCAGCCACATATGGGCCTCTAAATAGAATCCCTCTCCTCTTCTTGTTGTCTGGAGCTAAAGCCATGCCGCCCATGTTGCTTTACTCATTAGCCAAAGCTAAGCAGAGTGTGTCTAGTATCGCGAGACACAGGTGAACTGATGGACAGTCGTTATGGTAACAAGGGCCAGAGGGTGATGGTTGTGATGGGTGTGTGTGTGGGGGGGTGGGGTGAGGGGATGGTAATTACTTGCGTGGAACAATGTGCTATTCATTAGCAGGACAGGTGTGTTTATATGTCCGAGGGAGAGCGATGCCCTCTGGAGAGCAGTATACCTGTTAGGTTTTGAACCCAAAGTGTTGAGCTATCAGAGGCAGCTCGTTAGCAGTGAGTCTGTATCTGTGGCAACACCTCCCACTGAGTTCAACCAAGTTCTGAAACTGGCGTTAAAAATAATATGAACAATAAGAAGAAGATGAACAATAAACAGAACAGTATGAACAATGAGGAAATTTGTTATTGTATTTTGTTATTGACATGTGCATGAGTCATATAGTCATATAATTATGCAATGATTTGACGATGAATTAATGTCACTTACTACCAGCAGCGACCCATTCATATGGGTAGAAAAATAAATCACCCACCCAAAAATATAGCTCCTCCTCGTAAATTCTTTTTCCACGTTAATACATCATAAATTACAGTGCAAGAAATGCTTTAGAAAACACCACACACTAAATCCTTCAAACTTTCCGGATTTGTTCTAAATTTGTTCTAAGATGGTGGTGTCATCAGCCAGTTCAGTTTAACAATGTCAGAATTTTTTTGAATAATTGCCAACATTTCTTCTGCCAAAATAAATAACAATGGGGAAATGCTGCATCCTTGTTTAACTTCACTATTGATGGTGAGTCTAACTGAGAATTACATTTCAGAAATTCTGGTATTCATGGTATAGTGAAGCTGGCAATGAAATTATTGGTTCTCAGGCTCCCTTCAACAAAGACAACAATATGAATAAACTTTTTCTTTTTTTAATAAATTTTAAAAATTTTTTTATTCAAAAGTAAATAGTGTGGTAAAGTGAATAGTGTAAGTTTCAAAGTGTTAAAGTGTCAAAGTGTAGGTGTCCCCGTGCCAGGCTCGGGAGCTCAAGAGTTCAACAGTCGTATGGTCTGCGGGATGAAGCTGTCCCTGAGCCTGGTGATGCTGGATGAAGCTGTCCCTGAGCCTGGTGCTGCTGGATGAAGCTGTCCCTGAGCCTGGTGATGCTGGATGAAGCTGTCCCTGAGCCTGGTGCTGCTGGACGAAGCTGTCTCTGAGCCTGGTGCTGCGGGACTGGATGCTGCGGTACCAGTTTGTGAGGAGGGTGGTTGGAGTCTTTGATGATCCTGTTGTCCTTCTTCCTGCACCGCCGGGTGTAGAGGACCTCCATAGAAGGCGGCTACACCTTGGTTTCAAGATTCAAGATTCAAGAAGTTTATTCGTCACATAGACATACAGGATGTGCAGTGAAATAAAAAAGTGTCAATGCCCACGTGCAACAGAACAATACAAATTTCACAAATTGGAAGGATCAGAATCAAATATCCACACTATTTACAGTATTTACATCCAAAAGAGCAGCTTTTTTAAAATACATTTTTATATAATACACTTTATTCAGAACGCAGCAGCACGCCTCGTGTTCACCTACCTAAATTCTCCCATGTAACCCCCTCTTCCGCAACCTCCACTGGCTCCCGGTAATCGCTCGCATTCGATTCAAGACACTGGTACTGACTTTCATGGCTGTCAACGGAACCGCCCCTACCTACCTCCAAAAATTAGTCCGACCCTACGCCCCAGCCCGAGCACTCCGCTCGGCAACTTCTGCCAAACGACTGGTACCGCCTTCACTAAAAACAGCCAAACATCGCTCTTCCAAGTCCCAACTCTTCACGGTTCTGGCTCCGCAGTGGTGGAATGAGCTCCCGGCTCATGTCAGAACAGCCGAGTCGCTCGCCAGCTTCCGCAAGAGACTCAAGACCCACCTGTTCAGAGTTCACCTGGACTCTACATAACCCCCCTCCTTAACAAGAGACTCAAGACCCACCTGTTCAGAGTTCACCTGGACTCTACATAACCCCCCTCCTTAACAAGAGACTCAAGACCCACCTGTTCAGAGTTCACCTGGACTCTACATAACCCCCCCCCCCCCCTAGCACTAACCTGCGTGTTTATACGTCTTAACACTTATTAATGGCACTTAGCATTGTTGTTCGTTCTCAGATGTTGTAGCATGTTTAGAATCACACGCCTGCCAGCTACTTATGCAGGCAAACTTTGGCAATTATGAAACTCCGTTCTATTGTCTCGTAAATAGGAATGCTCGAAAACAGCTCTATTCTTATCTTCAGTGACCACAGTGGATATATTGCTGCCTCTCCTTCAACAAATGTACCTTTGTAAGTCGGCTTTGGATAAAAGCGTCCGCTGCCAAAATCCCTAAATGGAAATGTAAAATATTTAGGAATGAGAAATATAACCAAAATAAGCAAATAACATCACACAGGCCATATAACATAGGTATAATCATACAACAAGGCAATCAAAAAATGTAAGTTAAAGTTATTAGTTCCACACACACATGTGTACTACTAATGATAAGACAGGGAGGAAGTGGAGGGCCCTAGTAGGTCAGAGTTCCCAGTCATATGGCTGCGGAAAGAAACTCAACCATCAGACATACACCTTCTAGAGCGTGACTGCGCCTGCTGCCTGACCCAGATTTGGAATAGTTTGTTATTGGGGTGGTGAGGATCCTTCATGATCCTGCAGGCTCTGGTTCGACAACTGTTGGAGTACAGGTCCTGCAGGGTGGGGAGTGTAGTACCAATAGTGCACTCAGCTGAACGCACCACCCTGTGCAGAGCCCTCCTGTCCTTAGAGGAGCTGTTGCCGAACCAGGCAGTGATGCTTCCTGTCACTGCCATCCACCCCGGATCCCATTCCACCTCGGATCCCGTTTATTTATATGGCAAAATTCTGTTGGATTAAAACCGCCTATTGGGCTTGAACTCTATCTACGCCTCCTCCTTTGCTGTGCGCCTGGGTCTCACCTCAACCCCCACATAACAGTACGATCTGGCCATCTGTAGACCCAGCCAGCATGGAAGGCACCTCATCTCCCCTCGAGGCACAGCTCCAAACCCAGGGCAGGGGGCTGGAGGACCTCACCCGCCTACTCGCGGAGGCAGCCGAGGCCGTTGCGGTCATCCGTCGGGAGCTCCGGGGACTCGCCGATGCCCAGGGGGCCCAGACCGAGCCCTCACCACGGGGAGGGCTCGTCGGTGGGTCATGGCGGGACGCGAGGGCGCGGCCGCGTATATGCGGGACTACCGGGCGTTCGTGGCGGAGTTCAAGGCCGTCTTCGACCACGGGCAAGACACGGCCGCGGCTCTCTCCGTGCTCCAGCAGGAGGCGAGTTCAGTGGCGGACTACGCGACTGAGTTCCGCATACTCGCGGCTCGGTGCGCGTGGAATGAGCCCGCGCTGTATAGCGCGTTCCGCCGCGGCACCTCCTCCCTCCCTATCCGGGAGGGAGAGTCCTGGCACCCTGGACCTGCTCATCTCCCAGGCCATCCGCCTCGATGAGCGTGCCCGGGAACGAGAGCGGGAGAGAGCGCACCACCCCGGGACGCCAAGGGGAGGAGAGACGGCCGCACAGGGGTACCGGGTGAGTCGCCTCATTAACCCTCTCACCCTCTCTGATGCCACCGGGTTTTCAGCCACCCTCGCCTGGCAGGGGCAGAGGCTCGCTGTACCGGTCCTCATCGACTCCGGGGCCGACGAGAGCTTCGTGGATCGCCGGTATGCGCAGGCTTCCCTCTTTCCCCGATGGAGAAGCATCTCTCTGCCTTCGCCTTGGACGGCCACCCCATGGGCCCCATTACCCACCGGACCCAGCCCCTCACTCTCACGGTGTCGGGGAACCACGTGGAGATCATCCCGTCTCTACGTCATCCACTCCCCCCGACACCCCACTCATCCTGGGCCGTCCTTGGCTGGAACTCCACACCCCTCACGTCTGCTGGAGAACCGGGCGCATTCTCAGTTGGCGTACCACCTGCCACGCCCGTTGCCTCCGGGGCGCCCAGACACCCCTCCGGGCCGAACGCTCCAGTCATACACCTCCCGACCTAGCATATGTCCCTCCTGAATACCACGATTTAGGAGAGGCGTTTAGCAAGGAGCGCGCCTGTTCTCTCCCTCCACACCGGCCCTACGACTGTGCCATCGAGCTCCGTCCGGATGCTCCCCTCCCGGAGGGAGAAGGCGGCGATGGACAGCTACCTGCAGGAATGCTTGGCCGAGGGTCTCATCCGTCCATCCCAATCCCCAGTGGCAGCGGGGTTCTTCTTCGTGAAGAAGGATGGGGACCTGAGGCCATGCATAGACTACAGGCTGCTGAACAACATAACCATCAAAAACAAATATCCCCTCCCCCTCATGAGTTCCATCCTGACCCCGCCCGGCAGTTCGTAGTAGAGGTGGATGCTTCGGATACCGGTATCGCCGCTGTTCTCGCCCAGCGGTCAGCGGAGGACCAAAAGTTGCATCCCTGTGCCTTTTTCTCCCGCCGGTTCTCCCTGGCCGAGGAGAATTATGACATCGGTAACAGGGAGCTACTGGCGGTGGTGGGGGCGTTTGAGGAGTGGCGTCACTGGTTGGAGGGTTCAGAGCACCCCACACTGGTCTGGTCGGACCACAGGAATTTGACGTTCATCCGCACGGCGAGGCGTCTCAATTCCCGCCAGGCACGGTGGGCTCAGTTCCTGGAGAGGTTCGAGTTCACGCTCACGTTCCGACCAGGGTCTCACAACGCGAAGGCGGACGCTTTATCCCGTCTCAACAAACCGGAGAGGAGCGCCCAGGAGCCTGAGCCCATTCTCCCTGCATCGTACGTCATCGGGGTGGTCACGATGGACATTGAGGGGGTGGTCAAGGAGGCCCAACGCACCCAACCCGACCCAGGCAACGGGCCCCCCCGCCGGTTGTTTGTGCCCGACTCGGTTCGGTCCCGGGTGCTTCAGTGGGGTCATGCGAGCAGGGTGGCATGTCATCCGGGAGTCCACCGCACACACTCCTTCCTGGCTCGGCGGTTCTGGTGGCTGTCTCTGGGAGCTGACGTCCGGGAGTTCGTTGCGGCCTGTGCAGTATGCTCCCGCAGCAAGGCTTCACACCAACCTCCAGCTGGACTCCTGCGTCCTCTCCTGGTTCCCAGCCGTCCATGGTCCCACATCGCCTTGGACTTCGTGACCGGTCTTCCCCCCTCCCGCGGGAACACAGTCATCCTTACCGTGGTTGATCGATTCTCCAAGGCGGTGCATCTGGTGGCACTCCCAAAGCTCACATCCTCGGCGGGGACGGCTGAACTCCTCACTCAGCACGTTTATCGTCTCCACGGGCTCCCGAGCGATGTGGTGTCGGACCGTGGACCGCAGTTCACCTCCCAGGTCTGGCGGGCCTTCTGCAAGGGGATCGGCGCTACCATCAGCCTCTCCTCAGGATACTACCCGCAGACGAACGGCCAGGCTGAGCGTGCCAACCAGAGCCTGGAGTCCGCTCTGCGTCTCGGCTCTCCACCCCACCTCCTGGAGCGGAGACCTGCCCTGGGTTGAGTACTCCCTCAACGCCTTGGTCTGCGAGGCCACCGGCAGGTCCCCGTTCGAGGCCTCCCTGGGATACCAGTCCCCGCTGTTCTCGCTCCAGGAGTCGGAGGCCGCCGTCCCGTCGGTCCAGGCCCATTTCTGACGGTGTCGCCGGATGTGGAGGGAGGTCCGCACCGCCCTGCTCCGTGCCAACGAGCGTTCCTGCCGTGGGGCAAATCGCCGCTGCACCCCTGTATACCAGCCTGGCCAGCTGGTATATCTCTCTACGGCTGACCTTCCGCTCCAGGTCTCCTCCAGGAAGTTGGCACCACGCTATGTCGGCCCGTTCAGGATTGACCACGTCCTGAACCCGGCGTCAGGCTCCCCGCCTCCATGCAGGTCCACCCGGTTTATCACGTGTCCAGGGTTAAACCGGTCTCCTCCAGCCCGCTCATGCCAGCGGCTCCTGCACCGCCGCCTCCTCAGCTGGTCGACGGTCATCCCCAGTGGACGGTGTGGCGGTTACTGGGGGTGCGCCGCCGGGGTCGGGGGTTCCAGTACCTGGCGGACTGGGAGGGGTATGGCCCGGAGGAACGTAGTTGGATCTCCCGCCAACTCATTATGGGCCCGTCGCTCCTCCGGGACTTCTACCGGGATCATCCCGACGCTCCCGGCCGGTCGCCAGGTGGCTCCCCTTGGGGCGGGGGGGGTCCTGTTACGGCTCGCCCATCCTCGCCTCCACGCCCGATCCTCTCACCTCCCGCTACACGCCCTGCACGCTCCCCTGCACACCGCCGTGGTCCGGGCATACGGCGCTCCTTCTCCCCGGAGTTCCCGCACAGGGCTCCCATTCCCAATCACCGCACCTGCGCCGGATCGGCAATCACCTCCCGCACTACAAAGGCCTGGCCGGCGCGCCACTCGGCGCCAGATCGTCCCCTAAAACTACAGGTGGTAACGTATAGCCAAATACACCATCCTGTAGTAGTTAGTCTAGCAGACTCAGCGTTACGCCGTGGTTGCTCTTGTTACTCTCACCCCGTTTTTCTCACCCCTCCAGAATCCCGGACCCTCCTGCCGTGTTTAAACCCACCAGCAGAGCCATCCACCCCGGATCCCATTCCACCTCGGATCCCGTTTATTTATATGGCAAAATTCTGTTAAATGATTAAAACCGCCTATTGGGCTTGAACTCTATCTACGCCTCCTCCTTTGCTGTGCACCTGGGTCTCACCTCAACCCCCACATAACATTAATATCCTTAGGGTTGCATCACTTTTTGTTGGTCATGAAGCAACCCCTCCACCCTTGGATTTACCTGACTCTTCCATCCTGTCTGCTCCAAAAACAGAGAAGGACATAGTCAGACAAGTGACTCGATCCGGCACCAGCGGGGTCAGCCGTGCTTCCATCAGACAAAAGATATTACAGTCCCTTGTGTCCCATTGGAATCGAATCCACACCCTAATATCATCTAACTTTTTTTCCAGAGACTGGACATTAGCTAGAAGGATGCTGGGCAGAGGAGTATCTCGCTTGTATGTTGTTAGTGGCGATACATTTGTGCAAAAGATGTTGCTACCACGATGGTGACAAGACACGGCCACGCTATCATCTGGTCTGGTGATGTTCTGAGCAGTTTTCACCACCCTCTGTAGTGACTTACGGTTGAGGGCAAAGCAATTGCCATACCAGCCGATGATGCAGATTTGAGATTTGAACTGGAGTCACGTCAATGGGGACTGGCGAATTGAATTGCTGTGAGACTTGACTTACTCAAAACTTTGAGACTCGAGTCTCTCTGGAGACAAAAGCAAAAATGTGTTCAGATTCAAATAATAATTGAATGCATTGTTTGTTGCACAGCTGCTGGATGCATATAGGGGAAACACTGTGTGGCGTGTGTGTGTTTGGTGGCTTGTGTAAGCCGTCTCACCTGGCCCAGTTGATTATTCACCACCTTCCTGTGTCCAGTGTTGGAGGAGCCCTGAAAAAGACACTTTTATGATTTCCCTGATGTGGCCACCGTAGGTCGCCCGGTAGGTAGCCCGCTAGACATGCTGGGACTTAACCAGGGATCACCTCTTTGTTTGCCCCAGTTTTAGCACTGTTATTTTTTAGGTTATCACCCCTAGACCTATTACGGATCTCAAATAATCCTATCTGTAATATCCAATATCTTTTTAACTCGGTCAAAAAAGCCATATTGCCCTATATCTAATATTGCAAATGTTATCGCCACGGACACTGAGGCTTATCACAACGTGCTGAGCTGTGCATCTAGCTTACTGAACCTCATACTTCTTTTGAAAACTATACCCAGAATCCACACACATGCATGCATGCACACACACGCACACACACACAGGCATGCACACACACAAACGTTCCCTCTCTATATCTCTTTCTCACACACATCACATGTACACATCCTAAAATACATGCACATAAACTCACTCTTCTTACTTTCTGCGTTCTCTCTCAGAGAGAGACACACACACACACACACATGGTCCAGAGACTTGTTATGGATTGTGTGTGTGTGTGTGTGTGTGTGTGTGTGTGTGTGTGTGTGTGTGTGTGTGTGTGTGTGCGTGCGTGTGTAGCCGATCCCCAGGCAGTAACACACACGTCATCTGTGCAGACAGAGCGGTAACAAGGGGAATCAACACGACCTGATGGGCTGCAGCCCCCGTGCGTCTGGGCCAGCGAGACGCATGTCTTTAATGGGATTGTGTGTTTGCTGTCCAACTTGACTTGTGGTGGCGAGCCTCCACCAGCAACACACGGGGAAATTAGCAGCTACTTTCGCTCCGGGTTTCCATAGCGACGCTTATTAGGTAAGAGGACGAAACAGAGCCACTCCACTCCTGGAGCGGCTCTAGCAAGGAGACGGGCTGCGCGGCTGCACCCTTGATCACGTCACTGTGGGCCACGGTCAGTGATGTCCATTTAAACCGCTTTGTTTCGCCCACGGAACCCACGGACCCGACGGGAAGCGCGTTGTGACTGTCATCCACATACTGTACGTGGATGTGGAGTTGTGTGAGGAGTGCTGACAAACGTGGGCCTCCCGTAGTTTGACGTGGTATTTACAGTACATATAATGAGTCATATCCTCCAGGCTATGGTAAGCAGAGAGCTTTGACACTTAAATAGAGGCAGGGTTGTCATCGCAGGACAGACACAGGGGCCACACATTATACCAATAATGGCTCTGCTCCTTTTATGAACCAGTAGTAGACTACACTAGTGAAGCTATACAGTATCTACTACATAAAAGTACTGGTACATAAAAGTAGCAGACCCATAACCAGTGTTATGAGTGACACCTGTGTTTGTCCTACAATGATGCCTCTGTGAAAAGGGTCTGCAGGCTTCCCTTGTGGCCCCACCAGGGTCTGAAGTGCGGGTGAGAGCAGGAGGAGTGTGAGCGGTTGGCCCAGTTAACCACATACAGGCTAGCCTGCCTAGAGGCTGTGGGAAAATATCTATATTGGGCTATTAGCTTTATTAGCCAACTTACTGTAAATGAGCAAGATGCCATATTGGTAGATCAATAAACATGACAGAATTACCACATAAAAGTAAGCATAAAGAATAATAATTACATAATATAGTAATATAGGCCTAGTATTAATAGTAGCAATGATTTAACACACTTCCCATTATGGTAGAAGGGTTAGGACTAGGCTACCATTGTCATACTGCTTGCAAACAAGTTAGAGACACCTGACAAATAGGTCTACAAAACATAAGCCTGATTGGAAACAGGCCTCAAACTTGGATGCCATCTAGAAAACAACACAACAGGCGTTTGCAGAGACTGTTAGCATTAAACATTACATTACTTTTTGTTGTTCAATATAAATGTTTGTCCAATTATTCCTTTCCAGATACGAGGTGGCTCAAAACACATTTGACAATTAAGTATTATTGTCAGACCATCATAGACATCTGTCTAATTATGAAAACCGATAATGCTACGAATGACGCAGTCTAATTAAAAAGTAGCAATAAAATATGTTATGACGGCGAGACACGACACAGCCCAGTGAGGGGCGAGCGGCGAGCAGTGAGGGGCGGTCAGTCAGGGGAGATGGGGAAGGAGAGGATGGGGAAGGAGAATGAGTCATTTTCAGTCTCATTAATTGTGTATACGCCCCCCCCCCCCCAACCCAACCCCCACTGGAGCAGGCTAATGACAAACATCCTGCTGCTGCTGCTGCTGCTGCTGCTCGGTGAGACCCCCTGCCCCCCAAACCACCCCTCCTTTTAACTGCACACTGCCATCAGACGCCTTGTTTACTCCTCGATATCTCTGTCTTGTTTTACGCACACACACACACACACACACACACACACACACACACACACACACACACACACACACACACACACACACACACACACACACACACACACACACACACACACTCACACACTCTCTCTCTCTCTCTCTCTCTCTCTCTCTCTCTCTCTCTCTCTCTCTCTCACACACACACACACCCTATAGTAAAAAACAAGGGTGGATCATTTTGTATGACCAGTACAGGCCTAAGTCTCAGTCTTAACTAATGCATGTCCCCTATATTTATTTTTTCTATGTATCTAGCTGAGTCATTTAGCTGAATACTGGCTTCAGATAGTCCTGGGTGTCAGTAAGTGCTGGGATGCCTACAGGTGGGTCGCAGTGATTAGGATTCAAACCCAGTATGCCGTCCTCCACCTTTAGATACACCACCCTGCCCATGTTGTTGTCATCTACATTAAATATTCAAAGGGCCCTTAATGGTGAGCAGGAAAGTTTTTCCCCCTCTCATTTCACTGTCAAAGTGCCTCCAGATAGAAAGACACTTTAAATGAGAATGAGGGGTAAGAGAAAGAGATGGTGGGGGTGGGGGGGGGGGGGGGGGGTTGTAATAACAATTAATTAAACATGACGTTTCAGAGCGTGTTGTTAGCACCACTGTTCCACACTCTCAAAGGAGTCCTAAACCGCAGTGCATGTAGGAGACTATTGTTGCTGGGTGTCTGTAGAGCTGTCTGTGCCCTGCAGCACGCCTGATAACATATCTGACAGCAGCAGAATGCACGGGGGAATATAATTCATGTAGCTGTGTCCCCTTTGTCTCTTCTCCTCTTAATGAGAGATGGAGTCCAGGACCGTTCTATCACCACACATCACAGTGGTCAGGGTTGGAATAGCCCTCCAGCTATGGGGCCACAAGTAGGATATTAATCTATCTGCATGTCACAATTAATGTGTCTGCTGCTGTTCATTCTTATTTTTCCTCATTATTTGATCAGTGTTGCCAAAACCTTAGAATCACCACTGTCTTATTAAGTGCACCGCAAATGGTCCACAACATGACATCTACAATAGTCAACATAATAAGCTCTTGCTGCATCATTTGCTTCCATTTGTGTGCATACGAAAATCGTAAATAGTACACGGACGCCCTCTACTGGTGGTAACATGTAGGCCGACTGCAACCAGTGGCCATTATTGACTACAGAAAAAAACCAAGCCTCGACGTCACCTATAAACATGTATTATAATTTATCTGAAATATTAAGACTGTTCATCTTAAACTAAGCTTTGTAGAGGGGTGATGATGTGGGGGTCCATGTACAGCGAGTTACTTTCATCAAGAACACACAGGAGGCTACATGATGACTTGATGTGTGAGCCTTGTCTAGTGTAACACTTGTGGACCAGATCTAGGCTCCAAACGAGTGGTTGAGCGATACAATAATAGACCAGAGACTATGGCTACAGATGAAAAAGTCGGCAATTTAATAACAGAAAAGCATAAATTAACTTCACTCATACTATTTACAGCAATATCACATTTAAATCCTTTGTTAAATCCCTTTGTTTAGTTTAGGTTCACAGTTCTAATCAGTTTTGATCAATTTAAAGGTGAGACCGGTCTATATTTGTCCTAGGTTAATGGTCTAAATGATCGAAGTAGATCTATTTATTTCCGCTATTTTATCTTTTGAGTCAACTCTTTTTGGTTTTAGATGAACGGATGAGGACGCTTTTAAATCCCTTTTCCAAGTAAATTGACCCAACCAAAGTTCACCATGCAACACACCAGCAATACATCAACATACAGCAACATACAGCTCATTACATTAACAATTTAACGCAAGTATTTGCAATGACCTCGAAGCTAAACAGTGAGAAGTTTGAATTAATACCATCGGTTCTAGTCAATCATTCAAGTAGGTTCCAGGTGTACACGTGTTTATACTCGGTCGAGGGACCACGACAGCGCTGAGGTGTCTGTCAACTCTTGGCGGCTCTACGCGGCCTCTTCGCGGGCGGAGGTTCACGAGTGGTCGCCGTTCTCCGAGCCTCCCTTCCGGGACTCCTCCGACTCCTCCGTGGCCGCGCTGTCCGTCTCCTCCTCGATGGCGAAGCGCACGTCGGCGGAGGAGCACAGGGAGCTGACGCTGCTCTGCTCCTGCAGGCACAGGGTGCAGGCCAGCGGCGACAGGACCTTCCCCTCGTACAGCGCCCCCTGCTGGTGCTGGTAGTAGCGGTAGTGGTGGTGGGAGTGCGGGTGCTCCGGGTGCTCTGGCGACGGCGCGCCGCAGTGGGGGGGAGGGGGAGGGGGAGCCGCCGCCGCCGCCGCCGCCACCGCCGCAAACGGGACGCTGTGCTTCCTGGGCCAAGCGCCCCACTCCCGCCGCTCCTCCTCGTGGATCAGCCGCGTGAACACGTTGGTCCCCCGCTGCTTCTCCCGCCGCTTGGAGCGGAAGTAGCCCAGCATGATGCCGCACAGGAACACGCCGTAGAAGGAGACGACCACCAGGATGTACAGGTACGCGTTGCCGTCGCCACCGTCCGCCCGGGAGCCCCCGCTGTCCGGCCGCTGGACGAGAGACACCCTGCTGCTGGTGCTGCTGGTGGTGCTGGTGCTGGTGGTGACGTTGACCGGAGGGTCCATTTGTTTCAACGCGGCGCCCCCAAAACGTAACTTTTTTTTTTTCCTGAAAAATAAATGCGGTCAAGTTAAGTTAAGTTTTGGTTGTTTTTTTTGACACTCCACACATAAATCCGTAATAAAATAACTGTAGGCTATACCTCACAAGAGTTACCTCATTTGAAGTTTATCTCTCTCAATTAAATTTCACTTTAAAGAGCTTTATTCGCATGGGAAACGTACATTTACATTGCCAAAGCGAGTGGTAAATAAAAAGTATACTTATAAAGAACTCAATATATACAGGTAAGTAAGTCAACTTTAAAAACTAAAACAAACACAAAAAAAATATATATATAGAAAATACTCTCTCTCTCTCTCTCTATATATATATATATATATATAAATGTATGACAAATGTTTGTTATCCTGCCCTGCTGTAATTGGGAAATAGTCCACTTACCAATGAGAGTTAGGATCAGGATGTAAGACCTGCTCAGCCTATAAAGTGTTCCCGCTCTGGTGCCTCTGCAGTGTATCAGTGCTGAGTGTGACTCTTCATATTTATACAGGGGCCACGAATCACGTGACCACTTTTATTTTTTTGTTGGAAATTCCTGGGCTAAGAAGTGGTGTCTGAACACTGGTTCAGACATTTAGAGAGATATAAACGCCTACACAATACATTGTGAAACATGTGAATGCAAATCAATCAATCAATCAATCAAACTTATTTATACCCACCATGGAACATTTAGGCCTTTTCTTTTTGATTATGAACTATAATGACTGAGTATTTTTCACCTTCTCCTTGTTGCAGTACATGGTGAGTGATGGTGCTCAAGAACATGCAGTGTGGGATGAATGATGTGGACGTGATATTATATGGATGTCTTTCATTCAACAGTCTGCCAACTCTGCTCCCTTTTCTAACCATACAAGTCTAACTGCAAAGTTGTGCCAGTGGTGAGACGATGAGCTGTAAGACCGCTATGGACTACAGAGTGACTTCCCTCCCATTTAATTCAATTCAACTGTTTGCTCGCATATGAACAAAGTGTTTTATTGTCACATGTACAGAACACATCATAACCCAGGGCCATTCTGAACAGTGAAACTCTTAGTAGCACATTCACCGCATTGCCTCATTTTCAATTAACACACTTAGAAGTATAAAAAAATACAGCACACAAAATATTTTATTCATATTTAATTTATTCTGTTTCCTTCCCAACAAGGCAAGTCTCACACATTCTCATCATTGGTTGTACATTGAGAGTTACAAGGAAGATTCCTAACATAAGAAAGGAATTCAAAGAGCTGTTCTATCTCAGCAGAAGTTCAGAGGTTGTATCAGTAAGAGTTGTTTATCTGCATGTAACAACATGGTGGCTTTAACACACATCGCTTGTGATCAGGCGTTGCTACTCTGCACAACATGTAAAAAAAAAATACAATGATATCGGTACCACTAACTAGAGGAACTAGATTGTTTCTCTCGCAAAATATTACTAAACTACTTTTTCTTCATAAACAGAGAAAAAAGCTGGCTCGTGCAATATACATACATTTAATTGGTTTGTGAATGAATGAATCAATGTAGTAAATCCACTGTGCATCATATTACGTGAACCATGTGGGCCTATGCAGCCAAGAACATGGAATGGAACCACATTCTCAGTGAGTAGATCGCATAGTTATTGACAAACATGACTTCACAGGACTTTGGCTCCCTACCCATTAGAGAAGCAAACAGAAAATACATTCATAGCATGCAAGAAGTTTTCCTGACATTGATGAAATTCATATTTTTGGATTGGTTTTTATTGATTTTTGGCAAATCTTACTGAAACAACCTTTAAAAACAGTTAACCTAATTTATTTTGTTGTTTTGTCCAGTGTTCCCATAAAACTAAATCGATTATTTTAAAAAACAAGAAATATAATTTAGAAGATTAAATAAATAAGGATTTCCTTGCAACATGCGTCATACTTTTGACTCTCCCCTCCCCCCCCCCACACACACACACACAAAACACCATAACTTCTAGATTTGTAAAGTAATTAATCAGTTATTATTTGCAGCTTTATCCATGCACTGAGCCAGCCATATTACAGTTGACCACTGGGTTGTGCCAACCCAGGGGGCTTTTACTCTGAAGTCCTCTGCAGCGCATGCTAACCGCTCAACACATGCAGAAGACCAGAATAACGGACCAAGCCTATACATGGGCAACGGTATTTAAGACTTAAACGCAATGCATCGCAAGCATTTCACAAAAGGGTGTAGATTTCTCAGAGCGACGCACCCGAGTGCATCTTCGACAGAGTGATTTGTTTCTCTTCGCAGACCGTCTTTCCCTCTGTAACTAACAGCCTTATTTGGCCAATATTTGTGATTCGTACTTTGCACTGTATGTTATTGTGTCAGGGTTCGAAACAACTGGTTATGTTTGGAAACCGTAGTATAGTTGTTTTGAACCCTAACACCATAAGTAAATCTGTCTGCAGTCTTAAATAATACAAAACCAAACCAAAATATATATACTGTATATATAGTGATTTTGGACCGATTCCTTACTTAGGGGAGGGTGTGAAACCAAATAAATTCCTTGCAGAACTGCAGAGCTCTAAGGAAAATTAAGTCCACCACGAACCATCTCCTGACCTGCAGGGAACACGTTTATCACGAGGCAGAGCTGGACTTTGAGGAGAGAGACAAGCCAATCAGATACTGACACAAATAAAAAAAGTCATTATAAAATCAGGTGATTGGGAGAATCAACAGAATCACTAATAGGTGTGCTTCCAAAAAATTATTTGCAGGGAAATGAGTTAGAACAGACCGAGTGATGGACAGACAGACAGACAAACACTTTGCTGTCCACCTGAGTGCCATCTACTCATGAAAAGTTCAACAGCCGATGTGACCGAAGCACAAGGTCTCACACTTAAACCTGAGGAACATCCAGGCAGTGCTGGACAGGGAACATTTCACACAACTTGTTATTAGTCTCCAGATCCAAGCTAAGATCTGTACAGGCTCTCTTCGTTCAGACCATGCAAGGGGTTGGTATCGAATCAGAAAAAAATATGGAAAAAGTTGGTGCCTCTTCATTTCTCTGGTGCCTATATTTATTCTCTCAAACTCTCAAACTGTCATTTTTGGTCACTGAAGAACAAATTGGACTTGAATATTCAAGTGGACCATGATTTCTTTCTACTTTTCTTTCTTTGTGGAAGTAGGGGGCGTGTTTGGGGAAACAATACAGCAGGGAGGCAGGAGTGCACATGTAGGTGTTTCGTTGTTGCTTGTTGTTGACAATGTTTAATCTCGGCTGATCTTGTCCTCCTGGTGGGACAGGACCTTGGAGGTGGCTACTTTCTGCCATACATGGTGGTGATGTCGTCCAGGTAGTGTGCCCTCAGCTCCTTGCGTTTCAGCTTGAAGGTGTCCGTCACCAGGCCCATCTCCGGCAGCCAGGGCTCCGCGCTGAGGCGCAGTTTGCAGGGGATCTCGAAGCGCTCCAGCTCACCTGCAGGAAGGAATACAGGAGAGACCGGTCACATGACCTGGACCTGGACCATTATCCTGCGCATCAGCTTGCTGTTTTAGCTCAAATTCAACTGTTTTAGCTTGAATTTGAATACATATGAGATATGAAAAAAAGTAGTTTTTTGCCTGAGAGTTCTAGGAAGAAGGGGGGGGGGGGGGGGGGGGGCGGGCCATGGTTATTAATGATAAAAATTGGTTTGGTTATCCCCATGGTTTTTAATGATAAAAATTGGTTTAAAGACACATGTAAAGTAAAACAAAACTATGTGAAATGACGCCACTACCAGCCTTCAGCCCATAGAGAGGAAAGGCTGATGACACCATTGAATCACATTCATAGCTGCCCTGACCTATGACCCTTCACACACTTCACCTGCAAGTGCTGCTTCACTGATGACCTCCAGGGCCATTTCCTCCATCGTCCGGTGGCTGCAAATCTCCTCCCACGAGCCACTCACACCGTGCTGGGCCGCCAGCGCCAGCAGCTGCTTCTGATTGGGCACCGCAAAGCCAATCACGTACGACTCCTCGCTGCGCAGAAGGGGAGGGGGTGGAGGGGAGGAGAGGACACATGTGACTTCACATCATCACAAGAAAAACATGCTATCTTTATTGGATTGACATTGCACACGCACACCCACTCATCCACACAGGGTTAGGAGGTCAAGGGCATGTGATAAGTGGATGTTTCCATCCACTTAATTCAAATATACGAGAATGATGACCGATGGCGGATAGAGCAGGAAGAACCAGTTGGTCTGTAAAACTCTGTTAGTGCTCATCCACTATAGCGAACACACACACACGCACGCACGCACGCACGCACGCACGCACGCACGCACGCACGCACACACGCACACACGCACACACACACACACACACACCTACCTGTTGGCGTAGACGCAGATGTTGTCCACCAGTGGGCAGTTCTTCAGCACAGCCTCCACCTTCCCCAGTGACACGTACTCTCCAGCCTGGAGCTTCACCAAGTCTTTCTTACGGTCTGGGGTGAGACAGAGAGAGACACATATCCACAGCCATCAGTTACGCATGTCCCCACCACTTTTTGTCGTGGCCCATTTCATCCCCACCACGAACTTCACTAAAAGCCTTTAGTAAATCTTTTTTTATAATTGTCACCACCACTTTCCAGTCTGGAACCCACCAGGTAACTGAGGGGCCTGCACATATCACGTGTGTTGCTTTGTGTGTCTGTATGCACATCCACACCCATGTGTGTTGTTTCAGCTGTGTAAACATGCTTTTTGGTTTGCATGCATGGTGTGTGCGTGTGTGTCTGTCTGCATGGTGTGTGTGTGTGTGTGTGTGTGTGTGTCTGGTGTTTACACCAGACAGACCCATGGACATGTGTGAAGCACAGCGTGACTGTGAAGAAGAGTTTGGATGGAGGTGAACCAGGCGGGCTCACATGAGAAGCCGGCTGGTTACAGGAGGCCCACGGAGGTCACTTGGTGTAGATGGTTTCTGGTCCCAGCTACACACCAGTAAAACACGACATGACTACCGGTGCACCCAAAGGGTCAGCAGAACTGCCAGGGCTACTTGTGTGTTGTCATGGTCACCTGACACTCTCTGGGACAAGACGTAAAGAAAGTCTATGCTTTTGAAAAAGTTGGATGAAGGTGTGTTGTTAAATATTTGGTCTTGGTATTCTTAAAACACCAGTGAGATGTATGCTGTATCAAAAACGTATTTTCTCATGATTGTATGATTCACTAACACATCAATACATCTATTTATTTATCCACCAATAATTTCAGCCATCCCTCCCTCTATCCCTCCTCCCCTCCCTCACTCTCTCCTCCCCCGCATTTGCTCCCCCCTTCTCCCCTCCCTCTCTTCCTTCCCTCCCTCCTTCCCTCCCTACATCCCCCCCTCCCTCCTTTCTTTTCTCCCTCCTTCACTTCCTCCCCCCCCCTCCCTTTCCTCACTCCCTCCCTCCTCACCAATGAGCTTGAGGCTGCCGTCTCTGTGGACTTCTCCGACGTCTCCAGTGCAGAACCACCTCTGGCCGCATTCGTCCACAAAGAAGTCATCCTGGTACTCCGAATCCTTCTTGTAGTAACCCATGGTTACGTTGGCTCCACCAATCAGGATCTCTCCCCGCGGGTAGGGCTTATCTGTGCTACAGTAACCACCTACAAGAGGAAGAGAAGAGGCGATTTGGCGTGTATGACACAAAATATAACAAGGGAAAACATACCACAGTTGGAGTTTGATGTTCAGCCACAAACATTCTGTGCCAACTGAAAGTTGTCACAGAACAACAAGCCAACTACAACTTGTGCGTTTGCATGAGAAACATCCAAGAGGTTTGAAATTGTCACAATGGTCATGATCCTGCCCAAGCCCCATGAACTGCTAACCTGATGTGCCAGATGGTTTGTTAAACAGAACCATCTGGGAAGTCGCCCTTTAAAAGTGTTTGGAAAAGGGATGGCATTAACAAAAAAATACTCTGGCAGGATTGGATGAACCATCTGTCTATCACCACGCCGTTTTCTACCAAGAGTTCCTCAGAAGACACTGATTGGTCTGAACCACTGTGGTGCGTCTGCAAACGGATAACGTGAAGCCTGGCCAGACTGATCTCCAAAGAGAAACAGAATGTGAACTCGCGAGATGGGAATGGTCTCACAAGGCTAATGAACTACTTGACTGCATCCGAAACAGCATACTAGCACACTAGACCAAACTGCATGCTAGTGAATATTAGTACAGAGTACTGCAAGCTATACGTTTGCAGTATGTGGCCATCTTTTGTTGGTGTCAGTGTTTCGATGCGTGTCTATATCAGCTCAGTTACACTCAAGGTTAAATCCCCCTAAGAGTCTTTCCAGCTCCAAGCCTTACAGATGAGTTGCTTTATTGCAGTGTCAGTGTTGCAGTAAAAGGGATGTGCGTTTCCCACATGGGGATGGGAGGCTGTAGTGCTCCGATATGACAGCTGTAATATAATAAGAGACATAACATGATCTGCTGGAGATGTGAGACGAGGGAGAGTACAGTAGTGGACGTAGTATTCCCAAGTCACTCACCTTCCAGCCAGTCTTTCAGCTTGACCTCGCAACACACCAGCGGTCCACCCACTCTCCCGGTGCTGATATCCCACACTGGAACCCCACACACGCGCGCACACGCACACACACACACACACAAACTCATCAACTGACAACATTTATGACCATAGTAACCAGTCCTCACGTAATATATCTGTCTCCATGGTAACCTCATCCACAAAGCTATGTTTCCCTTGTTGGGATGACTCCGGGTTTACTTTAGCTTGAGGAATTCTAGCTTTCCATCATCTTATGACGTCTTATGAGTCAAAAATCTATTGGACATTTTAAAAAAACAACGTTGTCCAAAGACGTGGATCTGTTGTCGTAATCTCAGCTTTGTATTCTGAGCTTCCACTTTTTTTGCACGCACGCACGCACAAACACACACACACACACACACACAAAAAACATGGGTTTTTATCTTCATTGACATTCCGGAACCTTCCTCCCTTCTTGCCCCATCAACGAACTTCCATTGCCCACAGACACCCCATCCCCTCCTCCTCCTCCTCCTCCTCCTCTGGGACACAGAGTACCCACTGAGGGTCATAATAATAATAATACATTTTATTTGTAAGTGCCTTTCAAAGAACCCAAGGACGCTGCAAAATCAGGCATAAACAGTAACAATTTTAAAAGTAAGAAAAGTAAATAAATCGGAGGACAGACATGCATACAGAGATTCCTCTAATGACAGTTAGATGCAGTGTGTCCAGAGTAGACTTGGTGAGTCGGGGTGTGCCAGGAGGGGCCCAGTATAACACAGTATGCTTTGTAGAGCGGTGCAGAGAATGTGAACCCAACAAACGACAAATATCACATCCTCACACACTAGGACACTAAAACCATTGTGTTGTGAAAAGAAGCACAGACATTTTAATTGAAACCCTATCAACTTGCTGATTTAGTCAGGGATGTAGCCAATCCACTATGTGGACATGCTTCCCTGAACACACCCCTATCACACACATCTATATATATATATATATATATATATATCTATATACTGTATATATATATGTCCTTACGGTCGCTGAGGGTCCCCCCGCCGCAGGTCTCTGTGAGGCCGTACCCCTGCACCACGGGGCAACACAGACACACGTTCATGAAGCGGTGTGTGGCCGCGGAGAGGGGCGCCCCCCCCGACAACACTGCCCGTGTCCGGCCCCCCAGCAGAGCGCGCACCTTCCGGAACACCAGCCTGGGCACAAGGGGGGGGGGGGGGTTAAACAAGTGCTTCTCAAATGGGGGTATGATTACAGGGGGTTTTGTTCCTTTTTATTTTTTTTTAGATTTATTATTTGTTAATATTTGTTATTTGTTATGCCACTTTAATAAACTCTGAATCTGAATACCAATTAATTAATTTGTCAATCTGAATAGGCCTGCTAACATACAAGTTAGGAAATCAATGAATGACCCCCAAGGATACAACCAAAGACTCAAACCATAGTTAACCGAGATCAACGAAGGCTATGATTTTTATTTTACTGTATTGCTATGCAACCTGGCACAAGAATTTCCTTCGGGATTAATAAAGTTCTATCTTATCTTATCTTATGATATACAACCTATCCTCTTTTTGGCAAATTGTGTCACTGTTTGGCCTGAAGTTTTGTCATTTTTGTAAATTAATTTGTGACAGTGGTTGATAAATGGCGGGAAATGTAGGCAGGAAGAAATCAAACGGACGGGTGGAGAGGAAGGAAGAGAAAACACATTTAAAAAGCAGCGACGAGAGAAAAGCAAACGGGCGGGTTGAGGACAGGAAGCAGGGGGCAGATCATCAGCCTATAGGCGTTACAGTTACAGTTGAAGATGGACTGGTGTTTATACAGTCAGGGTTAAGAGAGTTTAGCCAGGGAACCGGGAGACGTGTGACCATCCGCATGCGTATATCTGGGATGTCTTCATGTGTACATTCTCACGAGTTTGATTCAGGATATACATGTCCACGTGTGTGTGTGTGTGTGTGTGTGCTATCATGCATCTGTCATGGCGCTGCTACCGACTTGTCGCAGAGCGGCGTGGCGTGTCCCTTGGCCAGCTGCTCCAGCTTGTAGTTGTAGGCCAGGATGAAGAGAGTCCGCTGCAAGGCATTCATCTCCTCCACCTTGCCCATCACGTTCTTGTAGATACGGTCCATGATCTCCTGTGTGGAGGAGACCAAGGGCAGGAGGTCAAGAAAGAGAGAGAGCCAGAGAGAGAGTGTGCAGGGAGAGATAGAGCTTGATAGGTGAACAAGCATTACATGCCAGAGTCTCCTGTCCATATGGACCTCATCCAGGCCAGCAACACCCCCCCAGCCCCCTGATAACGCAGTGCCCCGGAGGCGCTCCAGCTCCTAATATGGCTCTCTGGCCCGGCTCCAGGCCTCACATCCCCTCCACACCTTGCGTGGAAGGTCCAGGCCTGCTGCTCTGGAGCGGACCCCCCAGGTGGTCTGATAAGAAGCTGGCTCTCCTCCACAGGAACGTTCTGAGGATGGCTGATAGCTGCTTGGATGTGGTGGGGAGGTGCATTGAGAAGCACTTGGCCAATGGTCCTTAGAACCTGCCTACCTGCCCTTATAGACACTTTGCTCTGCTTTGTGAACATCTTTTGACTTTAAAGGGCCCTATTATACTACCAGGTGTGAGCCATTACAAGCCATTTATTTAACAATTGTCATGTGACTAAAATTGTGACGAAGTGACATCACAAGTGGGAGTGTCCACCTAAATGTATGATACTAGATCAGTTTACCAGTTGGTACAGTCCACTGGGTAATCTGGTAATGCGTATGCCGACAGGTAGCGTTTCTTGTCCACTATTCATGATCTGCTCGTGGCTCGTGTGGCTCGTGTGCGCAGAAAAGGCAGGAGAGCTGAGCTCAATTTTTGACTTGTGCTCTGAGTAACCAAAGTGGTGTTTACACAAGCCAGACCTGCCGCAACAGCTTGAGATCAGGAGAAACCAACAACCTGCTCACACAGCGGGAACAGAACAATATATGATGACATGAATCACCTTACGGTGTTTAAAGGGGAAACATGAAAGTTGCAGTGGTCCACTGGTTTCTAATAATAATGTGAAGAAATTTCTTTTTGGAAAGGTTTTCTCCTTTGGCCTGAAATTGCCCAACTTCTCTGTGATGTTTTTTCCATGGAAACAGAGTTGATGTTGCAGACATACATATTTTTCACATCACATGTATGAAGCATCCCTCTGGAGCAGATGTGGGGGGATAGGGGGGTGTCTACGCCGCTGGTCTCGTGACACGGGCCAGCTCTGGTTCTGTGAGACTGGACACTCTGTCTGTTTCCTACTCCTCTTGCAACCCCTAAGGAGATGTGCTGACCTTCAGAAACATACTAAAACCCACCCCTCCAACAGATTAGATTATACAAAGGAAGAGAAAAAGCGTTGCAATGGATGAAAGGCCACAAACAAACAATAAAAAACAGCTGGCCCACGCACGTGTGTGTGCGTGTGTGTATGTGCGTGTGTGTATGTACGTGCACGCGCACATTAGAATTAAACAGAGTGAGGGAGGAAACGGACATGGGACGAGGAACCCTCTCATAGATATCATAGCAAACATTTTGCCTTGGGTGTGTGTGTATGTGTGTGTGTGTCATGGGGACATCCACACAAGGCGTTCTCACGTTCTGTTTACAGCTGTGAATGGTTCCAGACACTGAGACCCAACCCCCACCACCCTTTCCACTGCAACCCCTGGGATATGTGTGTGTGTGTGTGTGTGTACTGACGTACCAACCAATGAGGATGATGACGTGTGTGTGTGTGTGTGTGTGTGTGTGTGTGTGTGTGTGTGTGTGTGTGCGTGTGTGTGTGTGTGTGCGTGTGTGTGTGCGTGTGTGTGTGTGTGTGTGTGTGTATGCATGGGGGTGGGGTGGGGGAGAAGGACTGATCCACATGACATGATCCAGTAGAAACACAAAGACATACTTTATTTAAATGGTAAACAGATTGCGTTTTCATAACGCTTTTATCCCAAGTGCTTTACAATATTGCCTCACACCACCTTGGGCCACTACCCTAAAGCTCAAGACTTAATACTATCCAAAACCATAAAAAAAACCCCACAAACACTGCTAATGTCTACACCAGGGGTGCCCAATTGTTTTGGCTCAAGGGCCACTTTTGGTTTTCAAAGTTGTCAGACGGGCCGGGCCATTAGTGGACGAGGAGCACCCCCCCCCCCCCCCCCCGAGACGCGCAACGGACACGAAGTCACTTTTGCCCGGCAGGAGGGGGGGGGGGTGCTGAACGCTGTGATCCTCATCTACTGATGGCCCGGCTCGCGCGTCTACCTCCCGTTGCGCGTCTACCCACCCCCCACACGCGGCGGGTAACACTGTCTCGGTGCCCGTTGCGCGTCTCCCGGGGGGGGGGGGTGCTAGACGCTGTGATCCTCGTCTACTGATGGCCCGGCTCGCGCGTCTGCACCAATAAATAATATTCAGTGAGAGCGAGCGCAGATTCCGAGCGCCGATGGCGGGAAAAAAATTATACAGTGGATAAGGCGCGGGCCAAATATAATCGGTCGCGGGCGCCCCCAAATTGGGCAGCCCTGGTCTACACTTTGCTCATATATCAATGAAACCTGTCCCTGTGTGTGCCGTTTAAATTCCCAAATCAGCATCAAACAAGTCACTCAATCTTGACAAAGACATGCATGGCTTTAGAGGGGAACCATCACGCTGGTCTAACGTGAGAGAGTAATGCTTCATATGAGTGGTGTGGCTATTGCAGCCTAAACCTAAACTCATTATATGGGACTCAATTGAGTTCCATGTAATGTTCTTACATTAACTCTAACTCTAGCTGAGCTTTGACTTGACCTCTGTCCAAAGCTGACCCCTTATTCCAGTAGTCTGAAAGAAAGGGTCTGTAACAGCACCTGATGCTGACGAGAGCACAGACACAGCTACTCAGAGACACTTGTTTATGTCGGATGTTGACCGGTGACATGAGCTAATCACGTGACTTGACAAGACCAGACGAGAACGAGGTGTGTGAAGAATGAGAAGGTGTGTACAGTGGACAGAGGCTTAACGCACCGGCACGGCTGCTATCAGAGTGGGCTGCAACACACTGCTGTCTCCCTGGCTTCCCTTCTTGATCTTTGACGACTGGAGACGGGAGGAGGAGGAGAGCAGAGGGAGGAGAGGAGTGAGAGATCAACATGACAGCTGATCCAACATTGTACAGGCATGCACAACATAAGCCACGGAAATAACAATATAGCTTCAATTAAACTACTAACCATAGATAACTGCACTAAATAACTATATATTTTTGAAAATATCTGCGGTTGGGACAAAGCAATCTGTCTAGATTATCTAGTAAATAGTAGATCTAGTAAATACTAGATAGTCCAGTAGTACTATGTGAAGTACTGGAGGCGTGTACCTGGTCAGCCAGCGTGAGGGGCGAGGAGTATCCGATCCTGCAGCCGTGAGAGAGACACACTAACTCTGCATTCAACTCCAACACGTGGGCCAGTGGCAGGTAGCCTATGTAGGTGTCCTCCTCACTGCGCACACACACAGAAGCAGACGCACGCACGCACACGCACATACACACACAAATGCAATGAGAAGACCAAATGGATGTTAGTTTTGTGCTTATTAAAGCTATTTAATCTTATTAAAACATTTTGCACCATCTTAGGTTGAATGAAGGCTTGTTGTCATTTTTGCATTGACCCAAAGGGCATCTGGAGCCTATAATGTGTTTTTTAATGGGGCCGGTCTGCACAAGGGGAGTTTACATGAACAGAGAGATTAGACAAACCCAAATGTCCTTTGTAATGGAGCAGCTTGATGGAGATCATAACAGATGACCTCGTACCCTTCCATCTTCATCACCCCCCTCCCCCATCTCCCATCCTCCCACCTCCCCCTTCCCTCCCCCCTGTATTTCCTCTCAACTCCCTCACCTCCTTCCCCTCCTCTAGGGGAGAAGAGAGGGGTAAACAAATGTTTTTGCTTGTGGTGTCATCATCCCCCTGGCCAATCAGAGTCGTACATGTGCACATGCTCAGAACTAGACACGGGGGCTATAGAGTTGTGCAGAGCAGTGGGCAGTGAGTAAAAACCCCATTCATTTATTTTTCTTTCCGAGATACCTAATTAATAGCATAACATTCTATCCAAGGAGTCACAGATGATATTAGATGGTATAATTGCTCTCCTTTTTAAGTAATTCCTTTTTATGAAATAACAAATGAATGTTTGAACAGTTCATTCTTAACTTAATTATACAATATAAATAATACCACAGGTAGTTGACCTGATTGATCAATTAGACCTTGAGAATGTGATCAAATGAGCACCACTGCCATGCTCAAATTAATATTACTACGCCATTGATTCAACACAGCGCTACTATCTTAAAAATGCATGTGAAATTTGCGGACGTAGCTGCAAAATCTAACCTTCCTTGCTAGGTTGTTACCAAGGTTCCCCTTAGTGGCACAATAATCAGTAACCTCTTGATCTCAGAGCCATTTTGTCAATAAGAATGCTGTGCTTTACCTCCTTTGACTAATATGTGTAGCCTCTGGCAGATACTATGTGTTATTATATACTATGTTAATCATTTATGAAAACGGTAAAAAGTACACCCATGTTTTCCAGGTCAATGGTTGCACTCAGCGGAAAAATGCTCCACCATAGTTTTGCTTCTTTTTTTAGTCTAGTTTGTTGATGGGAAAATACCATACAAAGAACGCTTAGGAGCAGGGAAAAAATGTTGAACTCTGTGATTGGCTGATTCTTACCTCAATGCTCCATGGGACCAGTAGTCCTCTTAACCACAAAGTCAGACGTGTACACAATCTTGTACCTTTTTTATTATTATGTTCTCGAGCTAGCCAACGCTTGTTTAACATAATTCTGAATCCAGGAGATTTTAACGTACATTTGAGTGATACAAATGTTTGGAAAACGTGTACAATTATTAATTGTGATGGGTGAAATGATTGGGGTTTTATTTTCTGATCCTGTTCTGCCAAGTGAAGCTGTGCTCACTTCACAACTCTACAGGCCAGCCAGCAGCTCGTCCAGCAGCCTGTCCTTCCATGGAGTGCAGTGGCATTGTGTGGGCTGTACATGACACATGGTGTGTGGGGCGGCGCAGGGCTTGAGAATGCAAGATTAGTTCACCATGTTATCCTTACAATGCTGATTTACTGTTATCCCAAACCTGTCATCTCTGCTTGAGGAACCCGGAGAGCGGGGGAGGGGAGGGCAGGGGAGGGGAGGGGAGGGGAGGGGAGGGGGGCATTCTTATGAGTGATTGGGGTTAATCTCACTCTGCTACTCCTCTATAGCACATGCTGTTTCTGGTGACATTAAAGTAATGAGGGTAAACTTTCCACACAGAGTGGCTTAGTGGGAACAGTGGTAGCGAAAAAAAAACAACAACACCGCTAAATGTCACCGGTTTGGTTTTGGAGCCAACAAGTCTAGCGGTGTGGGAATAGGCAGGGAGTCCATTTCCTCCTAACATTGTTCGGAGTATTGTTGTTGTCATATTTAGGGATTACATATTTTCTACTTTGGGGTTAATAAATAATATACATATTATACATGTACTGTACACATACACAGTTGCTAGTGTCGACTTTATTTGTTTAATTATGCATACAATATGCTAGGTATGCATATTATATGTACTTGTTTACCTCTTTAAAGGGCCCTACCACCGGTTGTGAGTGTGGTTAGTCATTACAAGCACTTTAAAATTTGTCATTGTGACATAGTGACAACACAAGTGTCCATCTCTCAACCCAGATGTATGATGGATAGATCAGTCTACCAGTAGACACAGTCCAATTTGGAAACGGCTTGTAATGGCTAATCACACTCACACCTGGTGGTAAAATCGGGGTTCCTTAAAAGGCGTTGTAGGTAAGGATAAAGCGCTATGATTTGAATGTCATTTGTTAGAGAGGCAAATAGCGATCCATCAGCTATCAGTGACTGAAATGCTCTGTGAAATATCTGTTCTGATTGACTGTGTGCCCATATGAGTTTAGATTTTAGACCACAACCATATCTGGCCAATCAGGACATCTCTTCCCATCGCATCCGCACACATATCGTTATCTTAGCTCCAACATAGGTGCATGAATCCAACAGTTCTCAATGGTGGAGAAACATTGGGAGGGAGGGGGCATTATTGTTGTTCATTCCATCTCTAATAACCTTTCACCTGCTTCACTCGTACTACACAATTAATTGTTATGGGCCTGGAACTCCCTGCCACTCCTATAGAGCAGGTGAGCCAGGTGTGAGTGGAGTATTGTGAATGTAGGCTGGTGAGCTGCAGCCTACCACAGTCCGGCCACCCTCTCCGCGATGCCCGTGACCCCGGCCAGCAGGTTGCTGTGGGAGATCAGCACACCCTTGGGGATCCCCGTGGAGCCGCTGGTGTACATGATGACGGCCAGGTCTGACGGCTGCGGCCGCGTCCGCCCGCGTGCCACTGAGCAAACACAAGGGGATAGAAAAAGAAATATCGACGTCATGCACACAAATGTACTGTATGTGTGTGTGTGTGTGTGTGTGTGTGTGTGTGTGTGTGTGTGTGTGTGTGTGTGTACTGACGTACCAACCAATGAGGATGATGACGAATGCATGAATGCTGTGTTCATATTATGGAATGTGTTGGGTGAGGGGGATTGGAATTATACTAAAAACTTTTTTTTTTATTTCACTGGAATATCCTGTATGTGCATGTGGCCATTGTTGAATCTTGAATCTGGAATTAGGCACCCATGTGCATGTATACTGTATGGATAATCATACACTTAAACTACACACATGCAGAGAAAGAGAGAAGAAGACAAGACATACGCCAGCCTTCTGTGTCTGAGCAACACAGCAAAGAGTTTCCAGGGGTGGTGATGGAACACAGTGCTGGGGCAACAGCAAGCTCTTGGAGCTTCTCACGGAGAGGCTCCCTTATATGTCTCCAAACCTCCATCGTTGTCCCTTCATCTGCCTTTTTATTCTCGTCTTTCATGATACTTTAAGTCCTCTCCTCCAGAAGTTTACACAGGGCTGGCACTAGACGGTTGGAGTCTATTGTAAACACAGCTCAGCACCGCACAAAACGAGCTGTGTGTGTGTGTGTGTGTGTGTGTGTGTGTGTGTGTGTGTGTGTGTGTGTGTGTGTGTGTGTGTGTGTGTGTGTGTGTGTGTGTGTGTGTGTGTGTGTGTGTGTGTGTGTGTGTGTGTGTGTGTGTGTGTGTATTCGTGACATGTCCCAGCCACCTGGTGGATCTTCTTTATTATATTGCCCAAAGGGACTTTGGACAAGTACCAAACAAGCTGTCCATCTTGGCGGTGCTTTGAGGTGAGACCGTGGGTGCCAGTGGGTGCCAGTCGTTCTTACTGCTGCATGGGAGTCCTTCAGTGATCCTCACTTACTGCAGCTGGGATTGACTGGGCTTTGGCCAGGTCCGGACCTATATATTGGTAATATTCTATTTTGTGAATTGTTTTTCAATAATAATTTCAAGAAGCCTATCGAATTATTAGCTTTTCTTATTAGCTTTTTGTTTCAACAGCTCCACTTGAGTTGTCATGGAATATGTCTAACGGACGACACCCAGCACACGCCGGGCAGCATTCCTGCGAGGCTGCAGGTGGTGGAAGTGTGGGAGAGAACATGGGGTCATGGGGTCCACATGGGGTCCACAGGGGTCACAGGGACGAAGTCCCCACCCCCCCTCCCCCCCCCCCCGCCTCCGCTTGCCTCGTTCCTGAAGTTCCAAACAACACAAACTTCACATGTGAACGTGTGGCTTGTCTACTGGGGGAAGGAGCTCTTGCATGTGGCCTAATAAGAGTTATTTAGACTGCTTGTCTCTGTTCCTCTGTGGGGCTCTCTCTCCCAGGATGTGTGCGGTTTGTTCGATTGTGGTTGTGTATGTATGTTGTGTGTGGTGTGTGGGACACACAAGAGCTTTGAAGACGTCCGGCACAACAGCTTGGCTACGGAAAAAAAAAAAAAACGACAAACTAACATGGGGATGACGGCGCAATAACCAGGAAGAGGAGGAGGAAGAAGAGAGGAGAGGAGAGAGGGAGGAGAGAGAGAGAGAGAGAGAAAGAGGAGAGAGAGGAGAGAGAGAGAGAGAGAGAGAGAGAAGGAGAGAGAGAGAGACGAGAGAGAGAGTAGAAGCGCTGTGTTTAATCATGGACTGCTCTATGTCAAGTGTAAAGTTTTTGTGTTGTGTGTGGTGTTTGGTGTGTTGGTGTGGTGTGTGTGTGTGTGTGATGTGTGTGTGTGTGAGTGTGTGTGTGTTGTGTGGTGGTGGATGTGACTGCATGTGTAGCGACTGTTGTTGTGTGCTGTGGAGCTGATCGTGAAACGTGCATTGCTTTGCATGAGTGGTGTGTGTGTGCTGTGTGTGTGTGGTCGTATTATGTCGTATACTTTTTTTTTTGTGTGCTTTGTGTGTGAGTGAAACTTACTGATCGGTCTGCCTCCCTTCCAGCCGCCTCTGCTTGAAGAGGAAGCATTCACATCCGGCCTTCTTGGTAAG